>CM070737.1:17062630-17458746 GCA_036346245.1 Bonia amplexicaulis | reverse complement strand
GGAGCAGCGTGTGCATCTGTAGCGCGCGGTTGACGTACAGTGGAAGCAGCGACGGCGGGCCGGGCTCCCCCTTTCCTAGCGCGTGGCTGAAGGGTAGATGGCATGGCGGTTCGGAGTTTTTCTAGCATGGAAGGTGACAAGATGTCGGTGTCAGTTGTCAACCAACATATATACCGACATACGCGAGTACGTGACTCCGGCCTACGTAGCAAGTCTCCCTAAAAAGAAAGAGAAAAAAAGGGTGGGCAAGCAAGCTGTGCAAGTGCAACCATGCTCGATTGCTCGCATACTCGAGACTTGAGTCGCACCGTAACATGACAGGAAACTCAGACCAGGAATTGTAAACTTCCCTTGTATACGTATCCTTCCTCTCTCTCTCTCTCTTTCGACGCTACTTGTTCACCAACTTCTGTAGTGGAATCGGAATTGAAATTACTAAATAGTATAACGTTCAGTTAAGAGTGGATAGGAAAAGCACAAGAAAACTAGAATATTCGAGCACAATGCTATTAGCAGGTACATCTATTTTTTTTCCTAGTTGAAAAACGATTCATCGCCTGCTCATTTAGATCGACACCACAGAATGAATCTTCAGCATGTAAGCTCTGTACACTGCGTACTGATGTGCAATATAACAAATATAATGAACGAATAATAATAAATCGAAGGCACCAACCAGCCAACCACCAAGCCATTATTCTATACCAGCTGAACAATGAAATTCTTTTTTTAACCATTTACAGCACATGTACATCTTCACTAATTACAGCAAAACCTCGTATTACTATGCTTATACAAGGGCCTTTTGCCCTTAGCCCCTTAGTATACAAGCCCAAAAATAATTGAAAATAAAAAACGGCAAGGAAAAACTGAATACAAATATACAATCAACGAACAAATCAATAAAAAACAGAAGCCTATAGCTCTCCTAGAAACTACTCTTCAATGGCTTGCTGCTATCTGGTATAGAAAGAATCACGCGACCTGTACATCCTACAGACAGAAACTCCGGATATATCCACAAGTGGCGTAGGCTCCATCATGAGAAAAAATAACTACTCCCCTCTTTGAAATAAAAACGCAAAGCTTGGGTTTTCACGGACAAAAGGTAGCAAGTCATCACCAGCCGTCTCAATGACTGGCATTGTCTTTGTAATATCATCAAGTGAAAAAGGTATGCTGCATTGAGGAATGAAACAAGTGAAACCATGAGCCATCAGCATTAGGAGGTCCTAAGCTGAAAAAAATGCTAATATTTTCAAATATAACAAACCTAGAATCGTCATCTAGCAGTATAGAAAAAGTTGTGACAGTATTCGATTCCTCACGCACTGCTGCTTTCAAGCTTGATGTGAACTATAGACAGGCATAAAAAAAAAAATCATATATCAGCCAATAGTTCGTTTGTAAATGAAAACGAACCAAATGTGGCAAGACCAAAAAGTATGGAGGTTTTGGGGCAAAGGTTATACAAAAACTTCATAGGTTTTACATTTTTTTCAAGGAACCACATACAACGGAATATGAGCAGGTGGGACCCACCCATCAATCGGACTAACAAGTAAGGCTCACATGGCAATACTTACCCTCCTTTTTGGGCCCACCTCTGCCGTTGCTGATCGCCGCCGTCACCGCACATCGAACCAATTATTGTGGGAGAGGATGAGATGGAGCATAAGGGGGTCTGACAGGTGGGCCCTACTTGTTAGTATGACCGATAGATGGATCTCACCTATCATATTCCGTTGGATGGAATGGGATATAGTGCAAACCTGGGTTTTTTTTTAACTTTTTGTCCAAGAACATGTGGTTTCTTGAAGAAAAAAAATGCAAAACCTAGGGTTTTATGTTACCATTGCCCCAAAACATGGGGTTTTGTGAAATTTACTCAAAAGTATATTAAGGAACCTCATCATCTTACCTCTGCTGAAATAGTGTTTGTAGCATTGACATCATCCCAATACATACTAACTATGCGCTCTAGCTGCTGTATGCTGAGGGCCTGAAGAGCTCATAAAAATATTAGGAGGGGACTGAAGAGTTCATAAAAATATTAGGAGTGCAACTTATAGAGGTAAGGACTGGTCAAATCAAATACTTACGGGGCACACATCAGCACGTATCTCTCTTAATGTCCTCATTGGCTTTAGAGAAATCACCTGATATAAGAGAATAGTAGGGACATAATGTATTTGTGATTAGGACGTTATTGAGCATTGAAATTCAATTGTTAAAAAAACATTTTTCTAAAGAAATGCTCACCAAGAAATCAACAGCCTGTCTGATATGCTTCAATGCCTCCCAGGCTGAACCTGCAAACTGTGTCAAATACAACACATAAGCCAATAGCATTGTGAAATCCATTTAAAAACAGGGCAGCGAATAACCTCTCGAGTAGTAGCATTGTCAGACCAATGTTTTAGTTCAGCTAGTCCAGCTTTGACATATTCCCCGTTGCTAAACGTACAGCACTCACGCCGCAAAAGGAGTCTATTTCCAAGGGAAAGATCTTAAAGAAGCTTATACATATGTGAAGACAAAAGACAAGGACAAAAATGTTTACCTGTTAAATAGTTGAACATCAATCAGAGAAAATATCTGTGTGAACAGTTTGTGCACTAAAATTGATGGAACCTGCAAATTCAATGGAATACATGCATTCAGAACCTCTTATCAATGGATGCCATAGGGCCATAATAATTTAGCAGTTAGCACCTACATGGTTCACCCTTAATACATCCAAGTAGTTGGCAAGGACTCTCACGATGCCCAACCAATGTGCGAGTTGGTTCTGTTGTCCCAAGCCATTTGCATGGCCTTTTGCTAGACTCGAATGAGAAGTTCGTGGATCCTGAGGAAATTCAATGTTTACCCGTCTTTAAAATGGGAAAAGATGAACTGATGCTCATTTTTCCTTTCAAAAAAGGGGAGATAGCAGTACCTGGATACACAATTCAAGGAAAGGGTTTAGCTCCTTCTTCACACTGTCACTTATCATACCATAAACCTTCTCAATAAGATCCACAAGCTGCTGTTTAAAGAGCAAAGCTGGATACTTTGCTTCAACTTGGGGTAATCCAGCAGCTCCAACAACTGATTGGCCACTGAGATAAGCAAGCCCAGCATTTGAAGTTTGACTTCCATGAAACATTTTCTCAGACGAAAATCTTCGCCTTTGTGGGGTTGAGATTGCTGTCCTAGTAGTTTTGAATGACCGTTGAAGGAGAACTGTTAACGTAGATAAGTTGGACAACCAATAGGCCAATGTTCTTATATCATTTTGAGCCTTCAAGGGAGGGAAAGCCAACATCAGGACAAGTAACCAAACTCTAGACCAATTACATGATGTAGTCTTGCAAGCAATTTGAAAATTGAAAAACTATGATACATAAGTTACTATAATTAATTTCTAACCTCATATTTTATCAAAATTTCAAGGCTTTAGAGTAAACATGGAGCCTCTTAACTTTGCCAATTTTTATTTTGTGTACATGTTGTTGTATACTAGGAAATTGGATAAATAATATTAGTTATAGTTCTGCTGCAATAGTAAATTGGATAAGTAAGATTCTCCCTAATTCTGTTGCAACAAGCAGAAGATGTGTGGTCCATAAGCATCAGTGCTGCATAAAAAAGATTAAAATGCAATAAAAATTCAAAGCTAAGTGCTAGGAACCTCTGTTGCAGAGTTTACAGCCTGTAGAATTCTGTCAAAGACACCAGTCTTCATTGCTTCAAACGATCTCCAGTGAAGAAGACATTGGTATATAAGAAGAGCGGCAACAGGCTTGCTCCCAGAAAATCCAAGATGTTGCGAAATGCAAGTGAGTAACCACTGCTGATCGTCCTGGGGCTGCTGGGGCTGAGGAGACTTCAGAAAATAACAAAACCATCATTTCAAAAGTAGGTCATTCGATTCAACACGGAGCATTAGCAAGCATATTAGCAGAATACCTGATAGTTCTGATTAAGTACTCTTGGCAGTTTCTCTCCATGTTCAACATATTTTTGATTACTCAAGTCAGGAGCATTGCCCTACAATAGATTTCTTTAATAAACAGTTTAACGGTTCAATTAATTTTAAATCTATTCTTCAGAATTGTATAGAGCAAATACTTGATATAACTCACCACTGAAGGTACTGCTTCTGACGTGGCAGTTGAGGGCTTCATTTCAGCTTGTCTTATGTCACCATTCAAAATATGGCCATTCTCTGGGCTTCTCTGTAAAATACACCAACAGAGTAAGTTTTGAGCATCAAATAATCCTGCAAAGCATATATATAACACGTCCATTAAAGATACATTACATGAATCCTTGTGATCTTTGAGCGTGAAGCTGGAGATTTGGCAGTAGACGGTGGAGTAGCAGCTGCTTGTTGACGGACAAATTGGTTCTCAGCTTCTAAGTTGGCTGCTTTTCCTTCAAGTCTGTTTATGCAAGGATAGCTAATAATTGTTTGACTGAAGTTGACACTGAGAGAGCAGAATCTGATAAGTGTTTTTGAGAAGATGAAACACAAAAAATGCATATGTACCTTTGTAAGGTCTCCTGAAGGTGAGTAATAATGTTACCAGACTCCTCAATTTTCTTAATCAAATCATCATTCCTCTTGAGGAGGTCTTCGTTTCTCTTCAGTAAATCTTCATTTCTTTCATGAGCTTCAGTAAGAGCTATCTTGGCAGAATCATTTTCTTGTTTTTCCATCACAAAGGAAGACAATCTTGATATTGCATCTACTTGAAGCCTGGTTTCAGAGAAGAAAATATTGAAGGATAATATTAATGGTTAGTAATGATGTTATTGTAGTGAGCGCCTCAGTGGCAGCACACTGCAATTCGAGAAAACATACAGAATAAAGATACTAACTTTTGCACTGTGTCTTGAAGTAAGTGGATCCTGTATTCATTATCACTAATTTTCCTGAGTAATTCACCATTTCTCTCTTGAGCTTCAGCAAGAGATTTCCTGATGGTGTCATTTTCTTGCCTTGCAGCTTCCAAAGAAACATCTTTGGCTGCTATATCGTCTTCAAGCCTGTTTTATCGGCAAGCAAAACATTACAATTTCATAAAGTTGAGAATTGGAAATAACCGACAGTATTCAATATCAAATTTCAGACATCACAATCTGGGAGGGTGTGAAACAATGCACGTGCATGTGTGGGTGCCTGGGTGGGTGGGTGTAGAATAAAAAAAGCACCCAAAAAGCATTAGTGGAGGTACGGACTTTATTATGGCATTCTGAAGATGTTCGATTTTTTCATTAGTATCTTCAATTTTCATTAGTAACTCTTCATTTCTCTCTCCAGCTTTAGCAAGTGCTTTCTTAATTGCATCCTTCTCTTGTCTCTCAGATAGCAACAAAGCATCCTTTGCTGTTGAATTTTCTCCAAGCCTGAATTATGTTGAAGAAATAGATATCAAACAATAACATCTCATAACAAAAACAGAAACAATAAGCATTACAAAACATACAGCTATAGATTTAAGTCTAGGCAGATAAACTACCTTTCTATGGTATCTTGAAGAAGATCAATTTTCCTGTCAATATCCACAAATTTCTTTAGTAATTGTTCGTTTCTTTCTTGACTTTCAATTTGCGCCTTTGTTGTCGCATCATTTTGCTCCCTTTCTCTCAACAGCAAATTCTCCTTTGCAGCTGTATTTTCTTCAAGCCTGAGTTGGTGGAAAGAAAAAAAAAGTTGATATAGCTGAGTATTAGAGGGATGACATGGGTTTTATGATAATAATTAGTGCCCTACGGATAGGCAATATAGCAAGTGAAAAATTGACTACGTAGGATTCGAGTGTAAGGCAAGATGATATGTTGCAACAAGAACGCCAAGGAACTATTATGGACCTCTGTATAGTAAACTGAAGCTGAAGAATATTTTTATCATCATCGTGAATTTTCATGAGCAATTCTTCATTTCTTTCCTGAGCTTCAGTGAGAGTCTTCCTCGTTGCCTCATGTGCTTGCTTTTCTGTTAGCAGTAAGGTCTCTTTGGCAGTGCCATCTTCTTCAAGCCTGTGAATGTGAAGAAAAAAATCACTAATATCACATAAGTTGTAACATTGACAAAGAGAGATGTTGAAGTTGGTGCATGTGATCTCAACTCTAAAAAGACATAGGATTGTACAGCTAACACTGCATGTAGTAAAGCCCCCACCACTACATTAAAAAGAAAGAAAGCAATCTGACCTTTTTATGGTACTCTGAAGGCTATCAGATTTTCTATCTGCATCTTCAAGTTTCTTTATTAATTTGTCAATTTTCAACTGTGCTTCTGCAAGCAATTTTAAGGTTGAAGCATTCTGTTCTCTCTCAGTTAGCAACAAAGTCTCCTTTGCTCTGATATTTTCTTCAAGTCTATGCGCATGAATAATGGGAACACGTCGTTGCATTAAAATATAAGGTTAGTGCTCTAAAGTCAGAAGAGAAGCATGATTTAATCCTATAAGGAGAAGCGACAGACCTCCTTATTATGCCCTCAAATTCTGCTATACTTGCATGGTTATCTTGCGCCTCATTTAATAATTCCTCAATTTCTTTCTGAGCATCAGACAATTCTTTCTTTGTTTCGCTGTTTTCATGTCTTTCTATTGCCAATAGAGAATCTATGTCCGCAGTACTTTCTTCAAGTCTATGTGCAAAGAAGAGAAATATTACACTAAGAAGTAAGAACTACCTATCTACGGTGCGAGATAGTCATGCACAATGATACAAGGCAATCCTAGAAGTGGGTAACAGTAGAATTGACCAACCAACAATCATTGGTTTCAATCTTACAAATACTTAAAAGCAATGAGATTAAACCTTTTTACTAAATCTTCAAGCAGGCCAATTTTCTTATCCGAGTCCTCTACTTTGTTCATTAACTCTTGGTTTCTCTCCTGAGCTTCGTGTAGCTCTTTTATGGTGTCATCATGGCTTTGCTTTGTCGTAAGCAGCAAAGATTCTCTTGTTGTTGCTGTTAAGAGTATTTCTGTTACTGTACTTGTAGTCTAGAGTTTAGTGTGTCCCTTGAGTCCTTGTACTATATATTTGCCCCTTGGGCTATTGCAATATGACTAACTATTCACATATGCATTCCTATTCATCTAACATGGTATCAGAGCAGATTTCGAAAACTATATATTTGGGTTTAGTGTGTCCCTTGAGTCTTTATACTATATATTTACCCCTTGGGCTATTGCAATATGACTAACTATTCACATTTGCATTCCTCGTCTTCATCTAACATGGTATCAAAGTAATTCCTTGTTTTTATCTTGAGCTTCAGAAAGTGCTTTCTTGGTTTGATCATGCTCTTGCCTTTCTGCTAAGAAAAGAGCATCCGTTGTTGTTGCACCCTCTTCTAACCTATGTTCAGGATTATATTATAACAACTGTGATCCATAAAATTGACGAAGGAGAAAATATATAATCAAGCCGGATGCCAAATTGCAGAAGACTTTCCAAGTGATACCCATTCAAAAGGTAAAGGGGAAATTGCTTAGCATCTACTGCAATGTGCCTCAATCTGCAGTTAACCCCCACATATTGTCTAAAGCAATTGTGTTCTACTGGATCTTCAGCACAATTTAAATCAAAGATCATAATGATTACTTCCTGTTCACCTGTTTTACAACATCATGAACATGACTTTCTTCTTTTCCAAGTCCAGTTCATCTCTCACCCAGCTCCAGGTCATGGTAAAAAGGTCACTAGGCATCCACAGAACAAGTGAACAAGGTCACCTGCTTCATATTCACTCTAATGTTGGGAAGAATATCATTATTTCCTTTCCATTCCAACAACTATGGAGGTAATGGGCTGATAGCCACCAAAAGTATCTACTTTAGGAATGATCTCACAAAACTAATTATCACAACTCACAAGAGAGGAAGTATATCAAGAGATAAACACTAACCAAACCGTAAGTGAATGATTGCAAACTCAGGTGAAAAGGAATACCAGCAGAGTACTGCTTTAAAAACCTATGCAGCAGGATGTTTGCAGATGAGGTAAATGCATGGTATGCAAGTTATTTCCTGGTGATAAAGTTTACACAAGAAAAATTCCTTCATGAAAAAAACAAACCTTTCTATAATTTTTTGAAGTACATCAGTATTTCTATTAGCAGAAGAAATTTCCTCCAGCAAACCCTCAATCCTCGCTTCTGCTTCTGCTAGAGCTTTGGATGTCGCATCGTTTTCCTCACGCTCTGTTAGTAAAACTACCTCTCTTGCAGACGCACTTTGTTCAACTCTAATTTCATGGATAAAAAATGGTGAAAACCAAGGTAAGCACAAACAGGTTTCATGAATGACTGATGTCTTGGGAGTAAACGAACCTTTGTATACTATCCTGAAGCTGATGCATACTGTTGTTAGCACACTCAACTTCCTTCACTAATTCCTCGATTTGATCCAGAGCTTCAGTTAGTGTTTTTTTGGTCACCTCGTTTTCTTGCTTTTCAGCTACCAATAAAGCCTCTCTTGCAATAGCATCTTCGTCAAGTCTAGGTGTATAGAAAAGGAGTCAAGTCCAGGTGTATGGAGAAGGAATGCATCGTAACCAAGGTTCCAAAAACCGCTACCGGGGTAAATCCCAACGGAGGGCCGGTACCGGTTACCGTCCGGTAACCGGAAAAAAACCGGTCGAATTTCACGCGTCAAAATTTGAATTTGAAATCGGTAACCGGAAAAACCGGCCGGTAACCACCAAAAAAACCGGAGAAAAACCACTAAAAACCGGAAAAACCTAGGTTTTCAAATTTGAAATTAGAAATTCCTAACACATTCATGGCAAAAAGTATAAAGTCAAGCATGGGAGATGCATGAATCTTCCTAATACATTCTATTAATATAAAATAATATAAACATCATTAGGGAAACTAACTTTTACATTCAAAATTTGAAAATTCCTAATACATTAATGGAAAAAAGTATGAAGTCAAGCACGGAAAGTACATACATCTTCCTAATTCATTTTATTAGTGTTAAACAATGTAAATATCATTAGAGAAATTAAATTTTACATTCAAAAGTTTAAATTTGAATTAAATAAAACCGGTTACCGCCGGTATTTGGAACCCTAATCGTAACTACTTAAAAAACAATATTGAGATCTATAACCAAACACTGGACTCTCCTATATTGAAAGGCTAACTGGATTCTAAATTAAACAAAGAATGAGAAATGCAAGCCCAACAAGTTTACAATATATTATGGCCTATGGTCCGATGAGACACTGCAGCAAGCAGGCAAACGGTACCATGGGTACTGTAGCACATGAACAGTAATACATACCACTGTAGCTGTCGTATTAGGAATAATTAGATACATATCTTTATATTAGGAATATATATCTTAATATTTATATAGTATGGATATGATATTATCTTTAGTTAATTGGTTGTATTAGATTGTGTTAATTTCTATATTATTAGGGATTATCCTCATCTGTATAAAGAAATAAGTCGTGCCATTCATATGTAATGAATAAGCAAAGTTCTCAGTCTCTCCCCCTCTTCTTCAATAAAGCCTCAGAGCCTTGGTGGTGGTACAGCCGGTCATTCAAGGGCAAGTGCCCTACCCTTGGTTCTTGGACCCGTACCTAACCAACATTGACCATAACACAATAACTCTTGAGAGAAAGAAATTTAGCCTGCACACTTTATCCTGAAGCAGTTTAATTTTCTCATCAGAATTTGTGATTCTCCTTATTAAATCATTATTTTTCTGCTGAGCTTCAGCTAGTTCTTTTACAGCCACTTCATTTAGCTGCCTTTCAGAGTTTCACTTACCAACAAGGATTCTCGTGGCATTGCACTTGTGTGGCACCGAGCCACCGAGTAGCTCATATATCTTTTTATAAGCGTCGTCTTCTTCCATAATCAATTCTGTGGATTTGTGGTTTTGTCATTTTTATTCCTTTCTTTTAGCAGAAGAGCACATATCATTCTGGCATTTTCTTAAGCCAACCTCCATGGAGAGAATGAATTAACTATAATAACCAGGGTATTAGAAAAAAAAACCAGTGGGAGGTACTGTGCCGGCTTGTTTTGGGCGGTTTTGTACAGATTTTAATGGAATGTTGCGGCTAATGCTTATATAAGACGAAATAAACACAATATAATGAGTAAAATATTAAAAGAAATGGGAGAAATAATAGGCAGACCGGAAACCAGCTGGTTTCCAGCTCCTGGCCTAGCACCCGGAAATTTCATTCTGATGTTTTCTTTTTAATCTCTGATAACAGCTAGGAACAAGCTAAAAGCAATAAAACTGTAGATGTCTGAGCACTAGCTTTTACCCACAGGGAAGAGATAAAAGAAACTGAAACTTAAAATTATGCAACATTTGTATAGCTCAATATAACTCTTCTATGTTATGAAAGGAAACTGGTGTCATATCCTGAAACAAGTCAGTTCTAATTTTTTCACGAAGCACGCGAAAGATTTGCGTGTCATGCCATTAAGAAGAAGAAAACCAACTCAAAGGTACAAACACCGCGACACCGGGCAAGGCTCCTACGGCATGCACAACCCAAAACAGGAAGTTATGAAAAAGTCAGTTCTAATTAGAACATTGAAAATTCTTTGGTACTTGCACTATGCTCTTGTGCATTAGGACATGCTTTCAAGTGAATGATAGTGAGGATGACCCCTTGTCATTTGTTTCACGTCTACATTTATGAAAAGAGAATAGACCTTTTCATAACTGACAGTTAAGAGAGAGCAGTTCTTCGGTATTCAGCCTGTCAACACCAAATCAGTTGATGAAAGCACTTATCTGATTCTGATTGCACAAACCATCTCTTTCAACTAGGAATGATCCAATCTCGCTTCATTTCATTTTCTAGAATATCCAAGACCAAAGCTTAGACTTGATTAAGTGTATACGAAGATTGAGAAGGCATGCGTTGGGTCCTTGCTTAAAGCACCGATGGTCTTGTTCAAATCTCTGTTAACAGCTAAGCATGACAAGTTCTTGCAGCTAGGTGCTAGGATTATCACAATCAGTATTTCATGTGATACTCTAGTCAAGCATGTAAGAAGAACAGTGTCTTAGACATGTCAGAAACTTCCAACTTCTTTAGGTATTCTTCATTTGTTTCTCTCTTTTACATCATATTTTCATAACTTCTTTGCGTATGGCATGATTTTCTTGACACTGGTATGCAAAATGTTGTTAATCTTGGAACAAAAGCACCCATATCTAGACAATGGTCATGGAGGACCGCCTCTTACTGACAGGAGAACAATAGTTCTTACCAGTGACAAATGGTCATTAACTAGATGCCTGTAATTTGACAGCAGATTGAGTAGAATATTGACAAACGCCAGTGTTTTCCTTTTGAAACGACACATGCCAGTATTGATTGTTTAAGATGATATCACATTGACTAATTAATTTAAGGTAAGAAAGGAACCTCTGTAAAGAATCTTGAAGCAGATTGTTTCTCTTATCAGCATCTTCGAGGGTCCTTTGTAGCTCTCCAATTTCTACCTGAGCGTCAGCTAGTTGTTTCATGATTGCATCATTGTGCTGCCTTTCAGCTTTCAATGAAGTCTCCACTGCCGTCACATTTTCCTCAAGTCTAAATCAACAGGGAACAAATAATCAGCTGTGACAATGATACAATAATAGAGGCGGTTCTCCAACAGCAAGATCACGAGACGAGAGTATGAAGTTAGTATGACTAGAGAATAAATCAGAAATGAACTGCCCTCGAGTATAGAAAAAAGGCAAGGCAAACATCAAGCAACAGACCTTTGGTTGGTGTCCTGATAACGAGCGATGTTTCTTTCAGCATCTTCAATTTTCTTGAGTAATTCCTCATTTTTACCCTGAGCTTCATTGAGTAATTTCTTAGTTGCTTCACTTTCTTGTCTTTCTGTAGTTAATAGAGCATCCTTCTCGGTTAATCTTTCTTCAAGCCTATGTCCACAAAAAGAAGAAAGAATAACTACTACTGGGATAAGTGAACAGAGTTTATAATACATATGGCTGCAAAAAGAAAGCAACGGGACTACAAAATTGATCAAAAAGGCTAATGCATGTTGAGCAAAACTTAGATCACTTTTAAAGGAGAACCCGAAAACCTTTGAACAGTAGTCTGAAGCAGAGTAGATTTTTTATCAGTATCCCCAGCTTCTCTCAGAAGTTCTTCAATTTTATCTCGTGCTTCAGCTAGTTCTACCACACTTGCCTCATGTTGCTGCTTTTCAATTGTCAGTGAAGACTCCAGATTTGTCATGCCTTCTTCGAATCTGCATTCCACAAAAGGGCGCAAGCTATCAGACCATATAGTAGAGAAGGATGAAACAGAATAACTGTGAGCTCATAAAAGGTACAAACTAAAGATTATTGATGACGGCTGGTTACTCAATAGAAGCTCTGCTCACAAGTACTTCTGGGACAAACCTTTTAACAGTTTCCTGGAGTAGAGTGATTTGTTTCTCAGCATCTTCAAGCCTACTTGCATCTCGCACTTGAGATTCAGCTAGTGCAGCACTAGCTTCTTCCTTTTGCTGCCTTTCTGCTAGCAAAAGGGCCTCTCCTTCTCTTACAGTCTCTTCTAGTCTGTGGTCATAAAGAAACAAAACTTTGCACTATCACGGTAACACCTAGAAAAGGCCAATGAATTTTTGAATTTAAATACATGTCCCTCAACTTGTAAAAAGACATACAAGTTTCCAAAGTGACAAAATGTATTAACAAAATGCCCCCTGCAAATATACTTTTTAGATATGGTACCATTGAGACAGTATGTCCAGAATTTATGGTGGTCCCAAATCCTAACTACTAAAGGAGCAAATTGTGGATTTGGCAAGAAGCATCATGTGTTGAGATTTAATATTCAACACTTTCTTTTGCTAGGGAGGGGAGATGAGAGGGGAGATAAGTATACAGGAGGGAGGGGAAGCAATGAGATCCACCGGATCAAGGATCTACGGGCTGATAATTGGAGTGTTCTTAACAAAAAAAAAAACCCTCAGGTTTTCCCTAGACACCACCAGAAACATAGAATGTCCACCATTTTATGCGCACATGCATGATGTCTGCTGTGTGCAGGCATTAGCATGGAGAGTTACGTATGAGGCTCTTGTCAGCTGTTTTTCTGCTATAGCTAACCTTAAACAACAATGAGAAGAGACCATCCCTTAGACAACAATGATAAAGGGACCACATGTCTCTAATATGTCAGTTGAAGTTCAGTCACATTCTGTAAGAAATACCAATTTTGGAGTTGGTACGGTACATCACTGGAGCTGACTGGTGGATATACATGGAGTCTGGAAACTTACAGAATAGCCACTATGTTTAGAAAGTTAGATGCAAATTCAAGAAATTCTATAAAATGTTAAGGTAGGAACCCCACTAGAACTATCAGTTCTTTTGGAAAGGACCCTGCTTAATATTTCTATTTGCTAGGGGCACCATAAAATAGAATTTGCAAGTCACCACTTCTGAAATCAGAATAATAGAGATACTTCAACCAACTCTGAGCAGAAGAAAACCTTCCCCGCAATCAACAAGAAACAATATTGAGAAACTCAGGCAAATAAGAAAAACAGCAAACCTCTGTACAATATCACTAAGCTGATTGATTTTTTCATCTGCATCCTTGACTTTCTTATTCAATTCATCATTTTTTTCCTGAACATTAGTGTGTGCTTTCTTTGTTACATCATTTTCCTCTCGCTCTGCTACTAGTAGCACCTGTCATAGTAGCACGCATCTGTTGTCAATAATATTTCACACATGCCTAAATGAGCTAAATTTAGGCTACAACTTCAACAAATCACAAGATAAATATCATAATTATAAACCACTGGATCTTTTTAACTAAACCAGATACTGTAATAGATATTGATAATTGCAAATCATTTTATCAAATGATAACACCAAGCCTTGTTTGAGTCTTTCTACTGTGGTTCAATTGAATTTCCGTAAGTTAAGGTTGAAGATACCTTGAGGCCCTCAATTTCAGAAGTCAATGAACTGATTTTTTCTCTTTCTTGAGCTAGAGCTTCTTCAACAGCCTTTTTAGCTGATTCTCTTTCTTGCATTGCTGTGACTTCTTCCACTCGCTGCTCCATCTCATGAAGAGCAGCCTGCAGTTTAGAAACTTCTGCTGCTTTGGACTTCTCCAAATCAATCTGCAAATTGAATACACAAGTATGGCCAATAGTTGCTATGTCAATATGGATAAAACCTGCAGTTGCACCATATATCGGTGCAGTAAACAATACAATGTACTTTTGTAACATCCCATTTTGGGAATTGTAAATTCCCTTGAATGAAAATTTCCAAATTGAGTTTGAATTCAAAAGTTTCTTTCAAATTTCACCCAAATTCCGTTTCTTTCAAAATCTGAAACCTCTCTTGGGCTGAGCCCAGCCCATCCCTGGCCTTCCCTCTGGCCCAGTGGCCTGGCCCGGCCCAATCCAGCCCCTAGCTTGGCCTGCGCTGGCCCACGACGCCCTGGCCACGCTCTGGCCGCGCTGAACACGCATCTATGCCGCGCTGTGCGCGCCTACGCCACTTTTGTCACCGCTTGACATTGCACCACTCACATTCCCTGCGTGTTCTGGGATTCCTAACCGTGCGCCACAACACCATGGCATCCCATCTCCACTGCGCCACCCCCTGCACTCCAATGCCCAGCTGCCTCTCCCCTTTTCCCCAGTTTCCCGCTGCGCCCCTCGCCGTCCCGTCGTGTCCATGTTGTGCCATCAGGTCCTTGCAAGGTTGTCACGGCGCTCCGGCAAGTCACGGCGAGACCGGAGCGTCTGGACGCCTAGTCGATTAGGCGTCCGCCATGGCGACAATTAGACGATAGTAGTTAGACGACAAATGATACCTTATATGACTGAAAAATAAATAACCATGCAGCATAATAGCATAAATTATCTAAATGTCCATATCTCAGGTCTAAATTAGAAGAAATCTATGGAGAAAAGGGTTTATTTGTAATTTTTAGAAACTCTGAAGGTCTAAATTAGAAGAAATCTATTGAAAAAGGGTATGTTCGTAATTTTTAGAAACTATGAGGACTTAATTGCAAAACCCAAGAAAATAAAACTCCCTAACCCTAGCTGCCTTGCCTTGATTCGCCTGATCGCCTTGGCTTCGCTCTCTTCCCCATCTCGCTCTCGCCGCCTCCTCCTCCTGCGTCAAGCCTCCTCTCCCACCGCCTTCCTCCCGCCTCCACCTCCCTCCCGCCTCCACCTCCCTCCCGCCTCTAGCTCCCGGCATGGTAGTCACAGTGGAGAGGGGCGTCGGCGAGAGGATGCTGCAGATTGGCGTCGGCGACCCGGCGGCAGGAGGATGTGGCGGTGGTGAAATCCTAAAGGAGGCGGCTGCTCAGCTGCTGGAGTCGTTGGACTGGCCTGAGTGCTTGACGCGCCCGCCCGGTCGAGTAAGTTCGTGACATCACCTCCCCCCCTGTGCCTACCCTAGTTCTTCACCGGCCTCACTGCCTTGGCCGCAGCAAGCCATCATGGCACCCAACGTCTCCCGCCTCCCTCCTCCGCTATAAAGCCACACATCGATCTCCTCTCGTCCCCACTCACCTCCCCTTGCCACTAATCGAACCCGAGAGCCCCTGAGCCTTCTTCCTCACCGCCCATCGTTCCACCGCCCCGAAGCAATCTCGAGTTTCGTTGCACCACCGTCCAATTGCTTGTGTGGAGCTTCGCCCGAGGATCCCGAAGCTGCCCCAATCACCGCCGAGCACCCACTTCCCCTCCGGCAAGCCCTCCATGTCGACCTCCCTCCGTTGCTTCGGACTTAAACCGCCAGGCCGTTCCACCCTTCCCCGAGCTCCGTCTCCGTTTTCCATTGTGATGCTTCTATAGCTTGGTGGCCCAGTCTCTATGACATGTGGCCCCCTCGCTGTTTTAAATTCTATTAAAAATGGTTTCGAGAATTAACGTCACTGAGATGTGGGCCCTACTTACTGTTTGCATAGTAAATGGGTCCTACCTGTCAGATGTAGAACCATTTCCTTTTATGAAATAAATCAAAATTAATCTAAAATCCAGTGGGACCCAGCTGTCAGCCTCTATAGCCTTTTCAATTGAAAATTAATTCAAAAATTAAATAAAATTGTGGACCCCACCTGCCTGAGATAGAAATTCTCTCTCCTCTGTTATTTTTAATTTAATTCAAATATAAACTTTAGAAAGGCCGTTCGCACTCATTTTAACTCCAAATTTAATAAAAATTGTTTCTAAATTTTTCTAAATTCAAGCTCTACCTAATGACAATGGAATTGTTCAATTTGGAGTCCATTTGAATTTTCTTTTGTATTTATTTGTTTTGCACGCTTGTTTGTTCGTTTTTCGATGTGATCGTCCGAGTAGAGTATGAGGACACGGAAGAGCCCCAATTCGAGGCAACACAAGAATTTCAAGACCAACCCGCTTATGGGTCAGGCGAGTCAATTTTTGATCATATTGAACCTACATTTTATGCAAATTTATGTTTGTTTAAATTATCAAATTACATGCTATTATTTGATATGCAAATGTATGTTAAACTTAAGATTAGATATATGCCTACGTGACATTGTAATATTATTATACTAGCCTTTAGACACTTGAATCACATAATCCTTGTCACCCTAGGGACTATAATGGTAACTTTACTAGCTATAAGTCGTACTTAAGCGTCATGCTAGTTTTGCTTAAATACCAGGGCATTAGTTTGCCCTAATCATCATCTTTTAGTCATGAAACTTGTTTTGGGTAGTCATTGGAGGGAAATGACTACTGTATTTGAGACAAGTTAGTTCTGTGCTTCTCTAAACGCTAAAACTTGCTGCTACCATATCTGGACGGATGGTATGATAGTTGATGCGGATGTAGCACGAGAAATTTGGTATGTGGTATGTACTGCGTAGATAGTTTTAAAGACTGAATCATGTGATGACCTCCTAATGTAAAACAGTACAACCACATATCTATAATGGGTACGACCTGGCTAACTAATATGCATCCACCAGTACGGGTTGCACCATTAGAGTGACCCACGAGTCATGTCGCTAGTTTTAAGCTATCGTAGACACCGGTTGTGTCGCTGGTGTAAACCACCGTGTAGCGCAAGAGAGGGTCTAGGTGTGGTAGACGTAACCTCACCCAAGTGAAACCATAGCAGGTGTAATCTACACTGGGGGTCCATTATAAAGACCTTGTGGTGATCTTCTTGACTCATATGTCCAAAAAAATGTGTGAAACATATCAAGTCGATTATCTCTTCTGGATAAGGTGTACAGTCTCTGCAGAGTATAAACTGTTCGAACAACCATGCACACGGTCAAAAGTGGGCATGGAAAATTACTTGAGTTAGTCTCTATTTCAAAAACCTTTATGGGTAAGATGAAAACTTGTCGGGTAGATGTAACCCTAGTTTTGGTTTTCCCTAGGAAGATGTAACCCAGCGTTGGTAACTGGGTGGATGTAACCTACGTTACGCGGATACTTCACAAAAGTCACGTGCCGTATCGGATCTTGTCTGGGATACGGATCTCGCCCGACACGCTCCGTCGTATCCCGCGTATCCTTTAATTTATGATTATTCAAAAAGAAAATAAATCCCGATACTTCTCGATACCTTTTCGATACTTCCCGACATCGTAAACCTAACTAACCTCCTTCACCCCTACGGTCGGATCCAATCCACTCCGACGCCGCCGCCCACTCCCGCACGTCGCCTCCACTCCCGCCTCCCACGCACGCCTCCTCTCCGACGGCCCACGCTCGCCGCCGGGCGCCGGATCCCACCGCCTCGCACGCCGCCTTAACTTGCCGCTTGTCGCCGCCCCCACGCCACATCGACGCCGCCGGGCGCCGGCCCCACCGCCTCCGACGCTACCTCGCCGCCTCCCGTTCCTCCGCCTCGACCCTGGTTCCCACTGCCTCGGCCCCGTTCCCCGCCTCGCCGTGGTTCCCGCCTCCGCCCCGCCCGCCCTGCTAGGGAGATCCGTGAGGAATCCACTGGGGTCTGAGGACGGGAGGAGCGCGCCGCGCTACCGATTGGGGACTCGGGACGGGAGGCCGGAGAGATTGAGAGGGAGGCGGCGGCGGAGGAGGCATTGCACAGCTCTCGCGATCGCCGCCGAGTCGCCGAGGCGGGCGTGGACGGGGAGTGGGAGGACGCGAGAGTGGTGAGGCGAGAAGCGAGGCGAGCCATGAGCATTTAGTGGCTCGGGCCGCACGCACCCCTCAAGACGGGTGAGGTGTCGGCAGTCACCGGAGCCACTGCTCACGAGGAGGGATGGAAGGGCTGATTTTTTAATTAGTGTAGTGATTAGTGAACTAATTTGATGATGCATCGCATACATATTTATTAATACTTTCATACTTACATAGATGTCTAAAGAGCAATAGTTGAATAATTTTATTCACATACCAAGAGTCTCACTCATGTATTGCTTAATTTTAATATGCAGTTTACATTTTAATTTTTAATCTTGACATTACAAGTATTGTCATGAAATGTCGATTTGGCATGATGTCCTACCCATCTAGTGGAGCCGCCTTGGCCATAAACATCCTAAATGCCGGGAGGGAGGCGGAGAACCAACCAATTTGTTACTTCAATATTAAGGTATTCTCAATTTCTCAATTCCTTATAAGAACTCATTAATTTCTTATTATATATATATATATATATATATATATATATATATATATATAAACGTATCGCAGTATCGGTGTTTTTGGAAAAATGGCGAATCGCGGTATCGCCGTATCGCGTATCCGTATCCGTATCGGGGTATCCGGGTAACATAGGATGTAACCCTATTAATCAAAAACTAGCATATGGTGGATGAAACCATGTAACAGTTGGATGGAACCTGCATCGTTATAAATATTGCACACTTTCACTCTCTTTAATAAAATGTGGTTTTGTTAAAATGCTAAGTTATAGGGATATCTAATTATTGCAGTTTCAAATGTTGCCTTAAGCAAATGAAGAACTCGAGCCTACCTTTGATGAACCTCGCATGTATAAATATTGCCTTTTGCATGTTGGCTCGCGGAGCACTGTTGCTTGTGTTCACTATCGCTCACAAATCCCTCAGAATCTGGGGACCAAGACAACTACGTGTACTGTGAAGTCTCAGGAGCTTACGATGGAGAAGACGGAGGAGCTTAGGCCATTTTTCCTAGTAGTTGGTTCTTACCCCAGTCGGGTTAACTTAGTGGTGATTGTGTGCGTGTAAATTATCCAAGTTGGGTGGTATCTGCCTCACAATTTTAACCCCAGTTGCTTGCCTATGGCAAGATGTGCCCTACTCCTTTTTGCTTACCGCTTCCGTTGTTGTAATGGAACTATTTGGTCCGTCCGGCCTTTATGTAAGCTTGACCCAATGCGGTCTATTTGAACATCTGTTATGTAACATTGATGAATGGTATGGTTTCTGCTATATATGAAATGATTCAATGATGTATCTATGAGCACTATCTGTAGGTCCAGTGAATAGTGCAGTGGCTTCACAGAGGATTCTGGATTGGCTAAATCCAGGTCCGACAACTTCTAAGGATAGATTCCATGTTGCAAAAAAATGAAATATTATTCAGCAATTTCAATGTAATTCAAGACCAAGTACCCTTAGTTTCTTTTCCAGGCCCAAGCGGCTTGTTAGCTCCTCAACACGTTCCTCCAGTTTCTCCTTTGCCACCTTTAGAGCTTGTGTATCTCTTGCAGCCTAGAAAGTTTGCACCAAAAAAGAAAAAGTTTTACAAAACAACCACCAAAGAATCTAAGAGAAACAAACACCACAAGTCCACAACAGGTGCTCAAGTACCATTCTGAGCTGTCGCAGCTCCCTTCTGGCAACCCTTCTTCTCCAAGCACATTGGTAAGTCAATGCTGCTCTCTTCAGTTTTAGATAATTTGAGTTATCTCTGTGGCAACGCCACCGGGACTGCAGGCACACAGTGTCGTAGTGATGGATCAAACATAAGCAATTGAAGTCGAATCATATAAAAATGCCAGGAGCTAAATGTCCGTCTGCAGCAGAATAAGGAAAGCAGCACTAAAGTGCATACAAGAATAGCGGACCTACCTGGATATGGATAGAAGCTTTATTTTGATTTCTGAAATTGAATTCATTGCGAGCTGCCATGGTCCTTAACCCTGTCTGCAACGTAATGGCTGACAGGCGCAGTTGAGAATAAGTTTTCCATGCAAAATAACAATGGATATTTTTCTGAATTTTCAGTGCCGCTGCTTGTTGTCTCAGGAATTCGTGCAGTTTACAAGCCAATCTTGCTGCAATCAGCAAAGGAGCTCTTAATATATGTATATGGCTCCATCTATACTATGAGCATACATTTTCAGTTCAGATGCCATATGGAGAAGACTTTACCTCTAACAAAGGATTGCAAACAAACAGATGCATTTCGTAGTATTAGGAACTGTTCACGAGCAACATGAGTACGGAATTGACTCTGAACACCTCTTGCTGCATTATTTCGCACCTCTGTTCTTCGAGCATCCAATTCAGCCATCTGACCAGCTCTCAGGAATACCTTGGTCATTCCTATCTGTTGATCAGAAAATATTTTCCAATGTTACAGGACTTACTAAACAAACTTCAACAGCATACTATTTCCCAGTTGTTAAGCACAAGAAAGCCAAAAGACAAAATCCATTATGAATCAGATGCACACAAGGAGTTAATTCAGGATCCCCTCAGTATGCTGCAAGAATATATTACTCTGAAACCATCTCAAGAAAGAAAAGGAAGCCGAAACAAATGCAGAATAGAACTCGTAAAGTCCTGGTAATGAGCCAATTTTCAAAATCCGAAATAATTCCTAGCCTCTTCTACAAATAAATAGCTGCTCCCAACTCAACCACATTGAACTCCACTAGAAAACAACCTATACTTCAATCCACCCTCGTTAGATCTAGCCCTAACTAGCCCAGAATCATACCTGTTCCAGTGAACTTAGCACCTTATCTTGTTATAATTTCTGTTGTACATATACAACAAGTCAACAACCCAATTTGTGGAACCCAAACTAGAAAGTTTTCAATTTCTTGGTTTAGAACATAACCCACCATAGAACCCAATTGTATCCCAAACCATCCTTTCCATTTCAACTCAGAAAACAACTATGCATTTATTCTCACGGTAATATATTCTCACGGTAATACAGTCTTCTCACTTCTTGCGTGTTCACAAGAAGTGTTTGGTTCTTAGTCCTTACTCTGATGGGATTGCAGCGGCTAACTCCCGGCCCAGATGATTTGGTCTTCACCTTGTGGTGACGTCAAGCATTGCATCACGTCCCTAAGCAGCAGCGCAAGGGCTTTAACACTTTGGTCGTGTTGGTGGCTTGGTGGGTTTGGAAGCATAGGAATGGTTGTATTTTTGAAGGTGCCTCGCCCAATGTCAGCATTGTTTTGCAAGACATTAGAGATGATGCCAAGTTGTGGTGTTTGGCGGGGGCCAAAGGCCTTTGTAACATTTGGCCTTAGGTGTTGTGGTTGTGTTTGTTGGGCGTTGGGCGTTTCTCTAGTTCTTTTGACTTTTTGTTTTTAGCTTCACCTTTTGGTAAGGGTTGTTCGAGTCTTCTTAGACTCCTTTGTTCTTCTTCTTAATATATTGATGCGCAGTTCTCCTGCGCGTTCGAGAGAAAAAATACAGTCTCACGGTCTCACCTATTTCAGTTCAAGGTTTATTTGGCTTGTTACCCTATTTACAACGATGTAAGTTGCACCCACTCGGGCCTTGTTTGGATCCCAGCTCACCCACATGGAAGTTGAACTAACTTCCACTTTCTTCCACATGGGTGGGCCGGGATTTTGGCCCATCCATACAAGGCCTTAATAAGAACAACCTCCACATCTTTATGGATTCATTTTTTGTGAAAATGCGGAGAGGACAGGATTAATGATATGTGCCATACTGTCATTTGAGACCATGCCTATGGGCGCCACGGAACAAATGCAAACTTGCAAAGGAGTGTTGGTTAGCAAAACATGCTCACCTGATAACCCTGCAGTCCCATTTTGTCCAAAACCTTTTGGCAGGTGACCTTTTCATCATTTCTATCAGAAAATAAATCATGTAAATGGTTATGAATACAGGCCAGAAATGCAAGAATAAAAACATGTAAAGAAAAGGAAGATAATTTACAGTTGAACAATGTCAATGATACTCACCTATCTTTCAAAATTTCAGGAGCAAGAATGCGAAAGCGATGAAGAAAATCATGAAATAATTTTCTTGTGGGATATCCAGCACAGCTGATTCTAATTGCTTCCAGAACACCCTAAAAGGATGAAAAAACATTATCAAGGGGCACCGTGACACTGAATTTCTCGAAATTAAAAAAAACGCAATATCTTCTTACCGAACATCGAAGTTGCTGTAGAACGTTAGTGTTCTCAAAAATAGCAGGTTTAAGAACACTATTTGGTTTTATACATCTAATGTAATGAGGTTCCGTAGAGCTCAAAGTCTCCATGAGCTCATGAAGTTGCATCTGGAAATTGCATTGAATAATCAAATACACAATGCCATCACATGGTCATACCAAAGCTTTGATATGGCAAAAGAAAATTAAATGTCACCACAGGTCCCCATTCTTTACTAAAAACTTCAATTGAGTCCCTATTCTTCAATTTGTCAACTAGGTCCCTAAAGTTGTATTTTGGTTCAATTAGGTCCTCTGTTAAATCCTGTCATGAATTTGCAGGCATGGAAGGCCATGTTAGCAACATATTGATGATCTGGTACGCCAACCCCAGTCTAGTACCATGTGACAGTAAGGTTCCCCCGTACTGTTTTTCCTAAAAAAAAACCTAGCAACATGACATGACTAATGTGGCAGTGTGTATCACTAGGTTGATAATGTAGAATGTCACATTAGCAATTGGCACCGCATGCCATGTCATCAATACACTACTGATCTGGCCTGTGATGTCAGCAAACCTGCTAATAGGATTTAATGAAGGTGGGCATTTGAACCCAAAATGGTAGTTTGGGGGATGCATCCATAAAATTAGAACAATAGGGACCCAAAATGGTAGTTTAGCAATTGGCACCGCATGCCATGTCATCAATACACGGCTGGCCTGGCCTGTGATGTCAGCAAACCTGTTAATAGGATTTAATGAAGGTGGGCATTTGAACCCAAAATGGTAGTTTGGGGGATGCATCCATAAAATTAGAACGATAGGGACCTGATCAGAGTTTTCAATAACCAATGGGGACTTGTGATAAACTTTATTCGAGAAAAAGAAGGATAAATGGGTAATTTAGAAAAACCATCATTGATGACAGCTTTTTCTCCATGAAATTCTTATTCAATTTCTAGAATAGAAATTTGTCGTATTTACTGCAGCCATAGATAGCTGAACAATTTATTTTGGTAATTTTCCCAAAAAATCTATAACTGTAAGGAAACCAAAATTACCAAAAAAACTTAAATAATAACCATCCTATTATTACAGTACTACGATGGATCAAAATTTTCTTCCCTAAATATGCAGTACCATGTTTTTTAGGGAGTACAGCAGGGGAGAGCCTTGCTGTTAGTAAATTATATTAAATAACTTTACAGAGATAAGTACAATGTAAAAAAGAGGGGAAAAAAAGCCCAGCCACTGGGAAATGGCAGCAATGACCTTCTGAGAAACTCTTCACTCTAAGCAAATCTATATCAACATGAAGAATTTTTTCCCATCTAAACTTATCAGGGGGCACCCCATCAAATACACACATATTCCTTTGCAACCATACCATGTAATATTTTAGGAGTATCATCAATATGTGCAGTGAATGAATCTTCAAGAAAAAAAATTTAAAAAGTATGTACTAAGTACATAAATTTCACTTTAAATAAACTTTTTGACAGCTACAAATATGATCAATAGTTGTTCTCTCTATATTTTGTAGCCCTCCTCTTTTTGTCTGTTACAGCAAGCCAGAAGCCCAGAAGTCACTTTCTCTGACTATCGGGTAAAACTTAGTTTGATAAAGATTATGTGGCAGAAAGTCAGAAACCAACCTATACCAGTCACATCACTGCCCTGACAAGATTGGTTCGATACCAAATGCCTGGTAGGAACTAGTATTTTGATATTTTAGAAAACTATGAAGTAACCTGTTCGACCTTTAAAGTGTCCTAGGTGGTATGCTCCTAGGTCTTTTTGTAGCATGGCAATTGCTTTCATCCTTTGGCGATACAGGAGAAACTATTCAAAGCAAATACGTTCAGATTACAACTATTTTAAGGTCCAGTAATGACTAAACAGATTTATTTTTCTACAGTTTGTTGGGTAGTATATAGAAATACATAACCCGTATAGTACAAAAAATAGTGATAGATTATATAAAAAAGAGTAAACTATAGCAGAATGTCACCTTAAAGCGAGTTGCAATTGAGGACTTTGATGATTTTGTGTTCTCTTCTGACGCTGGTGGAAATAAGCATGATACAAAAGAGCACCTGGAAGCATTAAGTAATTCCTGATGTTCTGCTACCACATAATCTTTGTTTTTGTCCAGGAAATGATCAGATTGATATATCACCTGGAGATGAATTAAGAAAATGGATGTACTCAGTTAAATGCATGAATAAGGAAAGAGTGTTATAAGGTTTTCAATACTTACATCTCCAGCATAATGTTGGACTGTAAACGCGGTACGAGAAAGTTTTGGTTTGGCAAATCTTTTGTGATTCTTGAACTTTTCATACAGCTTCTCAGAAAATGTCTCGTGTGTCGACTTTGGAAACATGCTGGAGGATATATGACACAGAAAAGAAAGAATCTCGTCAGAAACATGTACTCACAAACCATGTGGTGCGAAAAGGCATGTTCTTCATTAAAACAAGAAACAATGAATTAACAAGTGTTGCTTGGATGCAGACACCAGGTGTCCAATTTGGTGGACAATGGAAAATAGGATCTGGGCACGCACGAAACATGTATCATTCCAACCAAAACAATTAATAAAAATTTTCAGTTCTCTCCATCAGGCAAGCATCAGCACAGCGATGTGTGTTGACACTTTCTTTTAACATGCACATCCTAGTAAAACATGAACATGTAGCGCCCAAAATGGAGGCATAGAAACTTACCAAGCTTCATCAAGAAGCGCAATAATGCCACCTGGTTTCTGGAAACAAAAAGATGATAATTAAATATGAGAACATAAAAAATAGGTGTTAATGGCTAAGAATGTACAACAACAACACAAATATTTTTATAACTGTCATCATATGTGTAGGAGGGATCAAAAACCTAGAACCGGAGGAAATCCCGCAGGGGGCCGGTAACGGTAACCGGCCAGTTACCAGAAAAACGGGGAAAAAACCGGCCAAAATTTGAATACCAAATTTGAATTTGAATTGTTTTGAAACCAGTAACCAGAAAAAACCGGATGGTTACCGCCCAAAAACCAGAGACAAACTGCTTAAAACCAGTTATGGGTAATTAACAATAGAAAGTTCCTAATACATTCATAGCAAAAAGCATCAAGTCAAGCACAGGATGTGCATGCATCTTTCTGATACATTCTATTAGTGTTAAACAATGTAAATATCATTAGGGAAACCAACTTTTACATTCAAATGTTCAAATTTGAATTTAAACAAACCATTGGTATATTCCCTCCTGGTCCCCACCAAGAATCTGTTACCGCAAGAATGTACGTAATTCTCGGCGGGTTTTCTATCCCTGTGTAGGACGTTGAAGCTCAATTATGTACAAGGGCTGGAATTGAGCTGAGCTCAAGATCAGATAGACTAATGTGTTATCCTGAGCTTAGCTTCGCTGTATTCAAGCTTGATTGAATCAAGGAAGCTAAGAATCGCATGACACTTCGTACAACATGAAAGCTTCAGGCCTTGAGCCAAATCAATGTAGAAATTTGCACTGAAATTAGTTTGTATCAATATTGCTGCATCTGGAGATCAACAAATTTCAGTCCCGGCATAGCGATCCTATTCAAGTGAGCATGGTCGCTCAAAGTCCACTTCAAGCTCAAAGTTTGAGTTTTCTCAACTTACCTTTGGTTAAATTTTAGCTGTAAAAATTCAAGCCAATCCAACGTAGCTGCACTTTAATCTTTCCACTCAGTTATAACTGCAGCAGCACTTGGGACAAGCAAGTTTACAATAGTTGACAGGCTACCTCATAGGTCATAAATGATGGCAAAATAACAGCTAATGAGTTTCACATATAAAAAATTCCTTGGTTTACTATGTTAGATATGTATATAGTCTAGGGGTCTCTTTCCATATTGTATATGCTCATATATTGGCCTGTTGGGCCCTTTGGCAATACAAGGTGTCATTCTTATATGGTATCAGAGCAAGGTTAGGGTTAGGGTTTGGCGTGGCCACGGACCGCCCTCCTCTCCTCCTCACTTCTCCCAGACGCCGCCCAGCCGGCCTCCGGCCCGCTTGCCTCCTCTCGGGCGGCGCCAGATCCGGTCGTCGCCACCTCAGATCCGACTGGATCTGGCCTGCTCTCACCGCCACCCACGTGCGCCTGCCGGTAGGGGTGCAAACGGAGCAGATAATTTCCGTCCGTCGGACCGACCGAAGGCATGCGGAATGGATACGGAAGGGGTAGATAGGTATCCGACACTATCCGTGTCCGACTCCGAGGAAAAAATATGGAATAGGATACAGGACAAGTGATATCCGTCCATATATATCCGTATGTCAAATGATATGAGGAAGGCTGTTGTGACTTCATATAGGAACAAAATAACATATAGACAGATTGTTATATCTAAACAAGCGGGAGTACTGAGTGTTCTTCTTTCAACATTTCAGTAATTAGTCTCTCCATGTTCTATCTAATTGTACTATACTGTCCAATGTTCTGTGCAAAGAAGCGGATAATTTCCATTCGACCGACCGTCCGAAAGATTATGAAACGGATACGAATGGAGAAAGAGATATCCAACATTATCCGTGTCCGACTCCCACTCCGAGGAAAAAATATGGAATAAGATACAGGATAAGTGATATCCGTCCGTATCTGCCCCATTTGCACCCCTACGAGCCGGCACTCGCGCCCGTCTGCGCTCCTCGGCCGGCGGCCCCACTCCGGCGCATGCCCACGCCGGCGACCGCCGCCGCTTCGCCGCCCGGTGACTCCCACGGCCGACGTCACTGCCCGGCCACAGCCGCCTCGCCCAGTAGTCTCCAACGCCCTAGTCGGCCCCGCCCTGGCCGTCTCTAGCCCCAGCCGCCGCCGTCGGCCGCCACCGGACCAAACAAATTGGTCCAATCTGCTCCGGATGGCGACCATCGGTGGCTCCTTCGCCATCCCGCTCCCTACTGTTCATTTTGACGGGACGAACTTCCGAGAGTGGGCGGTTCACCTGAGGATTCTCCTCAATAGCCAACGTCTGTGAGGTCATCTCATTGGCAAGCATCCCTGCCTGCCTCGTCCTACACCGCCCATCCAGCCCACTCTCCCTGTTGATGCGGATCAGGCGGCTCAGGACAGGACCAATACTGCATTGGAGGAGGCCATGGAGCTCTGTCAGTCTGCCCTGCACGCCTACGAGCAGTGGCAGGAGGCTGAGGCTCATGCTACTGCCATCCTGGTAGGTAGCATGACAGTGGCTATCTCCATGGACGTGGCAGAGCTACTGACGACACAACTTATATGGAAGCGCCCCCGAGCTCACTACCAGCTGACGAGTGATGATATGTATCTCTCGGTTGTGCACCGGGCGCATTCACTTCAGCAGCTTGATGCCACCATCGATCACTTCTACCAGCAGATGTCTGAGGTGTGGCGTCGGCTAGACTCTTTGGGGCTAGATGTTTGTTGGACCTGTCCTGCTGTGTGCGGCTCCATGCTCACCAAGAGACTCACTGTCTCTACGACTTCCTGACACGTCTCTAGCTTGAGTTCGAGACTATGCGGGCTCAGCTCCTAACTCGTCACCCGCGTCCGAGCTTAGTCTATGCTCTCACGGCTGTGCGTGTTGAGGAGACTCGTCTCCGTGGCGCGGCTCAGATGCAGGTTATCTTGTTTTCCTAAGCACCTGTTTCTTCAGCACCGGCCGAGATACCTTCCCCAGCTCCCAACGCCCCTGTAGCTGCTGCTTCTACTGCGGGTCTCCACTGCACCTACTGCCAGCGTGATAGCCACAAGTATCAGGACTGCTACAAGCGGCGAAGGGACCAGGGTCGCTGGGGTGGACATCCCCGAAGGGGTCTGGCGATTCCTCCTCAGGAGCTGGTGCCTCTCGTCAGGGCTCCTCCGGTGATGCCGCACAGCAGCTACTCTTGCTCCTCTAGCGCCTCGATGTCAGCTCGTCCTTAGACTCTTCAGGTTTAGCTCGTGTGGCTCTTGCTTCACCGCAGTCTTCCACACCTCCACCTCTGCCCTCGTCAGGTATCTTGTCTCCATGGGAATTAGACTCTGATGCTTCTTTTCACATGACGCTAAATTCCACACATCTCACTTCCATGCAGCTCACAGTCTTCCCTTCCGCTGTTCAGACTGCAGATGGTACCTCTCTTTTTGTTGTAGGTCGAGGCACGCTTCCTACCTCATCCTTTCATGTTCATGTAATCTCTCTTGTTCCTCAGCTTACTATGCAGCTTATGTTGGCTGGTCAGATCATTGATCACAACTGTCGTGTTGTTCTTGAGTCCGACTCTTGTTCTATTCAGGATCGCCGCACGGAAACTCTGCTTGGTATTGGCCCTCACCGCCGTGATTCGCAGTGTCTTTGGGAGCTAGACTGGCTTCATCTGCCTTTCGCTGTCTCCACCAGCCAGTCAGTCGCTACCACTCCCTCTGGTCTTGCTATGTCCTCCACTACCTCCTTCGCTTAGTGGCACCATCGCCTCGGTCATCTTTGTGGATCACGTCTTTCGTCACTCGTCAGTCGTGTTCTTGGGTTTGTTTTTAGGGACACCTCTCTACATTGTATGGGTTGCAAGCTTGGCAAGCAGCTGCAGCTCCCCTATCCCTCTAGTGACTCGTCAGTCGTTGTGTTCTTGGGTCTGTTTTTAGGGATACTTCTTTATATTGTATGGGTTGCAAGCTTGGCAAGCAGCTGCATCTCCCCTATCCCTCTAGTGACTATTTCTACTCGTCCTTTTGATCTTGTACATTCTGATGTTTGGGGTTCAGCTCCCTTCGTTTCGAAAGGGGTCATCGTTATTATGTGATTTTAATTGATGATTATTCTCGTCACACTTGGCTCTATTTTATGTCCTCTCGCAGTCCGGTTGGTTCGCACTCAATTCGATTTGGTTATTCGTGTTTCATGCTGACTCTGCTGGCGAATATCTCTCTACTGCCTTCCGCCGATTTCTCGCTGAACAGGGCACTCTTCCCCAGTACTCTTGTCCTAGTGTTCATGCTCAAAATGGTGTCTCTAAACGTAAGCATCGTCACTTACTTGAGACAGCTCGAGCTCTCATGCTCGCTTCTTCTATTCCCCTCACTTCTGAACTGAGGTTGTCTCCACTGCTGCTTTCATCAACATGCAGCCTTCCACCACCCTTCGGGGTTCTACTCCTGTTGAGCGTCTTTTTGGTCGATCCCCATAGTACGGTCACCTTCGCAGTTTCAGCTATGTCTGCTTCGTCCTTCAACCTCGTGAGTGCACTAAGCTGACTACTCAGTCAGTTGAGTGTGTTTTCCTTGGCTACAGTCTTGAGCATAAAGATTGTCGCTGCTACGACCCTGCTGCTCGCCGGATGAGGATTTCCTGGGATATCACTTTCAACGAGTCCCGACCTTACTACCCTCGTTCTCCCACAATCAGGTCTGATTCTTTTGTTGAGTCGATCTCCTTTCTGACTTTTCCTCACTCTCTGCCACCCACTACTGTTTCGCCTACTCCACCAACTTCCAGTACTGCTTCGCCTCATCCACCTCCGTCTCCCTCTCCTCCGGCTGCTCCTCTTCAACCTCCGTCAGAGGTGTTTCCTTCCCACTCTCTTGTTGAGGTTTCACCTTTTCCTCTGTACTACTCTCGTCGTCATTGGTCTCCTCCATCTCTAGTTGGCTCTCCGTCCTTGCTGGGCCCTGCTCCCAATTCTTCTCCGAACTTGTGGGGTCTTGCTCCACCCTCTCCTTCCAGATATGATCTTTGTGATCGCCACACTAATAGACAGCCTGAGCGCTATGGCTTTGCAGCCACTGCCTCTTCGAAGCCTCTGACTTATCGCGAGGCTGCTGCTCACCCTAAGTGGCAGCTCGCGATGTCTGAGGAGATTGCTGCTTTGAAGCGTACTGGCACTTGGGATCTTATACCCCTACTCGCACGTGTCACTCCCATCACGTGCAAGTGGGTATACAAGATCAAGACCTGCTCGGATGGTTCTCTTAAGAACTACAAGGTTCGTCTTGTGGCGCATGACTTTCAGCAGAAGCATGGTCGTGACTACAATGAAATTTTCACTCCTGTTGCACACATGACCACTGTTCGCGCTCTCCATGTCGTGGCCTCTGTTCGACAGTGGCACATCTCTCAGTTGAATGTCAAGAATGCCCTTCTCAATGGCATGCTGTGTGAGGTCTACATGCAGCCGCCCTCTGGGTATTCTGTCTCTGTTGGTACGGTCTGTGGCCTTCGTCACTCTCCATGGGCTCAAATAAGCCCCTCGTGCTTGGCTTGACTGCTTTTCCTCCATTGTCACTGCTGTCGACTTTTCCGCCAGTGATCACGGTCCCGCTCACTCTGTTCACATCTCTCCCCGAGGTCGAACGCTCCTTCTCTGTGAATGATATGATCATTACTGGCGATAACTCTCAGTACATCGCTTTTGTGAAGGAGCATCACAGTGTGCAGTTCTTGATGTCTGATTTAGGTCATCTTCGTTACTTCCTTGGGATTGAGATCACTTCTACGCCTGAGGGCTACTATCTCTCCCAGGAGCATTACATTCAGGATATCCTTACTCGCGCTTGTCTCATTGATCAGCGTGTGGTGGATACTCCTATGGAGCTTGCCGTTCACCTTGGGCCCACTGATGGTGAGCCTCTCGAGGATCCCACTCGCTATCGCCATCTTATCAGGAGCCTTGTCTACCTTAGGATCACTCACCCTGATATTCCTCACCCAATTCACACCCTGAGTCAGTTCCTCTCTGCTCCTATTCAGTTCCACTACAGTCACCTTCTCTATATTCTGCAATATCTTCATGGGGCCATCACCCGTCGCCTTTTCTTTCCTCGCTCTAGTTCCTTGTAGCTTGAGGCGTACTCTGATGCGACCTAGGCTAGCGATCACTCTGATTGCCGGTCTCTTTCTACCTATTGTTTTCCTTGGTTCCTCTCTGATTGCCTGGAACACCAAGAAGCAGACTGTCGATACCCAATCAAGTGCTGAGGCTGAGTTGAGAGCCATGGCGTCGCTGACAGCTGGGATCACTTGGCTTCGATGGTTACTTGAGGATTTCGGTGTCTTCGCTTCTGCCCAATGTTCAAGAAGGCACTAGGCGCTAGGCAGGCGGCGAGGTAGAGCCTAGCGCCTAGGGGGCCTAGGCAGGGCCTAGACGGCCGAATTAAAAATGAAGACAACAGACTAAAGATAAACTATCATGCATAAAATTGAGGATAGCAGGCCACCATATATACAATGTTGTCTAATTAACAATACTATGCTCATTTTCCTAACTAATATATGCAATCCTATTCCAACCTACAGTTGTGTAGATGAAAGAGCAGTTGCCAAAGGTTTATGCATCATGTATTCAGTCAGATGAATGATCAACGGTCCAGATCACCTCACCCAGCCCATATAAAAACCACAGCCCACTCAAACCATAACTCATCTGGTCATCCCTCACTCCCAGCCGCCGCCACCACCGTCCCTTCCCTCCCTACTTCCCACGTTCGGCGGCCCTACTTTCCGCGCTCGGTGCCTCAGCCACCGGCCGCCGGTCCCTCCCCTTCCCTCCCCTGTTAGCCTCCTCGGTGTCCTCAGCTTCTCGCCACTCACCTACATGCCTGCTCGGGATCTCGCCTCCACCGCCGCCTGCAAAAAAAAGACGACGGGGATGGAGTAGATTGGCGAAGGGGAGAGGAGGTGGAGGGGAGAACACACCTGTGCTGTGTTGCGGGCGGCCAAATCCGGCTAAGTAGAGGGTAAATGGCGGCATCGGCAGCTCGACGGCGCGTGGGAACTTTCGGAGGCCGAGGCGGCGCGAGGACACGAGGTAAACGTTTCCTCTGTTTATCTCATCGCTTTCGCCTGCCTAGATCCCCTTGGCGTCCGCCTAGCCACCGCACCGCCGCTTGACGCCTACTGCCACCGCGCCGAGCCCGCCTCCTCGCCTGGACCGCCTTTGACCGCTTAGCCGCCCAGGCCGTAGGGGACCAAGGCGGGCGGAGCGCCGCCCGCGCCTATCGCGCCTCGGTGGCGCCAGCCGATTACGGAACATTGCTTACGCCCGACCTCTCCTCTCAGATAGTACTAGTGCAATCAGTATTGCTCGAGATCCTGTGAAGCATGAGCTCACCAAGCACATTGGAGTGGATGCTTCATACATACGATCGCAGGTGCAAGACAAAGTTATTGATCCTCAGTATGTGCCCTCAGAGCTTCAGTTAGCAGATTTCTTTACCAAGGCACAAACTAGAGCTCAGCATCGGTTCTATCTCTCTAAACTCAGTATTGTTGATCCACTATGAGTTTGAGACGGGGTATTAGATATGTATATAGTCTAGGGGTCTCTTTGCATATTGTACATAGACATATATTGGCCTGTTGGGCCCTTTGGCAATACAAGGTCTCATTCTTACATACTAATCATGAGGTAACACATCTTATAGGGACCAACTCATACCTTCTCAATCAAATCAAGTACATCTTGGTTGTCAACAAACTCTATGTAACTCCAGTTAATCTGCTCCCTTGTGTACTCCTCCTGCTCCATTTTGAATACATTCTGCGAAAACAAGCACCACTTGATGCTTGGCACGTGCCGAAAGAGTAGAAAACTCTACTAACAAGATGAGTTTTACATGTACCTGGTTAAAATGTTGCTGCAGTTTTTCATTCGTGAAATTGATGCATAATTGTTCAAAACTGTTACAGCAGTTGCATACGAAAAGGAGATTTAGCAACCCCATATAAGGTCTTTCATAGTATACATTAACTATTCTTTCTGGAACTGCTTACTTACCTGTTAGTCTTAAAACTTTCAAAGCCATATATATCAAGAACCCCAATCAATTTGTCTGAGCTTGGATCTTGCCCAATTGATGCATTAATTCTATTTACAAGCCTGCAATAGTGCAATTGTATATACTTAGAAAGGACAGGTACATAACTGTAGTACAGAATACATGATCAAGTCTTTTACCAGTCAAATAATCGAGAGTATATTTGTTTTGCTAAGCCATCCCTGCTAACAGTAGCAGAATTAGGACCAACTGTAGTAGTAATCACTCCTTCTGGTGTATTTATTTCCCTCTTTATCAAGGCATTCTCCAATTTCCCGCAGTCACACCTGTAATGAGCATTCCACAATGTATAGTAGATTATAAATATTAATTGTGAAAGATGGGACTAAAATTACGAAGAAAAGTAGAGAACTAAAAACATCAGGCATACATCAAGAGCTCTGCTGCTGTATTAAGATGGAATCTAGATTTGTCATCCTTTATTACAGATGAATCTACCTCTCTCCCTTTCACAAAACTAATATTTCCAAGATGAAGCACAGCAGCAACAACCCGGAATATAGCTTCCTGTAAACAAACATGCCATTTGAAAAATAAGTGATATGCATCCACAGTTGAAGAGCGATTCCTTACTTAAAGGGGTAGATTTTAAAACCTGTTCTTGCTCAGTGATGCCAATAGTATCCATAGCATTTCTTGTTGCAAGATATTCCTCAGCATCATTGATTCCATCAACTCTAATGCAAGATGACAGGTTGAGGTAGTGAAATGAAGATGGGTCCCCGAGCTTATACTTTTTTATATCCTACCATAAAAAGTAGCACATGTAACAGCTTGAACAGAAGATTTTAAGTAGCAAACTGACACCAAGAACAAGAAAATTTTACCGCTGACGGTGCTGCACAAAGGAAATAAAAGCAATGGTAGTTTCTCTCTGGACTATTAATTTGGCAGACTCGAGATCTCTCAAGCAAGTAAGTTCTAATAGCAGCACCAGATATCTTCCCACTCTTGTCGAATTGGATCTCAACAAACTTACCAAATCGACTTCACCATGTTAAAAAAAGTTAAGAGGTGTGTAAGTAGCATTTTATGAGCAAGAACGAGAAGATAAACTGATAAAGTCTGTATTTGATCGTGTACTGTCCTTGATAACTGTTGAGAATGAATAAAAATAGAAATAGCTGATTTTGACCTCCCATACAAAGAGTCCGATTTTTTTTTCAATGGGCCTGCTAGGTCGGGGACTGCAGCCACCACGAAAAAGCTTGTTATACCACACAAATTTGGAGTCATTTTGGATTTTCACCAGAGCTGTGGTGAGCTTTGCCACCAAAACAGAGGCTTTACTTGTTTTCTCTGTTTTCTTTACCACGAGAAACCAAGTTAGAAGCCACACTTTTTTTGCCAGTTGCCACATCATTTTGTGTTGGATTTTATGAGGGCCACCAAACCAAACAGAAACCACATATCGTTCAAGCTTTTGTATCGTGGTCTCAGAATAGATATCACATTATCATACTTTTGGTTACGACATTCCTTGCCTTCAACTAAACAGTTTCTGTGCATTTGATCATACTTTTGGTTAGCAAAATAAACTCCGCCACCAGATCATACTTTTAGTTATGACTTGTGCTACACATTTGGTACTATTTGGTTTGTGTTACTTTAAGGCTGCAAATAAAACAGATTAAATATCTTCTGATCTGCATATTATGATACCCATACCTTGAATTGTTGTTCCGAACAGTTTTTGCATTCCCAAAAGCTTCAAGGACTGGGTTAGACTGGAACCAAAACATAAGTAACCAAAAGAATAAATACAACTGAAATTTATACATTGAAAAGCATTCCATATCTTTTGGACAAATGGAACACTAGTGTTATCAGCAAGAAGTGTTAAAAACTAACGAAAATTTACAACTTACTTCTAAAACCTGCTGTTCAACTGTCCTTGCTCCTGATCCAGACCGCCCACCCAAAAATGCAAGATATCTCATCAGCATTTTCGTAGTCTCCGTCTTACCAGCACCACTTTCACCACTGACCAAAATGGAATTACTCTTTCCTTCATTCATCATTTGCCTGTTTCCTTATTCAAATGAATGCAAAATGGTTCCATCAATATAGGGGCACCTCAACACTGTAGCTCAATAATAACATAAAATGATAGTAGTACAAGCATTCACCTGTAAGAGACATCAGCTATTGCAAATACATGAGGATCTAGATCTCCAAGATTTGCACCTTTGTATTTTTCCATAGTGCGGACGTCAACAAGATTAGGCAGCCTTTGGAATGGATTTATGGCGATAAGAATATTGCCAGTATAGGTCTGGAACTCAGTGAATGGCATTAGAAAAAAAATAACGCACTTGCATTAATGACTGTGCTTTTGACATCACAATGAAATGATCACTCACATAAATTATATTTTTTGCATATCTGACAGCCAGATTATCTAAAACACCAGGCTCATGCAAGTACGATAACCTTGTCATGTCATCGACTCCATCAGGTGGTGCTTCTGTTTCTTTAGGATGTATATCTGATATTTTTGTAATAACCTGGTTGCACAAACAACAACGTAACCAAGCGGTTTTCATGACAGAAAAAGTGAAGAGTTACTGGTAAAAAGTGATGAATAGCATATCATTGACATCAATATAGTATTGAATTTATAAAATGAATACAACTCTACAATCCTCAGTGTACTCATATTTTCAAATCATTTGTGCATGGGCATGTGGTGATATGGCTGGTGGATAAGGAGAGTGGGGATATGGTGTTAATCATGAAGAATTCATCAAAGCACAAGCATTCCACTGTTATTATCATTCTTTAGCTGCCAAGTTCAAGGGTCTTGACTAAAAAATTAAACACCTTTAACACCAAGACCATAAGGATATACTACCAACATTCCAGAATAGATGTTTTAGAATACATGCAACTAAACTTTTAAAACTTTGACCACTAACATAAATATATTTGGATTTGTCACATTGAAATGACATTACTATATTTATTGTCAAAAGTGCTCCCAACTCATTATATTTTTTTAAAAAAAAATCAATAACACATCTCTACTAATATAAAAGGGGAGTTTGTCCGTTTACCCCTACACCCCTCCTCTGATCCACGCGCCGATGAGTGGACCATGATGTCAGTGCCCCCCTCTTACTCCACAATCGCAGTTCAATCGCTCGCTCGCACGCCTCGACAGTCAGCACCATCTCCAACCGCCGCCTCCCCTCGAGTCCTAAACTGCCTTCCTCAACTTCTCACCACCATCCCATATTCAATGGCAAGCCACAGCCTTCTCCCTCTCCCTCCAATCCCAATCTCCACCACCACTCACATGCGTGCCCCTCCTCAGATCCGGCGCTGCCCTAGAACTGGTTGCGCGCCGCACCACTCAATGCTGCCCAATCACAGCCCACACCACTCACTGCGGGTTGGGCGACGGGTTCTCGTTGGAGGCAGGGGACCACATCATGGAGGAGGTGCAGGACAGGAGGTCAAGGTCACGGAACGGGTCATCGGCAGTGGCTGGGGCTAGAGAAGCAGATCTCAACCCAGAACGACACCACGCAGGGACAACACACCAACAGGGGAACTGGCCATCGGGGAAGCCCGAACCCGGGTGGCCGCGATGGAGAGCCAGGGAGGGGGAGGACGGAGACACAGAGGACGGTACTTGGATCTGGCAATTCGGGGAGGGGAGAGAGGGGTCAATCGGCCGGTGGAGCCGTAGAGAGGAGGGAGAGGTGGAGAGCAGCAATTAGCAGAGGAGACTATGAGAAAGAGGAGAGGAAGCTGAGGAGGTGAGGTCGGTGAGGGGACGGCAGCGAAAGATTTGGGATTATTGGGTCCTATAGAGAGAGAGTTAAGAGAGAGAAAGGTGGGATTGGATTGCTTGGATTCTTGGATTCGATGCGATGTGAAGATTGTGGAGGAAGGTGTTCGAGAGGGGAGGTGAAGCGGAAGAGAATGAAGCAGGCTGCAGCCGTTGCCGCGAGCATTGATGTCTACCTGACGACAACAAAGCATTTTTTATCATTTCTCTTTTGTTTCTTTTTATTTCTTTTCCGGAATTAATTAATTATTGATGATGCTGTGAGCGGCAGAAGATACAATCTCCAGCTGGATCTAGACGCTTTGGCAATGATATGCTCAGAGGCTGGCGGCGGAAACCGTGATATGTATCACCCTCTTTTGGCACTCCATTGCAACACACGGGCACCTTACTAGTAATTAGGATAAAGTAATGGTCAAAGATGTGTATTGGAGACTATATGGATATCCAGAACATCTATTTTGGAACGGAAGTAGTGCTTATGTATTACCCACACATTGTATATGGAATGGCTTGATTATGTGTATCTTTTCCTGTCTAACTTTTAGTGTACAGTATTAAGAATGTTTTCACTAATTATAGTTTTTGAATCATAATCTCATCTGTATAATCTTCATAAAAAGGCTTATGCTCCTCATGCTGTACAAATAGCAATTCAATGCTTATAGAACTATATAGGACGGGCACTTTATCCAGTACAGGCCCCCAACCATTTTCTCCAACAGAAAATCAGACTTCCAAATAATCTAATAAGTTGCTTGCCTCATCAAATGTGCATTCCATTCCCAGTGTTTTTTAGAGGCCAACTTCAAAAGCCTATGGACAAAGAAGATCCCACTATCACATTTACGTACGGGGAATTCTGAACCAAAAGTCAATGGAAGTCCTGCATACTGAACACTTATGGTATCACTCAGTGCAGTTATAAATTTTCGTCATGTGCAATCAGGAACCACTAGCAATGCTTGCAATAAAACTTAAGAATTAGTGAGGACTGATGTTAGCATCAGTATAATCAACCAGATGTCCATAACTAAGGTGCCAATGAAGAAAGGAAACATTTGTGCCATCTCTCTCACATGTAATACAAGTGGAAGTCAGATTATTCTTTTTGTTCTTTTTTCTGCTCTAGTGAGAGTGCATAGGTCATTAAAGTATGTACAGGAATAGTTTCACTGACAACTCTTTTCCACTGAATAACCGCATCAGTCAATACTTGCTTAGCCAAAAACTAGAAAGTCACAGGCAACGATACACACAGAAAACTGGAGTTGAAAATGCACTCTGAATCAGAAATCAAACTCAGAAGCTATGAAGGGATTTGATAGAAATCACTAACACATACCGTCTTTCCGCTGGTTGTGCGAACATGGGCATTTTGACCATCAATTCGAAAGACCTCACCATCAATCCAAGCTAAATCTTTATCATCCACCCATACATGAGAACCTATAACGATGTTTAACATGGAAGCCTGCCCATGTGACAAACAACAAATTCAACATGTCAAATGACTCAAAATTGCATGCAAAATGGATTAATATAGTATCATACATCTGTATCCAAACTTTGCATTCCGGCAGATGCCAAACAGCCAGTGTGTACATATTAATAATATCCAAGGAAAAAATGAGGAAATGAGCGAAAGAATAACAGCACCCATACGAGATACGGATGATTGACGAAATCGAGATATGTGCAGCAAACCGAAGAATGAGATTTATGATGAAGAAATATCTATGAAAACCAATGACTTCTCATGGATGCTTCAGTGTAGTGAACCAAAATTCAACTAACTGGAAAATATCTATAGAAGAAAATTCAAAAAGCTAACTCTGTTTGGTTCCAAGGAAACCAGAACAATCGTGGTATTTGCTCTAAAAAAGGAAAGGGAAAAGGGGAAACTTTGGTTTTAAAAAAATGAACTCAAGAAGCTGGCAAACATTGTGAATGAAAACTTAACATCTGGATATACATGTTCATTAGATTAATGTACTGTCATAAGGAAGAGGATGATGGCATTTAGCTCGATTCTTCTGTATCAAGTAAATTATGGTTCAATTCTACCAGGGCACAAACATTTTGAACTGTCCCAAAATAGTTCAGAAGAGAAGTACAGGATTGTAAGTAAACCACACAACAAGCATGAAAGACAATTATATTTCAGTTCCTTTTTTATGTATAGCAAACTAACAAATCCACCTAGGTTTAAGCTTATCCAATGCGTAGGTAATTCATGCAATTTGCGTCTCTGCCCTGAAACTAGACCAGAAGCAGAACAGGGCCCTCCACAATTCAGGTGCATACTGTCTCATTCGTAATTCCCACAAAATCTGAACTGCCTCCACAAACGAACTACGTGTCGCTACACTCTAGCTCTTGCACAAAAAACCTAGGATTCAGTTCATTCAACAAGTGTACCAGACAAATCCAATCAATTCATTCGCTAAATAAATGGAATCATCCAAAATTCCGTGAGAGGCCAACCACAATCCACTTCGTTTTCCCCACGCCCCCCAAACACAAGCTCCAAAACCACAGAAATTCTCCCCCAAACCCAGCCAAAAAGGAACTGCGACAGAAGTTTACAAAACCGCATTCCGACACATCGCGTCGCACCAAAAACAAAAAAACGCAAGCATCGACAAGTCAGAGCCGGCCACGCACCATGTCTCATCTGCAGCAATCGCGCCCGCCTTGTCTCGAGAATCAGCGCACGCCAAGCCCCCGGAAGCGCTGCGATCGGACGGGAGGAGACGCGGCTCGGCGTCGGGGGCGGCGGCGCCGACGGGCGATCTCCTCCCTCGGCCGCTCGCCGATCGCACCGCGGCGGCGCGATCCGGCCCGACGCGCACGACGGCAGCAGCAGCAGCGACGCGGAGGAGGGGGGAGGCGGTGGTGGTGGAGGGCGACGCGACGGGGGAGCACAGGCACAACGCGACAGGAGAGGAGAAGGGGAAGCCAACCAGACGCGACTCTCGTGTAACGCCATTATTAAAAAAAATAGTACTTCAATGCTTTTTCTTAAGAGTAGCATTAATATTGAAATAAATAAAAAGTAAGTAATATTTATTAATTATTCATCATGTTATAAATATCGTGAAAATCACTGTTGAAAAAACATAAAAGTACCTACCATTAAAAAATGGCGAATAATCTCAGTGCGCAACGCGAGGCGGAACTGTTCCGTCCGCTCGCTCGGCCACCAGCCCACCAACGTGCGATCGGGTTGTCACCACCCGTGCACCACCGCGGCTGCGTGCGACATTTCCAAAAGCCAGGGGCTGGGCTAAGATGGCGGTGGTAGGAACAGTAGGGAAGTCGAGCGAGGCGACGATGGGGCTTGGCGGTGGATTTGGAGCTCGGAAATGAACAGGAGGCGAAATCAAAATTGGGTTAGTGCGGGTAAACCCGCGATTTCGATCGTGTTTTCGTGGCTAAGCCGATGGGAAAGTGTTGCTGCGGCCACGGATTTGGCAGGTGGTTAGAATGACATGTGCGGCCGAGGCCCGGGGGAAGACAACCAGGCAGGGGGTGGACTGGCGGCGGACCTCGCCGACGGTTAGGCAGCGTGTCGCCGTTGGCTGGATCTAGTCGAAAAAACTCGATAGCTCTCGGCGAGCACGCCTGGCATATGATATATAGTGGAAAGTGAAAACTAGGGGTGCAATCCGGTTGGAAGATAATTTAGTATCTACCAATTCGGTCGGTACCAGATAGTTATGCCAGATACGGTAGCGAAAATGAGAGAACTAAAATCTGATCGAATATCATCGGTAAACGGTAAACCGGATACTATCCAACCAGATATCTAACAAGCAAGTTAGTACCCCAATCAGCCTAACCCATTAACCATCATTGACACCAACCAAACTAGATTTTACCTAAGTCCTAACTTAACTCCAAAGTCCAGCCACTTTAGCCAGTCACTACCAATCTTCCCGCTTATATTGAATTTACATATGAATTTTATCAGTTTTCGAATTAATGTATGAATCTATCGGTTTTTGAACCTATCTATAAATTTATCGCTTATGTTGAACATATGTTGTGCCGGATATCGTATTTAAGTAATCCAGATGAATTTATTGCTAGTTGAAGGTTTAAAGTGATGGTGGTGTGATTTCATGTATATTCCTTTATGTATGCATATGCTATTCATCTATATTATCCACTTCTGATCCAAAACCATCATGTAGCTGTCCCAATGGTATTATATCCGAAACTTCAAATTCGTATTCGGATCTAGTTTTACCATATTCAACTCTGAATCTAAAAAAAATTATGAATTAGAATATGATATAAACAATATTCGTCCAAATCCGATTTGGTTACCCCTCTAGCGAATACCATATCCGTACGTACTTCAGGAGTTTTTATGTGAACCAACTGTTGCAACATTTATGTGCATGTACTGTTGTGGTACGTAGAGTCGATTGGCTGGTACGTTGTACGTAGTACCTACTTCTTTAGGGAAATCTAGTTTCTGCCAGCCTTTTAGCCGTAGGAAGCAGGAACGTAGGATCACCGGGAGCAATGCGATTTGTGCTTTGTCTTTCCCGTGTTATCTTATTTTACTACTACCAGGTACCAACTTCAGTCTCGGTTGTGTATAGAATTCTATCACGCTGGAACTGCGTAATTGTTAAATTCCACGATAGCAACGTCCCGTTAGCTAGATTGGTACTGCTGATCCATGTGAAAATTACAGCACAGCAGAATGACCAGTTGGGAGCAGTGGATTCATTCAACAGTTATTCTTTTGGGCAACACGCGCGTGCATCATCAGACGTATCCAAGATCCAACGAGCTGCTTCACTGTGAGTTTTGAAATAAACAAATAAATATAACTGCTTGTTTGTCCTACAAAGTCGAGCCAGCCTACTCAAATGGCATAACCAAATTATTCTAATCCATTCAAAAAACATCAAACATTTCAATCGGAAAAGTGCATGACTAAAACAAAACCGAAATTTCAAATCAATTTGAATTTTTGTTTGGATTTGATTTCTTTTGAATCCTAGCCAAATTCCATATCTATCCCAGCCACACAAGCCTCGATCTCCCTGCCGCATCGCTTACTTGAACCGTTTCCGCGCAAGCACTGTTCACTAATTGGAAATATCACCACCGCCTGATCTTTTCGCTGCCACCCCTTCTCGTCATTTCCTGCCGCTGCCACACCCTGCCAACTGGTCAGAACTCGCACCACCTCGTATCTCCCGCCTTGGACACCCCTTAATTGCAACAGTAACGTGTTAGCCCAGCCAGCGGAACTCGCTGCCGCCGTAGCTCTTCCCGCACTATGTTTTCCTCTTAACCGACTGCTTTGTGCCGCAAACTGCCTTGCCGCCCTACCAGCCACTGCCAAGTCAATGTACGACAACCCTGACACCTGACACACTTATTGACGGCCGCAGTTCTCACCTGGTCGAGCCATCATGGGAAATACACTGCCGTCGTACAAATTCGCTCTCTCTGCTCTCTTCCTCTCACTGCCGATCTGACTCGCCTCTGACCGCTTTTGATCGTCGCAAATGCTGCACCCGAGATAACCCATACCTCCCCTTTGCTAGCTTAAGCCACCGTACACCTTGTCGTAAACCTCACCCCACCGCCTTGCCGACCACCCTGCTCTCTCTCTCTCTGCTCTCACTCACATACCACCACCTCACCGACCTCCCTGCTTTGTCTCTGCTCTCATTCTCTCTCAGCTACCGCCTGACACACCACATCATCTTTTGGCTGCCACAATACCGCGCCCGAGTCAACCTATACCTCCCCTTTCCTAGCCGTGCCGCGCCCTCCCGCACCTTCCCGACCTCTACCACGCGCCGCCGCCACCTTAGCACCGCCCTTGTGCCAAACAGCCATGGAATGACTATAAAAGCCCGAGACCCTCTCCAAACATCGCATAGGCGTCCAGTGAGTCACCACCACACCCCCAATTGAGCTTTCGATCGGAGCCTTGCTGGCGACCGCTCGAAGACCTAAAAGTAAGCCAAGTCTCAATTCCATTTATTCGATCGATTATATTCTAATTGCTTTTGCCTGTAGCATTGTTATGCTCTCAGGAACACCACTGAATCACTACCTTAGCCCCTTGAGCTGCTTACCGCACTGGTGACTAGCGTCGCCGCCCAACCTTGAGACTTCACCATGGACAGCTCGGCTCAGCCATCCAAGACCCAAGCAACCACTTCCTTGAGCTTCCTTTAACCCCATAGATGCCCAAATCCTAACCCTATTATCGTCTTAGCACGCCGTTAACCCTTGTGCCATTCAAAAGTCCCAAGAAGAGAAGACTTCACCGCAACGCTCGTCTGACTTCCAACCGCTCCTGAGCCCAAAAATGGAATATTCGTGGGCCCAGGAACCCACTCATGGTCGTCGATTGTTGTTTTGACCACGGATTCTCCAACCATCCCACCGCCTGAAATCTCCGACCGCTCCCCTGTTTGAACCCTCCTACCGTTCCACCGCTTAAAGTCTCCGACCGCCCTATAGTCGAGGAAACTATAACCGCACCGCTTTGAGTCCTGATCAACACCACTCGGACGCCATCCGATGCTCTTGAGCCACTCGCACGCTGTCCGATGCTCTTAACCCACCCAGACGCCATCCAAAACCCGAACTACTCGGACATCGCCCGATCTCAGTAGCAACTTATACACCATCCGATCTCCGTCAGCTTCGCATTCGAAGTCGAACCTCGACCATCCACCCAACTTCGTAGTCATACCCGAAACTGCTACGACTACTCAATTGTTGTTACAACAACGTTGTGGTTTACGCCCATGTTGTCATTACAACCGTTTTGTGGTTTACGACCACACGAAATACTCAGTCTCAGTAATTGTAACCCAATTACGACCACGTCTTTCAGTTCCAGAAATACCTCCGCTCGTGAGCAAGATTTATGCTAACAGAGACCACTCGAGTACTCGTAGAGTTCTCTGAGTATGCAGCAACAACCCGGTGAACAGTAAAACCCGCGATAAATAGTACCAAGCCCGTTACTGTTCATGAAACCCCAAAATGCATATATACATCTATTTCAATCGTTTCGAACATGTCTATCCATTCCTCAGCTCCATTTTCCCATACCAAACTCCTATAATCCCTAAACCTATATTATTTTATTTTTCTGGATTTTATTTCTTTCTTCCTAACTCAACCCTTCAAGCATGGAATTGATTTATCTTCTTTTGGTTTGCGGTAGTACACGACACTGAAGATCAGCCAGTCCAGGAAGGAGAAGCTCAAGTACAATCACAATACTCGAAAGAGTGCGAAATCATAGAATACATTGATCCACAAGGCAAGTCATATGTCTTTGATCATGTTGAATCTACATTCCTTTAAGCTATTTATTTATCAGTATTTTCATTACGTTATTTACGCACTGTTATTTCTTGTACAATAAATGTTTAGAATGACATTATATTAGCTAATGCCCTACCACATGGAAAAGTCTTGTTTAAGTTGATGGACATATTCATCTTGACAAAACATAGTATTATTTTAAATACTATTTAAATAATCATGGTAGACTAGGAACTCAACTATTTTATATTACTAAGAGACTTGGCACTTTGCCGTTAGAATTTCAAAAGTGGCTTTAGAGTAAGGAGACATCATGGGAAGCCATGGGATGGTTTGGTCCCATAACCTTATCCTAAGGTGGAGGCTTAAGACTGGAAAGATGGCAATGCGGATAGGCATTGGAATAAGGGTTCGTGGATGGAAGTTACCTTAGTGAAAATATAAAGACTAAAACCTTATGCCAAGTAAGAAACATAGTGATTGCTCAACCACAAGCGGTGATTCGTTAAACCTAGATTAGTAGCTGCTCAAGTTCAATTGAATATCTACAATGGGTGAGGGAGACTAAGGGAGTTTTGTTGGAATGAGAGGGGAAAAACCATACTTAACAATAGTAGATCCGCTTCCAATCGGGCGAGGCCGCGGGCCACCCGAGTTTGTTGGGAAATAGCACCTATTGGGTAGAGACTATATAAAGAATTGTGTAGCGAAAAGTCTTGTTTTCTTAACTCAGTCGAGGGAGTTAAGAGATCTTGTAGGTAAAGTTGGCAACTCTGCAGAGTTACAATTTAATGGTATTCGAATACGCCGTGCTTCCGGTAAATGAAACTATGTTTATTAGGTGAATCCAACAGCAAAGCATAAATAGATTTAGGAATTTGTCAAGATTGTTAATCAAGTTGTTAAATCCCTAATTTCTTTAAGAAGATTGTGATTTTGTGTTTAAAATTATTTTCAACTAAAATTGAATCCACAAATTATTAAAACCAATATACTCCAATCCATTGGAAGATCTTGCATGTAACTAATAAATAGTACTTTCCTATGTGATTTGTTGAGTACGGTGGTTTGTACTCATACTTGCTAAAAACATTAACAGAAAGTGAGTGGCAAGATAATAAGGAGGTCTACGAGGATGACGTGGTAGAATACTGCGAAGTAGATGATGTTTGGAATTAGGGTTGTTCTCCGTTTAGACATGCTTGTGATGTTTTTTTATGTGATGTATCTAAGGGCCGTACGCTCTGCTGTAAAACTTGGTTGATAAGTCGTTATCTTGTAATAAAGTTAGTTTTTGAATTTGAGCATATGTTGATAATGATGTACATTCGACGATAATACCTCGTAGCAGAACAGTTCTAAATAATTACGAGAGATTTATGGTGCGTTACAATGACCATGACTGGTTGCAACAAAATGGGACAGAAGCCGCCCGCGTGACCCATCTCCAAGCATCATCTCCAAGCATTGATCGACTCAACAGATACTTGTTTGTAATGGACCGGAACACGAGTAAAATATTGGCTCCGTCTTCCTTCCAGCTAAACAGCACATCTTTTGGTTAGAAGATAGAACAAGGTACGAGTAGTTGGTTGTACATAACTATACAACAAGGCACAATTAGATGGGCAGAAGTAGTTGGTTGTACGTAACTGTACAACAAATCACGGGTTCAGATTGTCAATCTTCTGTATTACTGTTCGGTACTTCATTACCATTTATGATACCCGGTATGCACAGGTAGTCAGGTAGATTCATCTATGATTCTATCAAATGTCAATAGTCGTGCGGGTACGTTTTGCCAGCTAGGGAAATCCAGAAGTGGCACCGTGATCTTTATCGAGAAACCCATGCTAACGAGTCCAATTTTATCGATTTCTTCTAGACAAAAAAGATATATCAAATAAAAAATAATGTAAATTATAGATTGAACATATAGAGATAAGAGAGGAACTCTTTTCTTTATCGCTTTCACTTTTCTAAATACATGTTATACTGAATGATACCTCTATTTATAGACTAAGTGGTGATGTGCCCATTATGGTCCAGGCTTGTAGGCCCAGACTCAGATTTCCCAACACTCCCCCTTAGACACTCATTTGATACATTCATGCATCACTAAAACTTCATAAAAACCCAGTGATAATTTTTTTAAAAAAATATGATATATGTTATGTTGTGTTGCACGAATTGCTCCATTAAAAACATTGGCCAAGAAACTTCAGAAAAACTCGTCAAGAGAAAAAGAGTACAATTCACCCAATTTTATTTAATCTGCAGGATGTATTCTTTCAGATTGATACGGGGTCGCCCGATCTTCTTGACGTAGGATGGATACTCACGGGAGTCTTGATGAATCGTAATGATCCTCCAATGCCAATGGAAGGGACGAACACTCTTTAATCCGCCAAAACACACTCGTGTTGATTTCACGACCACCTGGCGAAGATCTATCGTGCACCCAATTCCCAACGGAAAGGCTGAACGATCTTGATTGAAGAAAATCACTCCTAATTCCCTATGGAACTTTGGTAGCAATGCTAAACTCGAACAAATTTTAGTAGATTCATTATTCTTAAACGTGGTCTGCCTTACAATAAGGGTCTAACCCTCAATATGTAGTTCTCTCTCCACCTCATGGCTGGCCAAGAGGTCCTAAACCAACTCCAACTCATCCCTACATGTATTTGAAAATAAACTCACACAAAAGAAAAAACCTAAAATTAAGCAGTCACAATGTTTCCATTGCGTAGCCCTTGAAATTATCTTTCCAACGAGTACAAGAACACCTGAATCGGACTCCGTTTGTGAAAGTTATGACCTTTAGTAATCGTCTGTCAGTTGTTCGAACCGAGTCCGAATTGAATTCTGAGTAGAATCCGAGTTTGAATTGGATTGAGCACGTGGGAGATCCGAATTTGGCTTAAAAATCTTATCCAAAACTTGTAGTTTAAGTCTTTGTGCTCCTCCCTTTTGCCCTCCCAAGTCTTCAGATGAATCACACCTAAGAATACATAAAATAATAGCATGATGTAGTATTCCAAGTTCATCATCAATTAAAATAAACTCCTTAAGAAACAAATTCACCTGACAATATTTAACGCGACTCAATACTTCTTTCCAGTGAAATAATGTATTTGACTGAAAAGTGCTAAGCTTGTGCGTATCCGCATCACAGATACCCAATCTTCATAATCAAGTTTTAATAGTGAACTCGAGAAGAGTGTCTCCTTGAGTTCTGCACTTCTATAAGTCTCATAATTCCAATTCCACGTACACATCTTGCAAAATTAGATGCTGGATGTGACTTAGTGAATAATCTGTAAAATTTTCACACGACTTAGTATGCAGTATTTTAATTCCGTCCATCTTTGGTAATTCATGAGCATAGAAGAATTTATGGTAAATATACTTTGTGAGATGACTCTTCACGTAACTCATCTGTACCTGTGCAACATAAGCTGCATTATCTTCAAGATAATGGTGGAAGCTTGCACGATATTCAGTCCACATGATTGCTGAATGTGGTGAATCATCCGTCGAAATCAAGCACATTCTCGTGCGATTCAATGCTATGATTTTCAAGTGATTCATCGAAGTCGATACAACACTTTTCTTAGGCGATTTCTATGAAATTGTAGTTCCACCACATAGAAATAAACTTCTTTGTGACCTGGCTGTATACGGGTTTGATAGGTACCCGGTATCTGCATAGCCAGTCATATTTAGGTCTTGGTTCTTTCTGTAGAATAGTCCAAGATCTTTACTTACTTGGAGGTATCAGAAGATGTTATTTATTCTCTCTCAATGTCTTTTGGTAGGTTCTACACTATACCTTGCTAATAGGTTTACGACAAATGCAATGTCCGGTCTAGTGCAGTTCGCTAAATACATAAGTGCTCCTACTATACTTATGTATGGGAATTTCACTCCCAGGATTTCCTCCCCCTCTTCTCTAACTCTGTACGGATACTTATCTTGCTGCAAAGATCTTCCGGCCATTGGCACTTTCGATCGGTATACCTTTTCAAAAACAAACATTTCTAACACCTTCTAGCTATAGGCTGATTGATGCACTAATATCCCTTCCGGAACATACTCGAGCTGTAAGCCTAAGCAATATTTGGTTTTGCCCAAATCTTTCATTCCAAGCTCTGACTGCAGGTAAGAACTCGCTTCCTTTATACCATCTAGGGTCCCGATGATATTCAGATCATCTACGTATACTAAGATTATACAAAATCCATTTTGAGGTCATCGTATAAATACGCAGGCACAATCCTCATTGTTCGTGTAGCCTTTCTTGCATAGAAAGTCGCTTAAGCGATTATACAACATCCTGCCTGATTGCTTAAGTTCGTACAATGATTTTCTGAGTTTCACATTGTATAGTTTTCTATTTGCTCTGTCTTAATTCGGGACAGGGTTACGTTCGAGTACCTTCATGCAAATGTCCGAATCCAAGTTTTTATAAAGGTCTACAGTTACCATATCCATTAACTTCATTTCTAAATTTAAGTTCACTATTATCAGGATTAAATATCTAAAGGTAATACCACACATGACCGGGAAATATATTTCTTCATAATCAACTCATGGTTGTTGAGTGAAACTTTGTGCAACAAGTCTTGTTTTATATCTTACAACTTTATTTTTCTCATTTCTCTTCCGAACAAATACCGACTTATGCCCTATGGGGTGCACATAGGGAGGCGTACGGCTTACCATCCCAAACACCTATCTTTTATTCAGAGATAATAATTCAGTTTCTATTGCCTTTTTCCAATCCTCCTAATCTGATCTTTTCTTACAGCCAACGAGCAATGCAGGCTCTGAATCAAGATCGATTATTGTGGTAATTTTCTTTCCAAAACAAATATCAACATTGGCTATTGTCCTATTCATGGATTCTTCCGTGTGCACATAGTTTATAGTTATTTCATCATGGGTTGATTCTTCTGGTGCTTCTACTTGCTCACCGCTCGTTCTGATTGCGGGGGCAAGTCTCTTTAGTTTTTCAGCTCCGATGTATGCACACACATCCATGCTGGTTTCTCCCTTCTTTTCTTCATTATAGGCTTCTGCACCTTGTAGCTCCAAGCGTTGGCCTCACAGCCAGCGGAGCTCCTAAATGATTGCGCAATAAAGTTCTTGTGGAGAACTTCATTCTGAGCCTCTACAAACTGCATAATATCAATCAATTCAGCATACTCCTTGTAGCCGTCTTGACGATAGTTGCACGTAGACTGCACTGCACTAGGGTGGAAGGTGGAGAGGGTTTTCTCAATATTCTGCTCATTTGTGATCTGCTTGTCTCAAAGTTAAAAATCAGTATAAATTCTGTGCAAAGTAGAGTTGTACTCCCCAACCATCTTGAAATCAGTAAATCTGAGTTAGATATATTCCTGCTCTGCCTAAGAAAGAATGATGTAATTTAGCTTCTCGAACCGCTTCTTCAATGTAGTCCGTAAGGCTAGCGCGCACTTTTCTGCCATGCACTCGTTCTTGAGCATGAGGCGGAGGTGGTGCCTGAGGAAGTGAAGTGTCCGATCATTTTCCTGAGGGGTGGATTTGGCATCTTGTGGTGCACCAATCCCATGGCAGCGCGGAGCTTCTTGTCTCCAAGTATGATCTCGACATCAAAAGCACAAGTCAAGTAGTTTTGGCCATACTGGGCCAGCTCTTCGAACTCCCGGTTCGTGATACCTGTTATCTACATGTGTATGAAAGAAATATATAAATTTATTATAGGTAAAAATTATATAGAATAAGTTGGATAATTGTACCAAGATTCTCGCAACGTTCCTAAAATTTTCTACGCATTTTTCTATAATTTTACTATTAATATCAGTGATTACATGCAATTTAAATAATTACGATTAATCAAAACAGTAAATAAATATACAAAACATAGAAAATAATAAACATGCTTCAATTGTGAAAAACAACTTGAGATTTGAATTTTCGAGGCCCTTTTCTACTGGAATATTAATTTTCAGCGAATTCTGCAATTGTTCACATAATATATAGAATGCAGGGGCCTATCTAAAAATTCTAAGGACCCTTCCGTAATTTTCAGAATTTGAAGAGCCTTTTTGCAAATTTTAATGCCGCCCGTCTTTTTCCTTTTTTCCCTTTTTGGCCCACACCCGACCAATTTAACAGGCGCAGGGGTGGAAATACCAACGGTGGTGCGACATGGGCTCGTGGGGCGATGGCGGTGGGCGGCGGGGGTGGCTCGCACGCAGGCCGTGTGGTGGCTGCGGCTCGAGTAGAGGCCGATGGTGGCGACATGCCGTGCAGCGGCGACTCGTACGGAGGCGACACATGCAGGCGCTCGGGAGCCGGCCGGGCGCATGCGTAGCGCGATGGGCAAGCAGCGGGCGGCGCATGCAAAGCGGCGGGCGAAGACGCCATGCGGGGCGACCATCTGGCATCGGCGGCCGAGGTGTGGCTCGGCGGCGACCGGGGAACCGACGGTATCCCGTGAGGCGCGTGATGTGGTAAGGTCACACCGTGTGGGCGGCGGCGGCCGATCTATTCTGTGCTCGGCCGGCGACGGCACGTGCGAGGCCGAGGGGTAGTAGCTCACCAAGCGGCGACGGTGCGTGCGTGCGGGCGGCACCCAGGAACGGCGATGCACAGGAGCGACGGCAGCTCGAGCGACGCTCGGGAGCGGTGACACATGCGATAGTTTGGCGTGGCTGCGGGCCAGCAGGCCGACATGACTGCAGGCGCATGGTCGTATACGGACGACGCTTGCAATTTTTTTCAATCTTCAGTGCAATCAATATCTACTACTTCATGTAATCTACCAATCGACATTATGCTAGCGATTTCGAGTCTACTCGTAGTATATTAGAACGGATTTGCAACATAGAAAATAATCTAGAAAACGAAATTCGAGGAATTTTAAAGCGATCTAGATCGGGAATTCAATCTACGAATGATTCGATGATTACGTTTGATCTACCAGAGCGATTCGTGTTGATAACGTATTGAGTAACCATCGTAGGCGAGTCCAGTCCGATCAATTTCTGCTAGGCAAAAGAGATAAATCAAATACAGAATAATATAAATTTTAAATTGAACACAGAGAGATAAGAGGGGAACTCCATTCTTTATTGCTTTTACTTTTAAGTATATGTTACAATAATTAAGACCTTCTATTGTAGACTAAATGGTGAGATATTCACCATAACCTAGACTTGCAGGGTTAGATCCAGATTTTCTAACTACCTGCACATTTCTTGGTCAAGTCTGTAAGATGGTGCTGTGAGCCTGTGATGCCATTCCGGGACTCGCACGTTTCAACAAAAGCAGGCTTCGTCGCAGCAACATGTTTATTCCCAGAACGTGCACACATGCACGTACGTACGCACGCACGCACGATCGGCTTTGTTTGGAGTATAAAACAGACCGAGAGATATGTACCGGTTTGAATGCGCACGATCGGCTTCGTTTGGAGTATAAAACAGACCGAGATATGTACCGGTTTGATGATGTGGCGATAGTTGCAATAATGTTTGACTCAGGTAGCTGGCGATCAAGCGAGGATGGTAACAATGCTCATTCAAATCCAACCGCTCGTGGATTCGTATTACTATTTTTCAGAGTACATTTCACCCTTTTACTAGTTAGTACAGTGGAAAAAAGCGGCCGCAGAGATGGTAAGGAATCAACCACTGCGACGAATGATGGCGGTTGCATAACTACCGCGTCCTTGTGGCGTGCTGTCCATTTCAACTCACATTGATTTGATAAAAAAAAACACAATAATTTCTGGGGCAGTAAGAACAGAACACAAATTGAATCTCTCCAAAGAAAATACATAAGATCATATGATGACAACCCTACAAAAATGATGAGTATTTGATATTATTTATACCTTATTTTTATTGTTTGAATTTGATTTAGAGAAATTACATATTGCAACGCTGCTTTCTGGAGCTTGCGGTGTGACTGGCCCTGGTGTGACGGTCTGACAAGCCAGCGGTAGTACCAGCATTTAAGATGCGATATGATCAGTCTATGGTAGTATCGATCCTTTGTTGACGGTAGGCATTGTAAGTCCGGTATGACTGAAGTAGAGCCAGGGCGAAACTGGGCCTTGTACTGGGTGGGCTACAACTCATGGCCTAGAAATGCTATTAGTAGTACCCCTCTTTAGCAACTGGTTTAATATTTATATTTCATACCGGCCCAGCCTGAGGCCTTCGTCAAACAGCCCGGAAGGCCGACACAACCCAGTAAGCGGCAGGCCCTGCGCGCGCCCCCTCGTCAGGCCCACAAGTGAACACCAAGAAACCACAAGAAAGAAACCCTAAATCTCCAGGTGACGTTGTTGCCGATCCTAGGCTTCAAAAATCGATATAGGAGTTGAATGTGAATATTAGGGATGCCGCTAGAAGGGGGTATTTGCAATTGGGACCATGCCAACCAATTGGACATAAATTTCCACGGAAGGAACAGGGAAGTCAAAAGAGGAGATTTCAAGAATTATGGTTCAAAAAGCATGATTGGTTGGAATATAGTGTTGCTAAAGATACGACTTTCTGTTTTTATTATTTTCTCTTTAAGCAACAAAGTGCTAAAAACTATGATGTTGATGCTTTCACAAAAATAGGATTTAGTTATCGAAAGAATGGAATTCAATTTTTTTATGAATATGTTGATAAAGCCAATAATGCTCACACACAGAGCCAAAAACTATGGTGTGTGATATGCTTTCTTTATTGTGATTTGTGTTGAAGATTTGGACTTTTAAGTATTGAGCATTAAGCAAAAAATTTATATCAATGATGTACTTGTGACGTATCTTTTATTATATTATAATATAGTTCTAGACTTGTAGTATGTTAGATTGTTACTTAATTGAAATTTAGCATAAGGCGTGATTCAATCTTAGATCCGCAACTGAGTAGAGCGGTCTGATTGGAGTTGTGTTGGTGGTTTGATCAACTTGGTGGCCGTAGTATGACCATCCTCTGTGGTAGTGTATTATGACCATCCTCTGTGGTAGTGTATTGAGTTGGTTTGGTTTTGGGTTGTGAGTCAAATCGGTGTCCATGTAGTGTTAGTTATAGGGTTTCTATGCAAGTGTGTCATGAGTAGATCTATGCATGTGTCTTGTTAATGAGAGTTAAGTACATATCATTTATGCTCGAATCAATTTATTGTTCTTTGCTGTGCATGTGCTTTAATGATTGTTGCAACCAACGGTAAAACCGAGGCTCGGTGGCCATGAGGTGTCGTGTAAGTCCGGGTGGAGTATCATCTCAAGTCGAGAAGCACGGGAGAGACAAGGGTCGTGAAGAGACAATGCGTACATGTGGTGTGCCAATTGAATTTGCGCGTTTTAAGTGGTGACATTTCTCGAAGCAGGCATATGATCTTGATGGCAAGACATTGGGTATCATAGACTGGTGTAATGCAGTGTACCATAGGACTCGGGCTTTTCAATTGGTGACGGCTTCAGAGTAGGCGTATGATCTTGACGACGAGACATTGGGCATCACATCTTTATAAAAATTGGTGGGTGGTAATTGAAAAAATTGTCCAATATCGGGTGGATTGGTGGTTTGCAAATTGCAACAGTGGTCTAAGTGGTTTAGGTCACGTCTTTGTAGATTGAATATCTTATCAGGCTTGTGGAGCCTTGTGAAAGTTGCGCTTTGAAAAACATACAAGTATGTGTAATATAAGACCTATTTGTGTGTGGGTTACCGGGTTTCCCTAATTATAAGTGGTGTGATGCACTAAGGAATGGCTGGTTTGGTGTAAGGTGAAAGCCTCCACTGTATAAACCTTATGTGTTGATGAGAGAGATAACACTTAGAATTTGAGAGATTAGAGTTAGGGTTTTCATGTGTTGGAACCTTTTGTGTGTACTCTAGACTTAGAGCTCTGCCATCAGGAGACAACGGCTATAAAATATTTCTCTCCAAGTGAAATGAATATCCAAATTTTACCAATGAGTTAAGTCATGGATCATTCCTTATATTTTGATTTGCTTAGTTTTCTTATTTGGTTTTCTCTCTTCTTAATCTTTTCTGGGATCAAGGATATGTAATATGTGGAGATGTCTCTTAAAGATCAGATCTCGTTCATCTAGACACCTTTTAAGGAAAGTTCTTGAGTTTACTCGGTTTTCCTCAAGAGAGAGATGATTTCGGGATTTTGCTCTTATGAGGGTGTTAGCTTGAATTCGTGCTATGATCTAGCTTGCTATGACACATGAAAACTCATCCAAGATCATCTAGAGCACACCAGTAAGAGCAGATTAAGAATTTTCTCTTTTACTCGATTTTGGTGTAACTCTCCTTATTTTGGATAAAGGTCAAAACTTTGGCATTCATCTTCATGATCCATGGTTGAAATAAGTTTCTGATATCTTAGAGAGTGTTTGAACTAAGTTTCACCGCATTTAGATAAGTGATGTGTATTGGAGACTATGAATATTCCAAACATCTATTTTGGAATGAAAGCAGTGCTTATGTTATTACCCACACCACACACATTGTCTATGGAATGGCTTGATTATGCACTTCTTTTCCTGTCCAACTTTTAGTGTACGTTTTGCCAGCTAGGGAAATCCAGAAGTGGCACCGTGATCTGCACATTTCTTGGTCCAAGTCTGTAAGATGATGCTCTGAGCCTATGATGCCATTCCGGGATTCCCAGGTTTCAACAAAAGCGGGCTTCGTCGCAGCAACATGTTTATTACCAGAACGTGCACACACGCACGTACGCACGATCGACTTTGTTTGGAATATAAAACAGACTCAGATATGAACTGGTGTGATGATGAGGCGATAGTTACAGTAAGTTCGACACAGCTAGCTAGGGATCAAGCGGAGTAGGTTACAATGTTCATTCAAGTTCAAAGGCTCGTGGATTCGTACTACTATTTTCAGAGTACATTTCTCTGTTTTACTAGTTAGTACAGTGGAAAAAAGCGGCCGCACAGAAGGTAAGAAACCTACTGCTGCGACGATGATGGCGCTTGTACAATTACCGTGGCCTTGTGGCGTGCTGTCCATTTCAACGCACATTGTTTTGATTAAAAAAACACGGTAATTTCTGGAGCAGTAAGAACAGAACACAAATTGTATTTCTGCAAAGAAAATACAATGGTCAGAAGATGATAACTCTATAAGAGTTACGAGTATTTGATATTATTTATATCTTATTTTTATTATTTAAGTTTAATTTTGAGAAATCACATATTGACACATTGCTTTCTTGAGCTTGGTCTGACTAGCCCTGATGTGACGGTCTGACCGGCCAACGGTTGTATCGGTATTTGAGATACTGTATGATTGGTCTGCAATAGTATCGATCCTTTGTTGATGGTAGATGTTGTAAGTACGGTATGATCGGAGTAGAGCAGTTTAACCGGACTTGTGTAATCTCTCCATACACCAATTCGCAAAAAACGCCTTCTGGTTTCCGTTCTACAATCATTTGTTGTGGTGCTAGTTCCATAAACAAAGCTATGTCCAGGACAAAATCACAGCTAACCAAGCTTTTGAGATCATGGGAGCCCTCATCGAATCATTTGCATTCACATTATCCTAGTTGCTGCTGCACTAACAAAGTAACAAACTGCACAAAATGCCGCATGCTGCAGCGTTGCCATATGTAAAAGAGAGGTGATTTTCCTCGAAAAAGAAGTAATAGAGAGGTGATTTATGTGTTGCTAAAAGACGGTAGATCTATCTACCATGTTTAACGAAAGTGTATTTTCTTTTCATAATTGACAAAACCTCGGAACACCATGCCTAATTTTAACTTTTGCAGCTTATATGGCAATTACATAGGGTGAATGTTATCTTCAAATTCAACCCCTCCAAATATATTCTAAAACTTTCACTCTACCAGCTACAAAGCTCAGTTTTGCCCACCATCAAATCACACACCAAAACACGGAAGCAAATAGAGCTCAACTCCTCACAGTCGGTCTGACCGCTATGAGGAAGCGGTTGAACTGGCCAAGCGTTCTGATCATCGGCTTGAGGCCGGTCCGACCAGACTCCAGTCGGACTACAAGTCTAGAGGCTGTCTGACCGCACCCCTGATCCTAGAACATGAAATCAGTCTAAACCAAAACCAAAAATGGTGTAATTTCCAAAATACATCTCCAAATGATATGAAACTTTGCACACATCTTACCGAGGATCTCAGAAACCTAATCCATCCAAGAATCGTGTAAATCTTGGCTAAAATTCCAGCCTTTCATCAAGACAAGTAAGATTATATTAAATCTGGGCAGAACTCAATAACATGATACATGACTTGCTCGTGGATTAAGAATAACCAAGATGATTTTAAGTGAGTTCCCACATGCCACAGCAAGTAAGAGCATCCAAAGATTTAAGGCCAGAACTGTAGGAACAAGATATCACTAGAAGTGCTCCAAATAGAACCAAATCAGACAACCATCAAGATCTTACTATAGCTGGTCCCTAGATGGATGGAATATGATCTTCATAAGGCATCTCCATCACTTACATATCCTTAGAACCTAGTAAGATCAAAAGAGAAGGAGAGAGGGCAAAGCACCAACCAAAACAAGTGCAAAATCAACAAGAGCAATAACACACTAAGTAGGATGAACAAGATAGATCTGGTGCAACTTATAGATGTTTATTGGGAGGTGCATCTATACTTTTCTCAATAGTAATTTACATAATTTTTAAAATATGATGAATGGTGGATAGATGTTACTTACCTCTTCATTTGCCGTGAGATTAGTGCTACTTTTATTAGAGAAGAAAGCATAAAAACATTGCTCATATTTATTTGATAGCCAGTCCACCCTTGAGGACAGGGCCCTCTCCCCAAGAGCACTCATCCCCAATGCCTCCCCTCCGAAGAAGCCTCTCTCTCAAACTCTAAAGAATGGATGTGTTCGTTGATTAGCAACATGTCTCCAACCCCTCACACTCATATAGATGGAGCAACTAGCCCACATCTAACCCTAACAGATAGTAACCGGGAAAACCCGTTAACCACACACACACCGGTGAAGTACCTAGACCCCTAAAAATTATTTTAGTAATTAATGACGACCATACTTAAGGGATTAACTTGTTTGTTAAGATGATTGAAAGGTTTATTCTCGGATTTCGATGATATCATTGAGAATAATATGGAAAAGCATGCAAAAATGACTATGTGTTGACATCGCTTAAGGCAAATGTATAAAATAGGCTAAGTACCTCTTTCTAGATTTTATCAGTCTTAGTGTATGTTGATTTAAGACCACATTGATAGGCTAGATGTCATTACTATTAAGAGGGGTTCGTGGCTAGTAGCTTGACGGTGATCTTGTGCAACATTGCTCAATTTTAGTGCATGCATGCATTTGAAAATGATTTACTGCTCTCTCTGCTCTATTTTTCTGAAATCGGTATGACCGCTATTGACACCACGGTAGTACCTCTGCATTGGTACTACCGAGACTTACATGCCGGTACGTATTTTTCAGATAGGTGGTGATTTGGATTTCTTCAGGCTTGGTACTACCGCACTTCTCCAATAGTACCGCTGCGGTATGACCGCGAATCATGTCTTGTACTACCGAACTAGCAGTATGACCGTATTTGTGTTGGCAGTAGCTATTTTCTACAGATGTATATTTTAGGAGATTTTCTCCCCTCTAAAAAATGGTACTATCGTAGTATAAATGTGGTACCACCGCTTGGGTGGTATGATCGAGGAATGTGAGTGCGGTATGACCGATATTTGTATTAATGACTAGTTTCAGTGCATTTAATGAGCAGTAATTAGCCGTTGAACAATGATTGTGGTACTAGCAGTCTACATGGCGGTACTATTGCTTGCCCTGATTTTGTGATTTCGTCCCTATAGTCACCCTGGTTGACGGAGGCTATAAATACCTTGTCACCTACAACAAGGACATTCTTAGACCTCTATTGAATACACTCAAGCCCTTGCATCCCTCTCTTCAACTTTGAAGTATTTAGTTCACCATTTGAATTTTTTGAGAGCATTCAAGTGCATTGCGTCAATTGTTTGAGCTTTGTGGTACTTGACGACCTCCAACGCATCAAACCGCAAGACTACGACAGCCAGTGGTGGATCCAAAAATAAAATATAGATAGGGCGAAATGCAAACATGAAGTAAACACTATTAACCCAAAGACAAAATAATCAATGATGAAATTACGTTGCAATCATACTAATAAGAGTATATGACACCAAATAGAAGCAACAATTACATTTCACATGCAAACATGTGAAGATAATGGTAGTACATTCAATTTTCTTTTCTTTTTTCAAGTTGCTCATGTGAGTATAGCACCTGCATTATCTCAAGCAGGATTTGAATTTTCTTGAGTCATTGTTGTTGTATTTTGTTTACTTGCTTATTATGTTCATAGCATTTCAATAATCATACAAATAATCACATGCTTCAGAATCCAATGGTGCCTAACACATCCATGCTTTTGTACTCACTAATTTTCGTTACACTATTGACTACACATGACAAAATGTTATATGCTTTCAGCTTTGACTATGAAGATATCTTGAAAGTAGCCATGCAAAATGAGTACAAAAACTGAAGCTGGTATTGGTAACACATACCTCTTTCAAAAGATTAGCACAATCTGTGGACTTCTCAGCAAACGTCTTACATAAAATTTGGATTTCATTTTCCACATCCATTGCCTGGAGATGTACCAAACGTGTAAATAGAGTTGACACACTCCAATTAATGTACCGAGCTGTGCAATAACTAAAATCAATTCTACCTTGCTAGAGTAATGCAGCATTTTGATTCTTCGGGTCTCTCTAACTTCTTTCTTTAGTTCCCCCATATCCTTCCAAACAGTCAATGCATGTCACATACTCACATACACATTGATTTTTTGAAAAACAAAGAAAAAGAAATGGTTTTGTAAGTTAGAAATGATGTCAGACTCTGAACCTCTAGTCGTATATGAAAGAGTATATGTAGCTGGAAGTTGCAAAGAATAGCAGGGGACTAGAGATTGAGTATTGGGCCAAATGGATTGAAAGTTGGCTAAGATAAATAAGAACAGGAACAAAAACCAAAATGTACTTGCCATCGCTGCGCTCCCCTAGCCACCGCGCCGCGCTCCGACTCCATTGCCAGTAGCCACCTCACCCCCTTGGCCGCTGATCGCCGCCGCACGCCCGCACCCCCTTGGGCCTTGCAACCTTCGCCGGTAGTCTAGGGTTAGTAGTCAGTTGTTGCCTGCAACGGGTGCGCGCCTCTGATCGGTTTGTCCGCACGCTGCACGCATCGTTTAGACTTCTACTCGGGCTGATGGGCCGGACGACCGAACCAAGCCCATGCGTTCAACTCGGCCTGTCGATCCCTTGCCCTCCTACGTGGTCTAACTGGTTTCCACTCCCATATAAACCAATTTTTGTCTTTTTTTGGGTCAAACATGCAGCCATTTATTTTCCAGGCTTGTGCATGTTTTTTTCTTAGGACACGAAGCATCCTGGTCATGCTAGTGATGGCATTGCTCTTCTAAATTTCTCAATCATTTACTTTATTTTATCCAGGTTGCATAAAAATGTGGCAATCTCCTATGTCAGAAAAAAGATAATTGTTGATAGAAGTGTGCTGACTCAAACATTACAGGCGATGATAAGTAGTTAGTAAGTTTGTTTTTTTCACCGGTTGGTTTTTCATCACCACATGCTGTACTTTCTCTAGCATATACCCCATTTTTTTGCTATCCCATTAAATAACAGATTAATATGTAAACACCCCCTCCCCTTTATTTTCCACCATTGAGGACTGTGACAAAATTTAATAGATAAATTTTTAGCAACATAATTCTAGGTCTGGATTTTCGTTTTTGTAGACAAATTTCTAGCAAAATAATTTCAACATGAAGGATTTCACCAGTAGATTTTGAAAAAGAAAGATTATTTTTTAAAACACAAAATTACTGTCCATGACACACTAATTAACCATCTTCAGTTTCAACATATTCAATTGATTTACCATCGGTGCCACACTGCCACTATCCAAGCTGAAATAGCCAAGAATGATTTCAACAATAAAGATTCTCGCCATAAATCTGTCCGTCCCTAGAAATTATCCTTACGAGTATAAATTGTTATAATCAGCATGGGAGTAAAATTACCAAATGGGGGAAAACGTAGCCACAATATCACCTGATTGACATAAACCCGTTACTGCCAAATTTTGGCAGGAAAGAAATCAGCCAAAAAGTGGAAATAAGGATCGGTCAAGAGATAGGATAAGGCTCACCTGATTTACCATTAGTGGTACAAATTGTTATCAACATTGTGAGAGTAGAATTACCAGATGGAGGCCCCTCCCTGTAGCGCGTTAAGACTAATGCGTGCCTGTAGCGCACTAGACTTTTTATTCTAAAAAATTGTGGGATCATAACCTCCTTATTACCGGGGGACTCCGCGCGTGGTCGCAGCGGCCACGTCGCCCGCGTCAACGCTCCGGCCGCCGCGTGTCCGGCTGTTTTGCGTACGGTTTGGGGAGCGGTTTTGCGAAATAACCCTTGCGTTTTTCTGAAATTACGTACAGATCCTTAGTTCTCACGAATTATAATCAAAATTGGGGGCAACTAAAGCGCTACTACTAGCGTCATAGCTCTAGTGCGCGACCCCCTCCCTTTGGTCAGCCACCGCGGCCTGCATGGGTTGCCTAACACGTGTCGCCCGTCTTTTTTTGGACGAGTGGGTGGCCCATCTTTCCTTGTCCTTTTTGGCTATGGAACCATCGCAAAATAGATAGGGTGTGCAAAAATCAGAGCATTTTAATTTTAGTAGCCGCCTCCTTTGCCAACAAACTAGCAAAGATATGCATTGCACACTCTTCCACAACTTATCAGTCCCGAATCTATAAAAACCAATAGCAGGTAAAAACGAGATAATAATAGACAGGTGCTACACTCAATAATGTACCACCTAGGTTTTTACCATCAGATACATCATATGTTATCACATACACTTTTGACAAATTACAACCCTAATTTCTAAATCTACCTTTATTTTGTGTTTGTCTAAAAAAGTTTAAAATTTATCATTAGTTGTGCTCCAAGTTATTGCCTACGTTTTTAACAAATTACCACCTAATTTTTTAGTTAACCACCATTTTGTATTTGTATAAAGTAGTTCAAAATTTACCATTAACTAGACCCCTAGTTATCACCAAAGAATTTACCTGTCCATCCATGAAAAAAGCCCGTCACATTCATGTGAAATTTGTCATCAGTTATACCCTAAGTTATCATATACATTCTTATCAAATTATCATCCTAATTTCAAATTTTACGTCATTTGTGTTTGTGAAAAATTCAAATTTTACTATTACTTGCACTGTAAGTTATCATCTATAATTTTAACAAATTATCATCCTAATTTATGATGTTATCGTCATTTTGTGTTCACGTAAAAATGTTCAAAATATACCATAATTTCATAATTTTCCATCATTTTTCTCTGTGCAAAAGCATTTCAAAATTTACCAGCAATAGTTGGCTAAGTCATTATCTACATCCCCCAAAGTTATCATCTTCAGCCCCCTAAGTTGCCACTATAGTTTTAAGAAGTTATCACCATAAGTTTAAAATCACCACCATTTCTATAAAGTTTGAAATATTTTAAAACCTATCATCAATTGCACTAAAGTAACCATCAGCAACACCCTAAGCTATCATCTGTAGTTTTAACAAATTACCAGCATGAGATCAATCAATTTTGTGATTTTAAAAAGAGTTCAAGAAAATCAACCATCAGTTGCAACCAGGATTATCATATATAGTTCTAGCAATTTATCATCCTAATTTCAAAAATTACCATCAGTTTTATACATTTTAAAAGGTTTTATAACTACCATCAGTTACATCCTAAATTACCGTATTCATTTTCAATAAATTGCCACTCGAAAAATAGAAGAAAATCCAATGTGAGAGGGGGAATGAGATAATACCAAAGCAACTGCATAAATTGGATTAGTAAGCATGACAAGAGCAGTAGCACTGGCCACGGTAAAAAATTGAATTGAGTTGTCCCAAGGCACGCTTCTCCAAAAAATTTTGTGTCTAATTATCTTGTCATCCTTGATCCCATGCGTATGCAATTCACGTCTCTGTGATCTGGGCTCAATGAAAACCCAACCCCACTAGTCATCTAGATCTCGTATGCAATCCATGGCTTGTTCTCTTTCTCTGCTGACCAGCACGTATTTTATTCTCTGTTACTATAACTAGGCCCAATAAAAACTTTACCCCACCTATCTTGTAGAATCCGCATCTAGTATGGTGCACCATTTTTATCCGTCCACTGACACACAGCCGATGCTGCATCATTCAATCCCACGGACCCGCACGACTGATGCCTCTTTGCTCCATCGAACGGACCAAAACCGATGTGTGGTAAGACTATCACGCTCCTAGACGCACATAGATTTCCCGTTCTGTAAAACTTTTCTTTTCCACTTAATTGTTTGGCAAAGCTCCTACCCTTTACTTGAAAAAAGGAAGCGAGGAACCTACAGAAACTTAGGCCCTATTTGGCTGGGCTCGGATTTAGTTTTTTGGGCTTCGAAACTATTTTTTTGGTCAAACGTGCGGGCTTCGAATCCGTAAAGTAAACAATGAATATGAAGTCGAGCTCAAAATAAACTACGAATTTAAAGTCCAGATTTCATAGCTTCTCTTACAGCCTAGCTTTGAAACCAAAAAGAGAAGCCGAGGTCTGCCAAACGGAACCTTACCTACATAATTCCCGATCTTGTGGCGCCGGAGCTGGAAATGCTATGCGCGCGGTGCATAGCGCTTATGCCGCTCAGGTCGACCCACAGCCTACGGAAGAGTTGGAGAGTGCAGCCCTCAAGACGATGCATTGCGTTCGGCCCGCGCGTAGTGGCAAGTGAAGGAGCCCGCGTCCTGAGTTTTTGGAGGGCCCGTTGAAGTTTTCTGTGCGGCCTTTTCTTTTCTTTTCTTTTTTCTTTCTTTCTGATTCTTTTTGTTTTAGTTCACTTTTTGCCGGATGTTTTAGTACATATTTTTCCTTATTTTTATTTTTTCCACCATTGTGCTTATTACTATTTTCCAATTAATTAGCTAATTTGTTCCACCAATTATTTATGGGTCTGTTCTTTTTGGCTGCGGCTTATGGCCTTTGGCTGAAATTTTTGAATTTTGGCTATTTACAGTACAGATTACGGAGAGATCGATACTCATTTGTGATTTTGGCTATTACAGATGTTAAGCTTTTAACGTGTACTACGTTTAACTTGTAGGCTCCATCTTGAAAAAATATTCCGTTTAAAAGTTAGGTACTGTAGCGGCTGTTGAAAGCCGGCCGGCTTGTGGCCTGAAGAACAGGCCCTATATTTGTTCCGCTGATAGCCTCAATTATTTCACTAGTAGTCTTGAATTGGTCCACTAGCATGTTTGAGTTGTTCCACCAATATTTTTTATTTGTTTTGAGCATTGTCCATAAAACGTTGGAATATTGAAACCAAACGCGTAGAACACTGGTCCACCCCCGTTATAACTTTGTGTGGAACATTGAATTATATAAGTGGAACATTAAATATACGTCCAGCGACAGGGAGTGTACTTCGATGAGGTCTTCGCCCCTGTTGCCCGTCTGGAGTCGGTGTGGCTCCTACTCGCCATCGCTGCGCACCAATCTTGGAAAGTTCACCATATGTGTGTCCAGTCTGCATTCTTGAATGGTGACCTCCAGGAGGAGGTGTACGTCGCACAGCCGCCCAGCTTCATCAACAACAAGCACAAGAACAATGTGTTGTGTCCCTACAAGGCGCTCTATGGTCTCCGCCAAGCACCGCGCTCCTGGAACGCGAAGCTGGACGCCACTCTGCTCTCGCTCGGGTTTCATTGCAGCAACTCCGAGCACGGGGTGTACACGTGAGGTGAAGGCGGGAGTCGACTGATCGTGGGCGTCTACGTCGACGACTTAATCATCACCAGTGGCAACACCGGCGGCATCCACGAGTTCAAGAGGGAGATGAAGAGCCTATTCCAGATGAGCGATTTGGGGCACTCAGGAATTACCTCAACATCGAGGTGGACCAGAGCCCGAACAGCATCACGCTTGGGCAATCCGCCTATGTGCTAAAGATTCTGGAGAAGACCGGGCTGGTGGACTGCAACCCCTGCCAAACTCCAATGGAGGAACGCCTCAAGCTCAGCAAATCGAGCTCATCCCCATTGGTCGATGCTACTCTCTACCGGAGTTTGGTTAGAAGCCCCCGATACCTCATCCATACCTGACCGGACCTGGCCTACTCAGTAGGCTATGTTGGCCGTTTCATGGAGACGCCACGCGAAGAGCACCTCATCGTTGTCAAGCACATATTGCGTTATGTTGCAGGGACAAGAACATGTGGTGTTTTCTACGCGGTTGATAAGAAGAAGAGCGTGCGGCTATGTCTATTGGGCTATAACGACAATGACATGGTCGGGGACGTCGATGACAAAAAGAGCACCTTAGGTGTAATCTTCTTCCTCGAGGATGGACCCATCACTTGGCAATCTCAGAAGCAAAAAGTGGTGGCTCTATCTTCCCGCAAAGCAGAGTATATCGCCACGGCATTCGTGGCTTGCCAGGGCATCTTGCTGGCGTGGCTTCTGGTAGGCATGCTCTGTTCAGAGTCTAGCGTGCTAGTTCTGAAAGTGGATAACAAGTCCACAATCTCGTTGATCAAGAACTCAGTGCATCACGATCGGAGCAAGCACATCACCACGAAGTTTCATTACATTTGGAAGTGTGCAGAGAAAGGCCAGATTGATGTCGAGTTCATCAGAACAGCAGAGCAACTCAATGACATCTTCACCAAGCCACTCGGCCACATTAAATTTCAAGAATTTCGTTCTAAGATTGGCCTCATTGACATCAAGTAAGTGCGGCAAGACTTAGAGAGTGTTTGTTGGATAAGTCTTGTGCGTAGTCGTGTGTGTGGTCGTGGACGTAGTTGTGTGCGTTGCTGTAGGCGTAGTCGTGTGCGTGGTCGTGGGTGTAGTCGTGGTCATGGGTGTGGGTTTCAGCTCGACGCGTGCGTTGTTCGCGCGGGAGCAGGTTGTAGTGACACCATACACAAGCAATTCGTTCATGGCGCAAGCCTAAGAGGCCATATAGGGCACGTTTTGTATATAGAGTCCTTTAAATTTAGTAATACAAGTTAAAAAACGCTGCCACTTTGTAGCACAAAATTTGTTGTTCATAATGCGTTTATAACTCAATTTTTTCTATCAATCTCTCCTCTGGAGGCTTGCTCCTGTAATCCCGTAAGAATAAAAATAGAAACGGCCAGCTCCTGCTTATCCTGTAGAGGAAGGCTACGTGGTCACTGCAATGGTCACTGCAAATAATTTTTTGGTCTTTAAGGGTTCTTTTGCAATATTTTGGACCTAGCTATAAATAAAATAAGGGTGTGTCTAGGTATCACTTGAATATTTTTTTCTAACAATCATTCAAATTTGAGACTGTTGGATTAGAGATCCAACGACCCTTTTTTTGGAGTAGAAGGAGATTTTTTTTGGAGGGGGTGGTGGGAGAATTCATGGCCGTTGGATTTCTAATCCAATGATCACAAATATGGATGATAGTTAGAAAGAAAATATCCAGAGATATTTATCAACAACCATAAAATAAAGATATTGCACCCAGCGAGGCGCCCTGGACATGCACCCAATATTTTGTCAAGAGCCTGGGCGATGCATCCCGGCGACGAAAAAGCGGCCGGAGGCGGCGTCCTTGGCGGTGTAGTAGACCGTGCCGGGGCTCACGTGGTTGTGGATCCCCTCGTACGTCGTCACGACGTAGCTCGGGTCGTCCCTATCTCTCTCGACCCTCTTCTTCACGTTGCACCCCTCCGTCGAGCACCGGTAGTAGTTCCTGCAGTCACCACAAATTCAGCCCAATCCAACTTTGATACATGCATGCCATAAAAAAACGGGAGCAAGCGAATTAGTATGTAGTTTCTGTTAAGTACCTACCTCGGGTTAGGGCTGTTCTTGACGGATTTCTTGCCGTATTTCCTCCACTTGTACCCGTCGTCGAGTATCTCCTCCTCCGACCTCGTCCGGAACCCGATCCTGTCCGTCCTCGCCCCCTCCCCCGCCATCGCTGCTGCACTCCTGAAAATGTTCAGATACCCAAACCGATTGGTCAGAATTTGCTTGCACGTGCTGTCTACGTGTATATACGACTTTTTACAAAGTATACGTACGTGCATATATGTAGACATGCATGTATGCACCAAATAAACACACACCTAGGTTGAGCATAGTAGCCTCCAGCATCCGGCACGACCGGCTCAACCGGCATCAGCGGCGGAGGCGTCCCGAACGCGCCGGGCACAGGCGACCGCCCGCCGTCGTCTGAGAAGTAGTCCAAGACGTCGAGGTGCTGCTGCTGCGCCCCGGGGGGCGCCGCACGGAAGACGGGGGAGATAGACGCCGCAGAGCTAGAGCTGTAGGGTGAGCTCGAGCTGCCACCACGCGGCTGGGGATAAGCCATCGAGAAGACGTCGGCGTCGTGCTCGTGCGGGTGGCAACAATAAACCGCTGTGCTGGCTCCTACTACCGCCATGTACACGGGCCAACTACGAGACCCGCGCCGAAGCGTCGTCTTTATAGCAGAACGCGTTCAGTGTGTGTGTGGGCGTTAAGTGTGTGTGGGCGCGCGCGCGGACGGCGGCGTCGGGTGTGCGGGCTTCGCACCGAGCTTCCTTGCGGGCGGAAGCTTCGGCGTGCGACTGTGCGACGGGCGCAGCCGCCCCGTTCCGAATTGTTTTGCCGCACGGCCGTGCCACCTATAGCAACGGTACGTCTACCATCCCGTCTTTCCGGTTTCTAAAAACGGTTTCTATTTTTTGCTATAATACCTTATTTTTAAAAAGATATTTTCTCAAAACGAGATTTACAAGTTAATTGTAGTATACGTTAAAAATCTAATATTTTAACCAAAATTATAAGTGAGTATTTTTCTTCATAATTTTTATCGTAAACAGCTAAAATTTAAAAAATTTAACTAAAAATTATAAGTTATGGCTATATCAAATATGCCGTAAGTGCGTGTGCGTTGGTGGAGAGAAGGACGGGCTGAATCGTCGCCGTTTGCCTGCCGTGGGCCGTGGCGCTGTAGGGGTGTGGTGGCGTGCATGGGGCCCGCGGCACGGTTGAACTGGGAGAGAAATCAGGTTTTATACAGTGTTCTTTCCAGTACAGTGTGTGATTATTTGTTTTCTACGCTATATCTAAGAACTTTGATGCTTCACACATCATATATAGGGAAACAAGCATAAACATCACATTGACTAGTACACATAATTAAGCTAGGTAGCAGTCAAGTCGCATATATGGTCTACTAAAGAGGGCGCTCGAGTATACTTCGCTAGAACCAAAGGGCATTTGGGCCTGTTCTTTTCCTCCGAAGTCGGTGGCTTTTGGCTTTTGCTACAGTACCTAACTTTTAAACGGAGTATTTTCTCAAGGCGAGTCTCAGTTAAGCGATCTACGTTAAAGCCCAACATCTATACCGCCAAAATCACAAGTAAGTATCTATCTCTCAGTAATGCATCAGTAAGCACCAAAATTCAAAATTTCACCAAAAGCCATAAGCGCATGTAGAAAAGAACAGCCCTTTATCTACAATGGGCTTGTTCTTTTTGACCATGACTTATAACTTTTGACCGAATTTTTGAATTTTAGATGTTTACTGATGCAGATATGAAAGATGATACTCACTTGCAATTTTTGTTGGTATAGATATTGGACTTTTAATGTGTAGATCGTTTAACTTGTAGACCCTGTCTTGAGAAAATATTCTGCCTGAAAGTTAGGTACTGTAGCAAAAGTCAAAAACCGTTAGCTTGTAAGGTAGAGAACTGGTCCGCTGGAGATTGTACAGTAGTACTGACTGGAAGGATCAATTCTAGGCAGTTTCCAGGCGGGTAAATCTTTGAAAATCACCGTTTACCAACTTGGAAACATCTGCCAGCCAAAGTCATGGCGGTTTTCCTGAGACGCATGATCCATATGCCGAGGGACATGTGTTTTTTTAGACGAGACAGACTTAAACTTGAATGGATATAGCCATGTTCTTTTGCTTGGTTTTCTTTCAATAATATTATCTGTTAGATTAATAAATTATAGTCAAAAATTATAAATCGTAATCTAACAAAAATACCTAACTGCCTGCAATTTTTGCGATGGCAACATGCGGTCGATCGATAGATCCTCTCCAGACTAGCATCGGACCTGACCGGACTGAGAGCGATCTATCGCTAATGTCCGGCCGGAGTTCGTTTGTTGTTTGCAGGTGGCGGGCACAAGATAGATATATGACGCTCGCGTGGTTTTTCTACGTCGTTTCGGTCCCTACATACCATGGCACTACTGCTAGAGATAGTGGGATGCAGATGAAACTTCAAAAGCGGTAATAAATTAAACGAGAAAATACAGAACGTACAATAATTGAACGTCAGTTGCCCGGAACAGGTTACTCATTAATGAAATATTTTGGGTACCCACATCGTTGAAATTCTTACGCAAGAGGTACACAGAGATACGAACTAGCTAGTTAAAAGCGAGTTTTGGGCATACATGACTATGTTGTCATCTGTATTTATAAAAATGACAATTCATAGATCATATTGGTAAAAATGATGTTTTTATCGTCCGATAGCCATACGGCAACGTCAGTTTGCTGAAACATAGGCCTGCCATCCCGTCAGCAGACGGCAGGCACCCTGCCACCCTGCCGCCAGACGGTAGGCCTGCCGCCCCGCCACCTGGCCCACTTTGGTGGCCTACCATCCCATGACTAGACGGCAGGTGATTAAACTGACTGATTAGCCGACTTAATCACATGCCTTAATTTTTTATATTATTTATTTGAATTTTTCAATATATCAAATGGACTCAAAAAATTATGAAATTTTACGTATATCGACATAACGTACTTAACTGTGTAATTTTTTAGTAAATTTATCTGCTATGAATTTGTCTTAAAATTTTGTACGATTTTGGTATTTATAGAAATTGTTACATATAGCAAATGAGCGCATCCACCGTTACTGGGTGACAGACAGGCCACCTACCGCCGGTCACCGTACGGTAGGTCACCTGCCATCCGGTAACCGAGCAGCAGGTGATTAGCCCTTCAATTAGCCCTAATGACCGGTTTAATTATATGTCCTTTAAGAATTTTTAGAGGTAGTAAATGGATATAAAAAATTACAAAATTTTTGGGAGCTTTTCGAGGTAGCATGCTATGTTGTGTAATTTTTTCATAATTTTTCACTATCATTTGCTACTTCTAAAAATTTTTAGAGCGGTGAGTAATTAAACAGACGATTAAGCACAAATGGCCGGGGCTAATGGCCTGCTGCCTAGCCATTAGTGCTTAATCCCTATTTAATTGTGTATCGCTCAAATAATTTTTAGAGATATCAAAGTGGTGCAAAAAATTACGTAAAAATTATACAACATAGAACGCTATATCAGGAAGCTCCACCGAAAATTTCCTAATTTTTCAAGACCATTTGCTAGCTATAAAAAATTCTTAGAGCGACACACAACTGCTTAATCGTCTAGTTAATTATACGTCGCTCCAAGAATTTTTAGAGGTAGCAAATGGCCATAAAAAATATAAAAAAAGTACACAATATACCATGATGTCTCAAGAAGCTGCACCAAAAAAATTCATAATTTTTAAAGCACATTTGCTATATTTAAAAATTTAAGCAAATATAACATAAAATTACGAATTTAGACAGGTAATTAACCGGCTTAATCACCTGCCGTTTTGTGGCCTGACAGCAGACGCCACGTGTCGACTGTCTCGTGCTGTCGCCTAGTGACTAGACGGCAAAAACGCTATTTTTATCAACAGAACTCGCATACGGCTATTTCTGCAAATACATATTAAAAATACGCTATATATTACAAAAATCCAGTTAAAAGCATCAGGTACTGTCTCTATCGGGATTACTACCTAAGAAGCTTCCATCTTCCCTCCCGGGCAGGCAGCAGTTGCAGTTACTTCACTAATTAATTGGATGCCGAACTGCCTGCCAATTTGCCATCTCCGGTCTTCTGGGAAGGCTCCGGTGAATGTGATCCTCGAACGAAAGTGATATCAGGGTACCGGGACCGTACACAATTGGTGCGTGCATTTGATTTGGATTATACTCCATATATCTAGCTAGTTTGGTAGGCACGCATGAATGGGAGTTTGGGAGTAGTCTATTCCACCAAATCCCTTTCTGAACATTACCGCTGTTAAGCACAGGCTCGAATGACGTGCTTCGAATGACACTAGCTGCTTTTGATGGAGTCCTCGTCTGGTTCGCTATGTTCCCAAATACCACTGTACATTAGCACCAATCAAACATCACTGTTGTTTGGAACCTGCCAGGAATTTGAACATACATAGATCATATATAGGCCCTGTTCTTTTCAACTTCTAAAAACTGCTTTTCGGCTTTTCTACAGTAACTAGCTTTTAAACGGAGTGTTTTTTTAAGATAGGGTCTACTAGTTAATTGTAGTAAATATTTTACTGACTTTATTTATATTGGCAAAAACCGCACGCGAGTTTCTGTTACTCTGTAATCTCTCGTACAAACAGCCCAAAAATCATAAGCCGCAGCCAAAAAGAACGGGGAGTGACAAGACCTATTTTTTTCACACTTTTAATTAGCCTTTGTCTTCTTTAAAAGTAGAAGCAAATGATACGGTTTTTTAAAATAAATTTTCTAAACAACATTTTAAATTCAAAACCATATACACTGTTCATAGTAATGTTCTCACCATCCGTACTGAAGAACACATAAAAAAATTCCTGCGGCTCGAAAGAACTGGGCCAAAGATTCGCTTTCATGTTGCCGGAGACCCTCAATTCGTACTGCCGGCGAGGTCGGGGTGTTTTGAGAGTTAACCATGTGACCCAAACGCACTGCATGCACGCGCGTCTAATGCGTACTGGAACAATCGGACCGTATATACACAGAATGCTACGTATAGTACGGCTGAAAATTCTAGAGTTTCTAGCGGATTTGACACTGTTTGTGACGGTATTTACAAAATTAGCCGTATGCACAACGTATTTGTAAAAATAGCGTTTTTGCCGTTCGATGGGCGGGCGGCAACGGAGGAGACGATGCGTGTCACCTGCCGAGGAGATGGCAGGCGCCTGCCGCCCGCCCACGCGACGGTAGGTGATTAAGCCGGTTAATTAGCTGGCTTAATTACTACCAAATTTATAAATTTATATCATATTTGTTTGAATTTTTAAATAAATCAAATAAGATTGAAAAATTACGAAATTTATGCACAGACTCCTGACACAATGTACTTTATTGTGTAATTTTTTTACAATTTTATCCCCTCTGAATTTTGCTAAAAAATGTGTAAGATTTCGATATTTGTAGGAATTATTACATATAGTAAACGGGCTTCAAAAATTATAAATATTTTATGTGGAGCCTTCCAACATAGTCATCTTAATTATATATTTTTTGAGAATTTTATATGCTCTAAATTTATCATGTTAATTCGTTATAATTTAATTGTAATTAAGGACTCCTTAAGTTGCCATCGTATTTATGGCTGAGCGCAAAAGGAATCCGGTGCACTCACCATGTAATTTAAGGACTCCTTGTCGATGCGCAACACTTTGGGTGAGGGAGCGGCATGGTAATACTAATAAATGTGGAGACAAGAGAGCGGGTAAGGGTGGATGGTGCGGATATAACAACATCATTGCGGACGAGTGAGCGCGCAAGGGGGACTACACGGGCAGAGAAAATAGTGCGAAGGACGTGGTGGAAAAGAAAAGATAGCAGCAACAGACCGACATATGTGCGAAGGACAGAGGTCATGCACTTCAAAAGATGTCTGAGCATTGCATATCGCTAATTATGATTAATTATCACGTATTAACATGGTAAATTCGGAGGACATAAAATTTCTAAACAAATACACAAATTAGGTCAACTGTGTTGGGAGGCTACACATAAAATTTTATAATTTTTAGAGCTCGTTTGCTATATGTAACAATTCCTACAAATATCGAAGTCGTACGAATTTTTGAATAATATTCAGAGGAGATAAAATTGTAAAAAAAATTACACAATAAAGTATGTTGTGTGAAGAGTCTGGCATAAAATTTCGTAATTTTTTGACCTCATTTGCTATATTTAAAAATTCGAACAAATATAATATAAAATTATGAATTTAGACATTGATTAAGCCAACTGTCGTCCAGTGGGTGGGCGGCAAGATCCTGCCGTCTGCTCACGGGACGGCAAGTACCATGCATCGTCTCCACGTGCTGCTGCCCACTTACTGAATAGTAAAAATGTCATTTCTATTAATACGTTGTCCATATGACTAATTTTATAAATATCGTCGCAAACAGCGTCAAATCCGCTAAAAACTCAATCTTCCAAGATGGACGTCATGACATGCGTAACTGGCATCGCTCAGACATTGGTAGACAGTCATGCACGTTGCTTAACCAAGTGCCAGACTTTTTTTTCTTGTGCACCAAATTCTTGTAACACTGTATATGAGTAATGAAATTTAAGCTCGTACACTACTACAGAAAACCATATTACAGACGGTTCAGAAACGTTATTATAGACGATTTTATGAGCCGTCTGAATTTATGGATCAGTAATGATACGAAGTCATCACAGACAGCTTTCGAACCGTCTCTGATCGCTGATAATCACAGATGGTTTTTAGTTAAAAATCATTTGTGATATATAAATATCACATACGGTATTTAACTAAAAACCGTCTGTGCTATCTAAGTATCATAGACGGTTTTTAGTTAAAAACCGTCTGTGATTATCAACTAGCACAGCCGGTTTTTAATTAAAAACCGTCTGTGATTACTAGCACAGACGGTTTTTAATTAAAATCCATCTGTGCTATTCTCTTCTACCCCTAAATCTATTTCTGTTTATTGGCTAGCCTCAGGAAATGCTAGCCATGCCCTCTGAAATAACCAGATCAATATGTACATGTATACATCCAATTCACATCTCAATTCATTTCACAAACATAAAACATCCATTTCGCACAACAAGAACAACAAGAAATGAAATTAGAGCCTACCATTATAATATCCAAAAACAACAAGCATGTTACCCATCTAGCACAACAAGAACATATAAAAAGCAAAGAGATCCCATCTAGCACAACAATAACAATATGCATAGGCCTTCTCGCCCCTGATGCAACGCACGAGCTGGATGTCTTTGATGCCCACCATCATCGGCGTTAATTGAGTGTCTTGCCTCCTGTAGACTTGTACGTCGTCTGCTTCGTGTGAGCTATTATGGTAAGGGTCAAGGAGGAGGAGAACAACAAGGAGGAGGGGGGACAGTATGGAGGAGAGAAGGAGAACAGCAAAGAGGAGGAAAAACAAGGAAGAGGAGAAGGAGAAGAGCAAGGAGGCTGGGTTTTGGTTATTATTTATAGGGAGGAGAGGCGGAGTGCAACGTTTGGCTGGGATCCGTGGGGTGAGGTTAGTGGATTTCAATTGGCTAGGATTGGGTTGAGGAGGATCGACTGGCCCAGCGGTCAGATTATCACAGACGGTTCTACATATAGAACCGTCTGTGAATTAGATCATAAGTTTTATATACCGTCGGGAGAGCGGCGACGGCATGGATGGTCTGTGATAATTATAACCCAGACGGTTCAAGTTTAGAACCGTCTGTGAAAATGCAAAGTCAGAACATATCTCTCGTGTTTCGTTTAACGTATCTCGATCGTTATACGAAGCGTCTATATCATTAATGTTTGGTATACGAACCGTCGTGCTAAAGGTTAAATATGCGCCAACGTGAGCGCACGTACAATATGGCTTCTACTATTCTTGTGATCATCTCCTTCCTCTCATCATTCATCGAGAGTTGTTGGTAGGAACCTTACACAGCGGCTAGCAAATTACATCCGAGAGCGACTTCTCACACGCATACGCTCTCCTTCCCTAACTTTCTTGCATCCGTCAGCTCGACCTGATCATCCGCCGTCGACAGAGGGGTCTCGCTGCCGCTCAAGAAAGGGAAACCGCCCTTACCCTGGTTCTTCTCTACAATGTGCACAAAGCGGAAGAAACTCTTATGGCATCGGAGAGACTTATGGATAGCATTGCCGATCAAGCAGTAATGGCAGATTTTGAGGAATCTTATAATGATATCCTCTACGAGATTATGGGTTATGCTACTGATCATTTGCGGCTAGACGAGGAAGTGCTAAGCACAAGGACAATCTTAACGGCGTTCGAGAACTCAGCGGCTGATCCTCCGAGTCCCAAAGTCGAAGAAGAAGCGTACGAAACCCAGAAGATTAGAATCTGGGAATCTCTTTATCTGTGCGACTTTTCTAATAAATTTGCCTCGAATTGAAATTAATAAATTTACCTTTAATTTGTGATCATCTCTTGTCTCAGTAGTTCTGTAGTTAAGTTATTAGAAGCAATGTGTACTTATATATTAACCTCTGATCAGGTACAGAATATCACAGACAGTTGTTACGAAAGGGACATCACAGACGGTTCTTATTAAAAACCGTCTGTGTAACTATCACAGGCGGTTCTTGTTAAGAACTGTCTGCGAAAGTCACACAGACGGTTTATAAGTATAAACCGTCTGTGATATAGCCGTCTAGTATAGCTTGTTCTGTAGTAGTGGTAATTCGAAAAAAACATGGTTCACAGCTTATCCGCCTACAATCTTATTTCTTAAAAAAGTTGGGCTTACATTATGCTGCTAGCTGGTGCTATATATCCCATAAAAGTTATAATTAATAATTTATCATTATACATAGTGCACTTCATTATTTGCTGTTCTATAGAACCGTCGATTCATCTTTTATCACTTTTAACAGTTTTACCTTTGCATAGACGATTATGCCCCTCTTCTTCCTCCCCTTCTTGCCCCAGGATGGCCATGGCGGTGCACCCAAGCAGCACCGTCCCCCTCACCTACTTAAGCCCCAGTGAGACGAGCACCGCACTTGCGATCTGGGCGACTCCCTTTTCCCCCTCCTCATCTTCTACCACGCGCACCGAAGTGTGACATTGAGCTCGAGTATGCTATCTCGGTCGTTGCCTCCTCCGTGTGAACTTCGGTCGCTTGTGGTGAGCTTCAGCCAGCACCACCTTGTCTCTCAACCCATCTTGATTCCAACGTTGCACGCTACCACCACACTCAATCTTGCTTTTCCCGTCAAATTGGGAGAATTGTCCAAGACCATTCGCGTCATCACGTGTTGCGCATCTTGTAACACCCCCATTTCTGGGGACGTTAGGTTATCCTCGCAACTGCTCAGAATTGTTCAGTTGTGAGTACTGTAGATGAGTGTATACCATTGCTAAAGCAAGCTTAAGCATAAAACTCAAACTTTATTACAAAAGTAAAGCTTAGAAGGCAAGTTTTACATAAAGGGGCGTACAACCCAAAGATATATTACCAAAAGAAACTCCACAGGCAGGCCTGAGTGTAGAATAAACCCTAACACTCGGTGTCGTCTATATCGTAGAGCTCAGCGTCGTCTTCATAAACTCCTCCATTCTCTTGACTAGCATTCTCTGTTTATGATTTTAGCAAGTATGAGTACAATCAACCGTACTCAACAAGTCACATAGGAAATGTTATTTAACTACATGCAAGAGTTTGTCATGGAATAGGGTAGAGCAGTTTATATTTTATGTGGATGCAATTTTGTTTGTAAACATTTTGCTTTTAAACTTAAAATATCAAATCATAAACTTAAGGTATTTGGGGGTTTCAAAACTTGATTACACACCTTCACACTTTCACAACCATTCCGAATCTAGTTATGCTTCGTTATTGGAATTACCCATTAAACACAGCTTCGTTTACCGAAAGCACGGCGTATTCGAATATCATTAGTCATGACTCTGCAGCCCTGCTTTACCCACAAGATTTCTTAACTCCCGCGACAGAATTAAGAAAATAAGGCCTTTCACTGCTCATATCTTTGTATAGCCTCTACCCGGTAGGGACTAGGCAACACAGGCAGTCGACATTCCGCTGGCCAACATAGAAAACGCACCCCGACTCCCGTGTAATCCTACCGTTGTTAAGTATAGTTTTACCGTTTCCATACCACCTTTATACACGCGGGATGTTCCCTTTTTGGGATCCCTAATGATCTGTAGATATTTAATTGATTTGAGCAGCTACTAAGCCAGGTTTGACGAATCAACGCTTGTGGTTGGACGATCACTATGTTATTTATTTGGCATAAGATTTTAGTCCTTGTTTTTTACCGAAACTACTTTTCAACCACAACCAACAACTTTTTGGCAAAGCTGAATAATCTTGTAACATAAGATATTTGAACATCTAATCTACTTTGATTAATTAAATAGCATACTTAGTTTTACTAGAGTTTGTCAAGGTGAATATGGCCACCAAGTTAAACTGAGCTTTTTTGGGTGGTAGGACATAACTAGTATCATGTCATTCTAAACATTCATTGTACATAAAATAACATTGCGCAAATAACATAATGAAAATACTGATAATTAAATAATTAAAGAAATGTAGGTTCAATATGATTAATGACACGTGAGTTGCCTTGCAGATTTATGACTTTGATAATTTCGTATTCTTCTATCTCTTGATCTTGAGCTTGATCCGGAGTTTCTTCTTCCTGAATCGATTGATCCTCGATGTCGTATGCTAGCGCAAAGCCAAGAAAATAATTTAATTCCACGCTCGAGGAAATGAGCTAGGAATAAAGAAATGAAATAAAGAAATAAAATTCGAGAAATCCAAATAAAATAGGTTTTGGGCTTTTTGGTGGGACCAAAAGGTGAAATGGGCCTGAGAAATGGGTCGACGGGCTCGAAATGGTCAAAATGGGTATATTTTTGCATTTTTCGGTTTGGATGAATAGTAACGGGTCTAGTTACTATTCACTACGGATTTTTACTATTCCATGTGGGTCGGGTTTACTATTTAAACCGAATATTACTGTTCACAGCGGGCGGGTTTATGCGCTATCGGATCGGATGAACAGTAACCGGCCCGTTACTGTTCATCTTCATCCTCCCAGCTGTGCGCGCACAACCAGAAACAGGGCAAAGTGGCGGCGGCGACTGGCAACGCTACAGGGCTTTGCAACGCAAACCGACATCATGGATGGACTCCTGGGAGTGTCAAGGTCCCATTTTTGGGGTCGGCGGCGATCGTCGGCGGCGAGCCGATGAATTCGGGACGATTTTTGGATGGTGTAGGGTGAACAGAGGGTTAACTGGGCCATTGAGCTGGTGGTTGAGCATCCTTGGGGTTAGGGCAAGCTCGTGGGGGCGACGGTTTGGGCTGGGGAGGACTGTGCGAGGCTGGCCACGACGAGGCACTAAGGTCGGGCGGTGGGCTTCGCCGGCAGGGAAAGAGAAGGCTCGGGATGCTAGGACGACGGTCTGGGGAGGTTTCTGGGAGCAAGAGGATGCTATAAACGTGAGTAATCGGAAAGTAATCGGCTAAATTGTTGGAATCGGATTTGAGCTCACCTTGGGGATTTTCGGCGATTGTCGGCAATGGGGGTGACGAGGGTTCAATTAGGCGGGCAGGGAGCTTCACGGGAGTGTGTGGAGGGGTTCAGGAGGGTTCGCGGCTTTTATAGATGCCCGGAGGCAGGAGGGTTCGCGGCTTTTATAGATGCCCGGAGGCGGTTTGGCGCCGTGAGGGGCCATGGCGGTGGCTACACCTGGCTGGGGTCGAGATGATTCGAGGAGGGTTGGCAGGGAACACACATGGGTGCGTTGGGTGCGAGGTTGCGGCGGTCAACAAGTGCTGGCGTAGCTTAGGTCGGCCAAGAGACGGAAAGGGGGTTGCCGGCCAAAATATCAGGAGGGAGAGAAGAAATTCTGGCCGTCGACGCCTTGCCGACCAAGAAGGGATGTCAGGGGAGGACAGAGGGAGGTGTACGAGTGTGAGACCATGTGGAGGTCACCCCATGGTTGTGATGAGTAATTGACTCTTGATCTAGAAAGATTGAGTTTGGTTTTTGAGGTTTGAGCTGACTCTGCAAAGTCGTAAGCCTTAACATTTGTCGTGAGGCCGCTTACGACACGTTGTCCTTAGTTGAAACCGAGTGAGGCATTGAGCGAGTGGTCGGAAGGCTATACGACCACGCTGCTGTGGAGATCTACGATCACGTTGTGGCCTTCTCGACAAGTTTAGCCGTGGTCGAAAGTCTCTCGGGTGGAGTACGACCACGTTGCGGAGCCCTCGGAATATTTGGCCATGATCGAAGGTCACCCCGGCCATTTACGACCACGTTGGTCGTGATCGGAAGGGTATACGACCACGTTGAGCGAAATCAAGAACCAGTCGAGTAGCGTACGACCACGTTGTGGAGTCTACGACTACGTTGGCCGTGGTCGGAGGCCACCAGGGCCAGTTACGACCACGTTGCAGCATCCTCGGTGAATTTGGACGTGATCGGAAGTCGGTCGGACTGCGTAGGACCACGCGGTATCTTACTCAGCGAAAATAACCGTGGTCGGAGGTCTCTAGGGCCATCTACGACCACGTTGTGAAGTTTCGACCGCGTTGGTCGTGATCGGTGGTCGGCGCCGGGTTTACGACCACGTTGGCGCTTGGGGCGTCGACCACGTTGGGAGATCGGGCGTTCGATCACGTTGGGCGCTCGCTGTTTTGACCACGTTAGCGGATGTCTGACCGTGGTCGATGGAGCTCATTAAAAACCGGTCGTGTGGGCACATATGGTGTCCGATTATGATGGGAATCGGTCGGTTGGGTTTCTGGTGATGTTGTGGACCTTGTGGACTTATTGGTTCATCATTTTGACAGGTCTTGTTGCAATCTATTTTCTGTTGGGCTCGAGTGTCTCTGGTTGGTGCAACAGAGTGCTCGTATGAGGTCTAGACTTTGTGCGATAAAGTCAAAGCGGCTAGTGATGGTCGTAGCTTGGTGCGCATGGTCGTAACGAGCTTTGAGATGGTCGTGACGGCATCTTTGTGTGGTCGAAGGTTGTTGAGAAGTCTTCAGGACTTGACCACTTCATGAATTGAGTGTTCGAGTGGTCGTATGGGGTGTACGACTAGAAGGTTGCGTGATTGTGCACCGAGATCTTGTTGAACGTGACCATTGATGGTCTGTGTGTTTTGGTGCGGTGCTATGTGACGGTTTGCTTGTCTGTGTGGCTGCAGGACTTCGGAGCTATTTCATGGTGAGGCGTGGGAGGACCGGGACTAGGCACAGGAGGTGTTGAGGTCCAGACGGTCGGAGACGCCGAAGATGATCGAGGCTGGTGAGGTGGTTGTGAGCCGGGAGACGAGGAACCGGAGCTGGAGCTCAAGGTGGCTGATGAGGAACCGGAGCTGATGCATAGCCGGTCGGAGATAGGTCTAGTAAGGCTAGGATGGTCGGGACGAGACACAGGTGGTGTTGGGGTCCGAAGCACCGGGAAGCCGAAGGAGACCTAGTCTTGCGAGGTGGTTGCAAGCTTGGACGGGAAGGCGGTGTGAGGGCATTTTGGAGAAATGCCAAAGCGCAAGGAAGCATCCCTCCGGTAAAGCACCGAGAAAAGAAGTGGATTCATTGGCGCTAACGGGCAAAGTACGGTGCATAGGATAGCGAGCAAAGCATTTGAGTTAGCGGGTAAAGTGAGTGATAAAACCGGTGTTAGGTGGGGTTTACTGGGTTATCCCAGTGTGGACTAATGGATGGATCCATTAGGGTTAGTCTCGGTGTGAGGCTATAAAAGGGAGAGGGAGGCAAGTGTTGGACTTGAGTTGGTCGGCTAGGCCGTGGAGGCCGCCGCCTCCCTCCCTTGGGAGTGTATCTATGTGTGTGTGCTCTAGGGCTAGAGCTTGTCCTCCCAAGGGAGTGGTTGCGAAACCTCCGTGTTATGATTTGAGAGGACTCATCTCTCTGTACTTGTTAGAGTTTATCTATGAGATGGGTCTGTGTTTGTGATCTGGGTTGAGAGGCTGTTCTTGAGATGTTTTCATTGATTTATTTGCCATCTCTTCATTTTCAGTTCCTTCTGTATTTCCTTTGAGAGTTGGCTTATATTTGATTTGCTCGAGCAGAGAATCGGCTCAAGGCAATTTGGCGATTCATTCCGAGAGCAAGGTCGAATCGGAGAAATTTCGTGTCTCTCGGTCATGCGCCTCAGTTCTCGCTTTCGTTTTGACCGTGTCGTTCTAGCCGACCATTGCAAAGACTTTAGTTTTACTAGGTGATTTCTCTTCGGAGGATTTGAATCTTTGTGGTTAAAATATCTCCTCATTTCGTTTGAAGATTTGCAAGTTATCTGGGTTTTGGTCTTTGCGGTCGTGCGCATGGAACGGCTCTGTTCGAGCTTACGACCACGTGATCTTGGCTATGTGCGCTTATCTGACCATCGGGTTATCTGCTTCTCGTTTCGACATCACAGTATTTACTGTTTATTTTCATTTGTCGGTTCGGGTAATCATTTCGACCACGTCGGCCGTTCGATCATCAATTGACTTACTACCACGCGAGTTCGACCTCTCCGTCTCGCATGCACCACTTCTCGGTTATCGACTACGAGTTGCCGTTCGACCACGTCCATATTCTTTGCTACGACCACGGCGGTGGTGGCTACTCTCATTTCAAAGTGGTCGTCCGTGCGACTTTGCATTTCTTGTATTCTGACTACCTTGAGTTGGTCTTACGACTACAGTTGCTGGTTGTCTTGGTCATGAGTTCTTCTCGGCTGTCTTTCGATCACGATAAAGACCTTCTGGCAGCTGATTCGACCGTGGTAATTCTCGATTTCGACCGATGGTCCGATCTTCTCGGTTTAGGCTGGCATTGTTTTCTTCGTCCATTTTCGGTCCGACGACCACGGTAATCTATTGTCGGACTCAATCTGCCTCTCTGTTTTCCTTGATTTACGACCGTGATGATCTTCATGAGATATCTTTGACCACGGCAATTCTTTGGTGTTCTATGTTGTTTTTCTTCCGGTGGTGATTCTTCTCTGTTCCTCCGAGTTTTCCGGTGAACAATCAATCCTCTTCTTCACGACTCTTTAGCTATTGGAGAAAAGATAGGATTAAATATTTGAGAATATTTTTAAGGCACCATTCACCCCCCCTCTGTTGCCATTTTGGTCCTACAATTGGTATCGAGCAAGGTTGGCTCGTATTTGATCTTAACCGATCCGGAGCTTGGCAACTAGTAGGGAATCTTGTAAACTTTCCTTTGAATCTTATTAGGGTGTTTTGCCAATAATGTCCTTTGCGACAAGAGGTGTTTTCGGTTAGAGGGTGATGTTATTTACAAGAACACGTGGTCGTAAAAAAAAATTTCCGTTTAGTCACCGCATCGAGGGACGGCACCGAGAGTAGTATTCGTCGACCTTGTGCTTTCCCTTGACGCACGGCTCTCGGTACATTGGTGCATCTTGATATACCACCTCCCCCAGACGGACGAGAACCGAAAGCAGAGGACAATCTTTAAACTCGTGCATTCTCATCTCGGCCTATATTGTCTTACCTTCGAGATTGTGAAAATACTTTGAGAAGAGTAGTGCGATGATACGAGCACTTCATCTTGAGTCCCCTGTCACCGCTTTCATTTAAGAGGTGGATCTTTCCTTGAGCATAGTTCTATTGTTGATTGCACTTGTGCCTTTTGATTAGTTGCTTCGTTCTTGGCTAGTGCATTTCTTGTTGGCTCTTCTCGGTTGGTCCAAGGGACTTCTCTTCGAGCAAGAATGGTGCTTTGTCTTTTGGATCTTGTCTCGATTGTAGACGCTGCACCATTGCTCATTTTGTGAGAAGGATGGACATCATCGACATCGTGGACTTGGTTCTTTTGTTGATCTTTGTCTACGTCTTTGTCACGAGGAAGGATTTCGCCGTTTCTCAAATGGTGGACCTCGTTCACCTAAACGAGGTGTGCACATACGGCGAGGAGAAGTTATGAGATGCCTTGGTTGGTTTCTTTCTTGGTGCTTTCAAGAAAGGTATTCACCGCTTTTCGGTTGTGGGACTCGTTTCACTTGTCGAGTTGTCCATTTGCGGCGTGCCTCGTGGATTGATCTTCTTGCTTGAACCATCCATTGCATCTTGTTTTCTTGCATACTTCTTTTGTGAGTGTGTCAAGTCTTGGGTTCCCAAGCACTTGTCATTTGTAGGTATCCGACGCACGGTTGGAGAACATGTGAATGATTGGGTTCTAGTCTTTTCTTTGATCATGTGACTAGAACATTTGTTGGTTCTCCACTTCATGGCCTCCAAGAGGCATGTACCTTCACGTTTGGCGTCTCCACCTACTTTGTGAGCTACTCTATACCTTCATGCCCTTATACTCATGTTTGACCATATTGGCATGTTGTTCTTGTTCATGTGCTCACTTGTACCATACTGGCATGTTTTTCTCTCAATGCTTTCATGTCATGCCTTTATGTGTATCTTTGCTTAAGTATCCATGTACCTTGTTGTATTTGTTACATGCTTAAGCTTTGACTTGACTTCATGAGCTAAGTAGAATGTGTGCATTAGAAGTCAAGTATCATCATGACCTTGTGCTCGTAGTATCTATCATGGTTCACATCTTGCTCCTTATGTTCATTCATCATTATTTATACATGTTAGCATACTTTTCATGATGTTGATTTGCCATGTTGTATGTCTACATGATGTATGCATATGTATGGACAGTATGAGCTTGAGTATATCTTGGATAGTTTCTCTGTGTCATGATGTTGCGTTTATTCATGCCTTTGTATCTTTTCTAGTATACATGCTTTTATCCATGCTAGCATATGCTTCTGTGACTATTCCTGTCATCTGCTATGTATGGTAGTGATTCATTGTGATGCTTGTATACCTTGATCTTATTCACTTTGGCATGCAATAAAGCGTATGACATCTTGGTAGCGTTAGTCTCGTGCGTATGCTTAGATATCATGAGATTTGTGGTTAGGTCACAAGCTTTTTCTAGTATTGGGTGGCTCTAGGCTTCTTTGTTCTAGATGCTTTTGATGAGGGTGGATTGAGCTTGTGGCGGTGCGTGTTCTCATGCAGTTGTAATGCTACCGATTGTGGTCATTTGTCTCAGTACTGGATCCATGCCTGTGTATTATTTACCCCAGTACTAGGACACCAGCTGTTCCCCTATGTTTAATCCGCAGGTTATTAATGAGGGGAGATTGGTACAGCTTTACGACTGCTCCTTTTGTCATTACGACCACGTCGTAGCAACCATGACCACGGACATGACGACCGAGGATGCAACTACCACCACAACCTGGTTTTGTGTTCGACCACCCGAATTGGCCTACGATCATGAGTCACACACACATGACCATGAGCGGACTCAACCACGATCACGATCCGGACTCAACTACAACCGATCCTCGACGCGAGTTCGACCACACGAACACGACTCGACTATTCTCAGACTCGTCTGCGACCACGGTCTAGACCCGGGATCAATCGCGACCCCAGAATCATCTCGACTATGGTCTGGACTCAATTTGGATTCATCTGCGACCATGGTGAACTCGGACTCGACAACGTCCAGTACATGACTTCGATCGCTGATGAGGTGCGAACACATGTACAACCATGTCCGGGACTCATCTACGACCTCGTCACGGACACATATTCGACCTCGACCACTACAACAACCTCCCGAGCAAGCGTAACCGAGGTTTGCTCCCTGTGATCTTTAGTGTTACGCTTCCCGCCACTCGGCTTTGCATAGTATATGTCCTCTAGTGGTAGGAAGGGTCGGTTTGGTCGAGGAGCTAACTCTAGGTGATGTTGTCTCATTCACACCTCTCATCCAAATGGTTCTCTAGGATTATTTACTACCTAGTTTGGGCTTTGGTTCTCTAGGATTCTCTTCTACCTAGGTTGAACTTTTCTTGGCCACTAGAGTCTTTTGCATTGACATAGTGTGCTTTTTGCCCGTGGTATGAGGTTATAGACTAGAGACCATGAGGATAGGATGTGTTTGGGAATCACCTCTTTGAGCTAGAACCTTCTCTTTCGGATTTTGTGCCAAATTTCTTGGTTCTTCTCTTTTGCCTTCTCTAGGGGAGTTGGATCCTTTCGTCTTTTCGGGCTATGTTTCGTGGGAGTTCATCTCATGTGCATTCTTTTGTTCAATAGTGCGTCACATTCACATGAATGCCTATACGATCTTGGAGCCCGAATATTATCTTTATGTGACATGATATCATGATTTATATCTTGCCATGTCTTGTGATAGCTTGATTTATCATGCCCTTCTATGTGTTGCTTAGCTCTTGCCATACTAGCTTAATTAAATGTGAACAACTTGAATCAAATCATGTCTTGTTCAATCTTGTGAATAGTCCGGCTTTAGTGATCCTCTTTGATTCGTGCCATGTCGAATATGCTAAGTTGAGTCTTGAATCTGTTTTTGAGATTTAGATTGAGCTAAGTTAGTTCATTAGTGATGCATGAGTTAAGTCTTAACTCTTTGTTCATGAACTAACTCAAGTAAATGCAAAAGATCTCTTTGTGCGAAAAACCGATCTCACCAATTCTTTCTCATGAGACGGCTTGCCATTGCACTCGGCATGAACTCGGGGAGTTTTGGATGACCAAGATCACCTCTTTAAGCTTATTGCTTGGAGTGATCGTATAAGGCTTGAGATCTAGCACATGGCTATGAAAACAAAAATTCTTGTGAAAATGGTTGAAACCAACCATGAATTTCGATAAAAGCCAATTGTGCTAATTTTGCTCACTACAAGTATTCTACAAGTGGTATCCAAAGTACTACAAGTAGTGAATTACTTGTGATATCTAGTGCTGAACAAAGTGTCTCATTTTTGAACTTATAGCACTCTAAAATTGACTCAACTATAGCTTCGTGGTTCCACTTAGAATATTGACATGGCTTGACTCACGTTTGGATACCTTCTTCTAGACTATAATCACGGTGACTCGACATGCTAATCAAACCATTTAATTTAAAGATCATAACTTATTTGGCTTGAGCTTGGCAATACATAGTTTGTTATGATCTAGATAGCATTGTCACCTTTATGGCTTGATATAATTTTCGTGAAGTCGCTTTCGATAATTTCATGGCTCCCTTTGCTTAAAATGAATTAATTGTAGTCACCCCATTTCATTCATGCTCTATGTTTCTTCCTTGCATCTTGATGACTTTATTGCCAAAAGGGGAGAAGGATAGAGAAAAGGCATTAAGGGTGCAAAAGGCATTAAAATGGGAGAATGCATCAAGGGATGGGAGAAGGATAAAAGGCATTAAGGGGAGAATGCTTGGTCATCTTGCTATGACAATGGTCATGTGAGCATCGCTTCTTAGACCATGAGCAAGATTGGACTTTCGTGTGATTTGGAGTTTCAGAGAAATTTTGATCTTTCTCTGTCGCTCCATTTCATTCTCGTGTCAACATGGTCTTGAGTCACTTCTTCATTCTTCTAGACCATGTGTGGCTTTTGCATCTCCATCCTTTCTTTCGCTCAAAACTAACTCTTCCTCATGCTTTTTCTGTGTTTGTCAATATACTCATCAAGGGGGAGATTGTGAGACCATGTGGAGGTCACCCCATGGTTGTGATGAGTAATTGACTCTTGATCTAGAAAGATTGAGTTTGGTTTTTGAGGTTTGAGCTGACTCTGCAAAGTCGTAAGCCTTAACAATTGTCAGCAGACTGCTTACGACTCACGTTGTCCTTAGTTGAAACCGAGTGAGGCATTGAACGAGTGGTCGGAAGGCTATACGACCACGCTGTGGAGATCTACGATCACGTTGTGGCCTTCTCGACAAGTTTAGCCGTGGTCGAAAGTCTCTCGGGTGGAGTACGACCACGTTGCGGAGCCCTCGGAATATTTGGCCATGATCGAAGGTCACCCCGGCCATTTACGACCACGTTGGTCGTGATCGGAAGGGTATACGACCACGTTGAGCGAAATCAAGAACCAGTCGAGTAGCGTACGACCACGTTGTGGAGTCTACGACTACGTTGGCCGTGGTCGGAGGCCACCAGGGCGCCACGACCACGTTGCAAAGCATCCTCGGTGAATTTGGACGTGATCGAAGTCGGTCGGATGCGTGAGGACCACGCGGTATCTTACTCAGCGAAAATAACCGTGGTCGGAGGTCTCTAGGGCCATCTACGACCACGTTGTGAAGTTTCGACCGCGTTGGTCGTGATCGGTAGTCGGCGCCAGGGTTTACGACCACGTTGAGCGCTTGGGAGCGTCGACCACGTTGGGAGATCGGGCGTTCGATCACGTTGGGCGCTCGCTGTTTTGACCACGTTAGCGGATGTCTGACCGTGGTCGATGGAGCTCATTAAAACCGGTCGTGTGGGCACATATGGTGTCCGATTATGATGGGAATCGGTCGGTTGGGTTTCTGGTGATGTTGTGGACCTTGTGGACTTATTGGTTCATCATTTTGACAGTCTTGTTGCAATCTATTTTCTGTTGGGCTCGAGTGTCTCTGGTTGGTGCAACAGAGTGCTCGTATGAGGTCTAGACTTTGTGCGATAAAGTCAAAGCGGCTAGTGATGGTCGTAGCTTGTGTCTGCATGGTCGTAACGAGCTTTGAGATGGTCGTGACGGCATGCTGTGTGGTCGAAGGTTGTTGAGAAGTCTTCTAGGACTTGACCACTTCATGAATTGAGTGTTCGAGTGGTCGTATGGGGTGTACGACTAGAAGGTTGCGTGATTGTGCACCGAGATCTTGTTGAACGTGACCATTGATGGTCCGTGTGTTTTGGTGCGGTGCTATGTGACGGTTTGCTTGTGCGTGTGGTCTGCAGGACTTGAGCTATTTCATGGTGAGGCGTGGGAGGACCGGGACTAGGCACGAGGAGGTGTTGAGGTCCAGACGGTCGGAGACGCCGAAGATGATCGAGGCTGGTGAGGTGGTTGTGAGCCGGGAGACGAGGAACCGAGCTGGAGCTCAAGGTGGGCGATGAGGAACCGAGCGATGCTGGCCGGTCGGAGATAGGTCAGTAAGGCTAGGATGGTCGGGACGAGACACGGTGGTGTTGGGGTCCGAGCAGCCGGGAAGCCGAAGGAGACCTAGTCTTGCGAGGTGGTTGCAAGCTTGGACAGAAGGCGGTGTGAGGGCATTTTGGAGAAATGCCAAAGCGCAAAGGAAGCTGTCCCTCCGTAAAGCACCGAGAAAAGAAGTGGATTCATTGGCGCTAACGGGCAAAATGCAGGTCTCATAGGATAGCGAGCAAAGCATTTGAGTTAGCGGGTAAAGTGAGTGATAAAACCCGGTGTTAGGTGGGGTTTACGGGTTATCCCAGTGTGGACTAATGGATGGATCCATTAGGGTTAGTCTCGGTGTGAGGCTATAAAAGGAGAGGGAGGCAAGTGTTGGACTTGAGTTGGTCGGCTAGGCCGTGGAGGCGGCCGCCTCCCTCCCTTGGGAGTGTATCTGTGTGTGCTCTAGGGCTAGAGCTTGTCCTCCCAAGGGAGTGGTTGCGAAACCTCCGTGTTATGATTTGAGAGGACTCATCTCTCTGTACTTGTTAGAGTTTATCTATGAGATGGGTCCGTGTTTGTGATCCGGGTTGAGAGGTCGTTCTTGAGATGTTTTCATTGATTTATTTGCCATCTCTTCATTTTCGTTCTTACGTATTTCCTTTGAGAGTTGGCTTATATTTGATTTGCTCGAGCAGAGAATCGCTCAAGGCAATTTGGCGATTCATTCCGAAGCAAGGTCGAATCGGAGAAATTTCGTGTCTCTCGGTCATGCGCCTCAGGTTCTCGCTTTCGGTTTTGACCGTGTCGTTCTAGCCGACCATTGCAAAGACTTTAGTTTTACTAGGTGATTTCTCTTCGGAGGATCTTGAATCTTTGTGGTTAAAATATCTCCTCATTTCGTTTGAAGATTTGCAAGTTATCCGGGTTTTGGTCTTTGCGGTCGTGCGCATGGAACGGCTCTGTTCGAGCTTACGACCACGTGATCTTGGCTATGTGCGCTTATCTGACCATCGGGTTATCTGCTTCTCGTTTCGACATCACAGTATTTACTGTTTATTTTCATTTGTCGGTTCGGGTAATCATTTCGACCACGTCGGCCGTTCGATCATCAATTGACTTACTACCACGCGAGTTCGACCTCTCGCCTCGCATGACCACTTCTGATTATCGACTACGAGTTGCCGTTCGACCACGTCCATATTCTTTGCTACGACCACGGCACCGTGTGGCTACTCTCATTTCGGTGTCGTCCGTGCGACTTTTGTTCTTTGTATTCTGACTACCTTGAGTTGGTCTTACGACTACGATTCTTGGTTGTCTTGGTCATGAGTTCTTCTCGGTGTCTTCGATCACGATAAAGACCTTCTGGCAGCTGATTCGACCGTGGTAATTCTCTGATTTCGACCGATGGTCTGATCTTCTCGGTTTAGACTGCTGACTGTTTTCTTCGTCCATTTTCGGCCCCGACGACCACGGTAATCTATTGTCGGACTCAATGCCGCCTCTCTTTTTCCTTGATTTACGACCGTGACTGATCTTCATGAGATATCTTTTGACCACGGCAATTCTTTGGTGTTCTATGTTGTTTTTCTTCCAGCGGCTGATTCTTCTCTGTTCCCTCTGAGTTTTCCAGTGAACAATCAATCCTCTTCTTCACAGCTCTTTAGCTATTGGAGAAAAGATAGGATTAAATATTTGAGAATATTTTTAAGGCACCATTCACCCCCCCTCTGTTGCCATTTTGGTCCTACAACGAGGTCCTTACAGGTTGTAGAGGTGGCAATGACGGCGAGTGCGAGAAGGCACGGGAGAATGGGGGAAAGCTCAGGCGGTACTGAAAACAGGGGCGGCGGACGGTGGTTTTGTGGCCGACGGGTGATGCATGGTAGAGGGAGAGGGTTAGGGGTTGCCAGACTAGGGCGTACGATGCCTGATACACCTCTGGGAGCTGGCAGGGGAAGGGGAACGCGAGAGAGGGCAGGAGGACGCGAGAGAGTTCGGGCGGCGAAGAAAATCGGGCGGCGGCGAAAAATCTGGACAGTGAACAGTACGCGTGGTCTCTCCTCCATTGAAGCAAGGCTGAGGTGGATTGGAAGACTGAGATGGTCAAGATTTGTGCGGATTAGGCTTGGGATCAGGAGGAAGCAAATTGAAATTGAAATTGAAAATTTTCTTGAAAATTCAGTTTGTTTCACATCTCCACTTCTTTCCCCCCTCAATCGATTTCCTCTTTGATCTCAGGAGAACCACGCACAACATCCTTACACCTCACTCTACCTTCCTCAACCTTTGATTTGAGCTTCAATTCGTCCCAGGCGCCACCACCGTTTGACCATCCTTGCGCATCGGCTCAGTGTCGCCACGCCGCCTCGCTTCTTCCCTGGCTTCATCGCCCGCGTCAGTGAGTTTCCCTCACTCCCCTGTAGCTCGCATGCACCTCAGTTTCCTCCCCGGTGGCGTTGCCCCTTTCTTCCCCATCCCCGGCCACCGCGCGCCTACGTGATCCCGCATCTGAGCGACGGCGACGGCAATTTGATCTCGACATTGTTGGTCTTGGGCAGAGGAGGGTGAGAAGGTGGGTGGTGGAGGAGGGGGAAGAGGCTAAGGTCGGTGCCACCATGGCCGGGCCGTCGGGGCAAGAAGAAAGAGAAGAGGAAGAAGGGGCAAAACTGTCAATGACAAGGACAAAATCGTTAAAAGTGGCAAAAGATGAGCTAACCACTATGGGTTGTAAATGATAAATTATACTCTATAAATGGTAAATCCTAAAATACTATTTTATAAAGTGGCAAATCATCCATTTTACCACCCTGCTGTACTCGATCGGAAATTGACAAGTACTGTTCATGCATTTTGAACAACTGCATTTACAGATCTTAGGACAACGTAGTCATCAGAGAACCAGCGTAGACCAACCATGTGCGGACAAGGGTAGTTTCCTCGAGATCATTCAGCTCGAACGTTGACAAAATGGATCGCGCTTCTGGAATCGAAAGGACATGAAGGGATACCGGGTGTTCCTGTCACCTGTCTAGGAACAGAATATGGGTACCACAACGGTGAGTGAAGTGCGCAGAATACACCTGTCTAATCGTCAAGGTGAAATGTCCACCGGAGAGACCGGAGTGGGCTGGCTGGCTTGGCTTGCCTCCCGTGAAAACAAGCACCGAAACTCCAAGCAGGGGAACTTTCCATGGCTCCTAACATCATGTACACTGGTGAATTGATGGTGAGTGCCTCTAGCATGCCACTGAGAAATCGCGCCTTTTCACTATGGCGGTTCTTGTTTCTGTCTGGCACCCTGCCTCCTCGCCGGCGTCTAGGATTAGTCTTCCAAGTGATCCAAACACGTGCGCATTTGAGGAGGGTCTCAATCCAACTCCAGCTCAATACATTGCACCTGGCCTACTATATATCGGTAGCTTTGGGTAAAGATTTTTTTTCGCCAATTTATATTTTTGTGTGTGTAATCTGCCGGTCATCAAAGTGTCGAGTTTGGAGAGCCGTATTATCGCTGTCACATGTCATGCAGAGGTCCGTGCATACACATGAATAGCTTGAGCTTCTTGCTTATTTTCTACTATTTATAAATTTCATACTTTTCTGATTTTTTGGTTTTTTTATTTTTTTTTTGCTGATTTTTTTTGTATTCGTTTGTATTATCCGTAATAGGCTAATCTATTTTTAATTTTTTTTAAATTTAGTTATACCAAATAAGCCACTATCAGTTACAATATAATTTCAGCCAGTTAAAATAAAATTTTAGATATAAGCTATTTTTTCAGCCCAATCGGGCGGCACCAAGTAAGCAGTAGCGCATGCATTGCGAAAGTCGACTTGGAGAATAACTCATCAGGGCGAAAATTCCCATCGAAACGTAAAGCGTTTTAACCTTCCGTCCACTACCGTTTCTGAACATTCTAGCCACTGGCTCAGCAAGATCCGGGAAGAAGGTCAAGCTCGTGCAATTCCGCAAAGCATTGTCTGCGGCCAACACCAACGTCAAAAAGATATTTTCGAGCATCAGGGAAAAGTTCTTGCACCACGGATTACCAACAAACAGAATAATTAGTGTAAACCAACAAACAGAAAAATTAGTGTAAGCTATAGTGGAGATAAGTATGGCCCTTTTTTAAAATGCTGTGATTTTAGCTTATTCTTTTAGATTTTGACTTCTCCGAAAGTCGAATAAATGAGATGGTTTATTAAACCAGATTCTCCAAACAACTTCATGGGTCTAAAATCGTGTACACTGTCTATGTTGGTGTTTCAACCATCCACTACTATATCAAAAAATACAGACAAAAACCACAAGCCGCAACCTAAAAGAACATATTTAATTTTTGGCTGAAATAATATTGTAGCAGTTGTTAACTTTTTTAATATATTCAATTAAAAAAATAGAAAATATTGTTATATCTTCATTGATAATACAAAGAAAAAGAAATAAAAAGAAAAAGTATGAAAAAACAAACACGTTGTAAACAACTATTAGCTTCTGAAACCTAGAAGTCAAAAGCTATCGTAGTTTGAAACTGCCCTATATGAATATGACCATGACAGATTATGATGTGAAAGAGCTACTTTTAGCACTAATTAGCGAGCCATAAGCCAGCTGACGACTTCCGGTTGTGTTACGCAGCGTCAACTTGATGATAGCAAGTTGAAATGCTTGGATATTGTTGGTCAAAACATGCTGATGTCATGAAAGAAATGCTCGAATTCCTAAGGTTGCAACTTTGCTTTTGCAACTCACAAGTCAGAACTGAAATCTGAACAAAATTGGAAGCTATCATCACACAAGAGGACATAAAAAGATTCATAATGTTTGAACATTTCAATCAACAGTGCAAGCTAGCGACCGTCCAATACGCTGACTCGCTAGCCAAACATCCCCAAACATTTACATTCACGCAAACGAGGGGCAGTTTACAAATGTTCATAACCATTTAGGACATGGAAAAGCAATCTGCCTGTCTCAACAAAAAATCAACACTTTGGACGTCAATAAAGCTACAGCTGCACGAATTGACCGCTGAGACGTCATATCCCAAATTGTTTACGACTGTGCATTCTTATTCCCCAATTGAAGAAACAGGGCTCCTCATCAGTATTCCGTGTACCAAAACCATAGTCGCTAACTATCGTACAGTGGCTACAAAAGTGAGTCGAATGGCCCGCGCAGGAACCTTAGTGTACATTGTGAAAACTAAAAGAATGCCCAGCATAAAAGAATATCACAAACAGTAAGCAGAAACTGGAAGGGACAAATACGACCAACTGCTAGCATGCACATCCGCCTCTCTGTTCAGCCTCGGGGACAGGATCTGCAACTGTCTGGAAGTAGCTGAAGGACAGAAAAAATGGGTGTAAGCAACTAAAAAGACAAAAATAATAGAGGTGTATCAGCTGTACTATCTTTTTTGAAACAAGGTAGTGAAACACGGAACAAAAAACCGGCGGTGGTAACCACCGGTAACCGGAAAAATCGGTGAGAACCGGGAATATAAAAACCGGCCAGGTTACTTTTAACTTTACGAGTGCATAATGCATTTCCTAGGTTGATTTATGTCCTTTTGCTGCTACATTACCTATTATATGAACTAAATATGCTTCAATTCAATTATTGTACTCCCAACTCAAATTCAATTTTGGGCTTTTTTATGGTTTTTGGGTGGTTTTTCTGGTTTTTTGGGCTGTTTTTTTAGTTTTGGGGCGGTGACCGTTCCGGTTCACCGGTTCCTGATTTTAAAATAGCCCCAATTCAAATTTCAACCGGTTTTTTCCCGGTTACCAGCCGGTTACCGTTACCGGCCTCCGGCTGGGAACACGACCGGTAATGGCTTTTCTATCCCTGGTGAAACATAAAAAACCCAAGCATGAAAATAAATAGTTATAAACAGTAATCATCAACGTTAAAACCAACAATGCAGTCATCCAATTCTACCACTTAATATTCAATGAAGAGACGAATGCCATAATCACAAGATAACTTACTCAAAGCTATAAGCAAAAGCTTCCTACCAAACAATAAAGTGGGAAAGATGATTTTACTCACATGTCCTGGTCACGTTCATGCTCTAAAGAAAGCTTGGTAACAGACAGGAACGCATTGTCAACATTGTAGCCCTCTTTTGCAGAAGTTTCGTAATAAGGAATATTGCCTTTGGAAGCACACCACTCAATTGCTTTCTTCTCAGAAACCTGTGTGAAAACTAGTAAGCAAGCAGTGGCATATCTAGAGACAAAGGTTATAAGTCACATATTCAAGAAACTGACCACTCTGCTTTTTCCACCATCTACGTCAATCTTGTTCCCAAGTAAGATGAATGGAAAAGTTTTAGGATCTGATGGGCTAGCCTAAAAAGAAATGAAAATAGTCATGTCAATTAAATTCGTCAAGATGCTATAACCTGCTACAAGAGATAGAAATGTTACAGTACTGAGATATTGCAACCAACCGGATGCACAGATCAAAACATAGTAAAGCATAAGGCAGTTTACCAAATAGTCCACACAACAACTATATTGAGAAAACCAATGAAAGGGCATTGCATAAAGATAAAATAACTGAAAAGTTTTTGGAACTCATTTTGTTGCAACACGCACACTGTCACAATCGTAATGAGCTTGCTGAGTACTGCAGAATAATTGAAAGTCCCAGCACTATTTCAACCAAATGATTTACATGGTTTATTATACCAAGAGTTCTGAAAACCGCCAGTAAATAGGAACTGGCCTGGTTCTGATTTCAAAACCCTGACTGGTTTACCCCAAACCCCTCCCCTTTTGATCCATTCTTCTTGCACAATATCTGTATTAGTACTCGTAGTCGTAGATTACATTACAAACATCAAATCTTGATATACTAAAATTTTAAATTTGTGAAAAGCAAACCGGACCAGTCTAGAGGGTGGAAACCAACAGGACCAACAAGTTTCCAGGCAAAAACCGGAACCGGCCAGGTTCCAGCTTTCACTCCCTAAATGGTTTCCAAAACCCTGATTACACCTCCAAATGGCAATGATCACACTTGACACAGTCGTGTTATTTTCAAGATAAAGAATTAGCTCAAAGAAATGAGTCTATTCAAAAAATTAACCTCCTGAGAAATATAGTTATTTTTTATCGTCATAATTCTTTTGCTAACAAAATTTGACTAAATAACAGACATTTCTAAGAATAGCATCACAGCTACTCTTGTATAGATGAATTCCTCAATGGATATCTAAAATGAACTATGTAAGAAAATGGTGCCTTCGAATTCATCAAGAATATAACTTACAAATATTGTACTAGGCTACTAGCTTCCACTCATGTCATCAATGGGGCAGGTAGAGGTTAAGACCTTGGCACATCAATAGTTTTGTTTACTCTTTAAACCTTTACATAAGGTTAGATACCCCACTACAAATAACAATTATAGGTTATATAAACCCTCCATGACATCAATACCATTGATATGAAATGAATAAATGATAATTACATTAGCCAGCTAATTCTTTGCTGACTTCATAAGTTTGAAGGAATAAGTATCAACCACATGATTCAATCAATTTGATAATTTTCTTTTGTGCGACGAAGTTACTATTTCCTGATCAGGTCAGCAACACCATTAGTTACAAGGCATGGACATAAACAATAGCACTCTTGTAGCTGGGAACTTGTATATTTTTACAGGTAGTGAGATCTCTCCCTCAGAGCAAGGCTAGTTAACACATTAGAGTTCAAGGATAAAACATAACTACCAAAGTAACACTAAAGAGCACAGATTGAGGTTTCTGCCTCAACCCATCCCCATAGTTAAGTAATCACAATTCACAAGACATCAATAAGGTTGAGTTTTCTTATGGATCTAAGGCAATGATTCTTGCTAAGTATATATCTGTGGTTTATCCCCCTGAAAAATTCAATTACATACTGTATTTATGAGGCTGTAACTATGGGATCTAGGCAAGTCCTTCATAAGTCATTGTACAGGACAGTTGTTTGTTTGTAAAATATTTTCAGTTAGAAAAAATGTATTTAAAAAGCTTGAAATTTTGCTAAATTAACTTGATTAACATAAACTAGGCAGTGCTTTATAGGCATACAATTTCCATCAATTTCAAAAAGATTTATTTGACTTTGTCTTTGTGTTCTGTTACGACTTACGATCAGGCCTTTTGCACATTTGGTGCTATCATGCACTACTCAACTTAAATTGATCATTCATATATCACCAGAATTGATGCCAATACCATCAAACATGCAACTTAAGGGGAAAATTCTAGACGAAGTTCTTGATAAGGCTGCCTACCAACACCTTGCTTGTGTTCCAAAGCATGCTAAATAGAGTGGTGAGCATTATGACAAAAAAAACAAGAAGACCAGTATCAAATGAATAAACATATGCTACAGATTCAAAGCTGATAAAAAGAAAATGATTGGTTTTGAAATTGACAAGGTTGAACTTGATATATTGGCATTGTTGCATAAGGAAACTGCTCAAATAAGATCCGCAGAAAAGCCAAAAACCAATATGAACACCCGGCTTCTCAAAGCGGCTTCTCCACTCCTCTCGCTACCGTCTCGCTCTGGGGATAAAGCAAGAGTCACGGGTGCATCACCCACCCCACTCCTCTCGCTCCCATCACGTACACACATCTCTCCCTCACTTTTTGTACCGCTCACCTCCTCCTTCTCTAAGTCACTTCTTTCAGTCACTGCTGTTCATTTTCAGCCATAAGTCACAACAAAAGCCAATACGAACGCCCTCTATAGTAGTAGAGTTCTAGATAGTCTCTGTGTAGCTTAATATATTCAGTTTGCCTAATGAACCTGCTCAAGTATTGCATAACAGAGCTGCTCATCTATGAGATGCTGTTGACTTATAGGTCTTTTTGTTGCAAACATGCCTTGCCACTTAAACAGTGCAAATAAATAATTCAAATATAGATATTGAAGCATGCTTAAGCTTCAGAAAATTATTGGCAACATCACATCAAACTGTCAGCTAATGAAAACAATTGTCGGGACAATAAATGGTGAATTGCACCATAGTCGATATCTACAACCATGATCAAGCATCACAATGACACGCAAGATAAAATGATCTTACTTGGTTGAGGAACTCATCATGCCATGTGTTGAGCGTATCAAATGACCTGTTAGCATTGACATCATAGACGAGCACACAACAATCTGCCCCTCTGTAGAACGCGACACCGAGGCTCTGGAATCTCTCCTGCCCTGCAGTGTCCCAGATCTAGAAGAAAAGCAACACGTAATGATGACACTAGCACGGTCTCTTCATTCATAGTGAAAGAGCTGCAACTAAGGGTGACACTCACCTGCAATGTGACGAGCCTGTCTTCAATGAGGACCTCCTTGGTGACGAAATCTGCACCAATTGTAGCTTTGTACTGCTGACTGAACTTCTTGTGAACATATCTAAGTAAAGTCAAGCATATCAAAGTACCCAAAGTACTAACATGAGTGCGGGAAGACACAATAAGATGCTTCTCGTATTGCCTTAAATTCAATCAACATACTGTGGTAAGCAACTAAGCATGATGTGCTCATGTACCAGAGATTTCACCATCGAGATTCACAACATCCTGGCTTATGTAATGCACTGCATTACGAATGAAACTAGCAGCATCAAATGCAGCTAAACAGAGATTCGCTGCGAGCTTACAGAATTCCAATTTCCAAAATGGGATTGCTCACACATGCATTCCTGCAGCTCAACGGATCAAACGCCCCCGAGTTAGAAAGTACAAACTTTCTACACGGTTTGCGAATTTGTGGCGGACCGAGCACCAGGGCATCAATTTATTCGAGGGAAACAGAGACGAAATCCCGCCAAATACGGACCAACCCCGCAGCGATCAAACAAGAGCGAACAAAATGCGGCACATCCGAGGTCAAGTCAAGGATACTGGTTCATCAGCGACGTTTTCCCGACCCTGCACAGATCAAACCGGACCAAATCAAACCAACACGCTAAACCTAACACTGGTTACAGCAACCACATCCAAATCGAGTCACTAATTCATGGAAAGGACTGGGCACCGCTGGCGAGCGGATCCGAGGCCCGAGGGTAGGAAGGGTAGGGGGGAATTCTTACCCGCTGTCGCCGAGGACGATGACCTTGAGGAGGGTTCGCCTGCGCGACGTCGACATGGATGGGGGCGATCGCGATCTCTCTCTCACACACACACACTCTCTCTCTCTCTCTCTCTTCAGCGGCTCGTCCTCTCGTCGCGAGGCGCACGAGGAATTTCGGGAACTGGAAGACGGGGAAATTGAAAGAAGCAGAGAGGTCAGGACTCAGGAGGACGATTATAGGCCAGGTTATTTTTCAGTTTTTGGCTTCTATTTTTTATATCTATATAGTAACTAGTTTTTAAATAAAATATCTTTTTAAGATAGAATCTGCTAGTTAATTATAATACATATTATATTAATTTTATTTATATTGACAAAAATCACATATGAATTTCTGCTATTTTATAATCTCTCACACGAACAGTCTAAAAGCCACAAGCCGTAACCAAAAGCTATAGGTCTCAGTCAAATAGAACATGCCCTAGGTCTTATCGTATGACTTTTGGTTTTTTTGTTATAATAACTATCTTTTAAATGGTATATTTTTAAATAAAAAATTATAAATTAATTATATTATATATAATACTGGTTTTAATTATATCGATCAAAATCGTATGCGACTATCTTCCTCTTTGTACTTTCTTTCATGAACAGATAGAATTTAAAAGTCATAGTCACAGCCTAAAAGAACACATATATTACGTCCTCCTTAAAATGCATTCTTCGTATATCCTACATAAAGTTTTGATTTTTGTAAAAAAAAATTATAGATGTAGGGATGGTATATTCTATAGTCATACGAATTTTCAAGATGAAACTCAATCATATTTATAAGATATGGAATTAACAATCAGCTGATAAATTTCTCCTTTTCATATCTACAAATATTGTCGAGTTTCATCTTGAAATTTATATTTTCAAAATGCGGTTGATTTTCATCTTAAAATTTTGTATGACTATAAAATATACCATCTCTTATATCTACAATCTTTTCAAAACTTGATATAGGATTTATGAAGAATGCATCCTAAGATAAATTTGTCAGCTGCTTATTAATTTTATATCTTTCAAATACATTCGAGTTTTATCTTAAAATTTTACATGGTTATAGAATATACTATATCCTATTTCTACAAATTTTTTGAAAATTTTTTAAGACTTTAACCGTGAGATGCACTAAGGATGTACCGTGCGGAGGATATACTGTATATTCTCCGGTCAGGAGGTGGTAGTGGATTAGACGTGCGATCTGGGGCGTGGCCGCAAAATTTTGGAGGGGTTGGGGTCGTAAGGTGGCCGTGGTGGATACAGAGGAGAGGGCGTGTCAGGCGAGGAGACGGACGGCGGGTGGGCCGGCTGGGTACGCGCCAGGAAGGCCGCTTTGAAAGAGGGACACTCGTGAGCGCCCCGATAGCTGCTGCGTGCATGTGCGAATCCCCCGGCCCCAGCCACAGCATCTCTCTAAAAAAAAATCTCTGATGGTGTAGCATGTGTAAATGACATTGCCAATGTACACGCATGACTGTTAATTTTTATCCTTAAAAAAGTGATTGTACAACCATCGGATCAGAAAGGAACGATCGAGACCATCTTGTGGACTACAGCGCATGCAATAGCAGCAGAAGGGATGATCTGAGGTGTTGGAACTTAACTATGGTTACCACTGAACAGTAAATAATGGGACTACGAAGAGACTAAACCAGTATGTTCGAAGATTTAGAAATATAAAGATGTGAAATAGAAGTGTTTGTATTACATAAGCTTATTTTTGATAAAAAAATTAGTATCCCCTGTCTCATGGTGTCCTGAGGTATATACTTATAGCCATGAGGATGTTACTTACATAAACACCCATATATGGATTTACTATTGTAGGAGCAATCACGTTATTTCCCTTGTAACGGTCCCCTTAGACTAGCCATGCAGTCACGTGATTATTGGGGTCTCTTTGGTGCAATAGGTTGATTGGGTTAAGGTGGGGGTCATTCCCTTAACAGTAGCCTATCATAGTTAAAGGCTCGATTTCTGTGGGCCGAGACCATAACCATTGTTTCTTGACCCCTCCGTCCCTTTGGCCCATTGAATCGTCGCCTCTTTGAATTCCTGCTTTTGCTGATAGCCTTGGCACATGTGACATCCGAGACCAAGTCGCACGTGGCGATGGTTTCTCCTCCGGTCGTACGACATGGGTCATCGAGTCAGTTACAGCGAGGTGCACGCCCCTCGATTCTCGCACCCACCGCACCAGCATTAAATGGCGCTGTTGCAATGTGTACTTAAGCCCCGTGGCGATTATTTTTTCGGGTGTCTTCTTCCTCTAGCTCTATCGGCTGCATCTTGTCGCTTGCAATCTCTTTGGTCGCTGTCATCTGTTCCCCGTCAAGTAGCCATGTCGGTCAAGACAGTCACTCTAAAGTCGTCGTTGGCAAGTGATGGAAGGCGTCAGGGAAGTTTGGCGGTGTATTCGTGAACACATTCGGTCCGTTGATCATGACAGACAAGCTGGTGGAGTCCTTTGTGCGCGATGTCAAGATTTTGTTCCCTGAGGTCGTTCGCCTCCCTGCCAATGACGAGATCATGCCACGACCGCAAGAGGGTGAGACACTGATGTTTGTGGCCTACTTTGATGCCAGCTCTGAATCCCTGTCGCGCACTTCGTGGTCGACCTTCTCCGGATGTACAAGCTGGAGCTTCATCAACTGACACCGAACACCATCGCTTGTCTCGCCGTATACTCCTGGGCGGCCCATTCGAAGGGCACCATCGCCAGTGCCGCCATCTTTGCATCCCTACATGATGCGCGATGTGAGCCGAAGAGACTAGGCGACATTCAGTATTCTAACCTGTGCATTATCAGCTTGCAGCGTCGCGCCGCTACTTCGAAGGACCTCCTTGCAAACTCAATAAGGATGAAGTGGGAGTCTCACTAGCTGCAGCGGTGGTTTTACCACAAGATTGAGCACGATAGTAGCCTTTGCTTCACGGGGCACATCATGGATTTCGTTCAGTCGCCTTGCCTGAAGCTTGATCGAGACGACAACATGTGTGTCCAGAGGCTCCTGGCGGTCGCACTTCGGCTGGACACACGCGACTGTGTTGATGAGTTTTGCATGCTTCGCTTGTCTCCGCTGGTCTGGTAATGGGACGCGAAGTTAAGCCCTGCTTGGATTGACGAGGTCTGACCTTTACTGATGATGCTGGCGAAGCCGACTGGTTCTGGTAATTTTTTGCGCTTTGCTACGGACGTATTGGTATGGGGCCTCTCCCCACCATCTAACCGTGAGTTCTTGTAGTTCTTTTGCTGGTGGAGGCGGAGCGTGCAATGGCTGTGTCCCTAGGGCCCTACATCTTCAAGGAGCATAGCCTTCGAGCATCAGCCACATTGGGTGGTCCACGCATCAACCGCGTATGCGAAGCCCTTAGCCTCACCGTGCCTGAGCGTCCCATCCCTGCCACAAGTGGTGGCCATGCCTGTGGTGCGAGCGGACATAATGATGAAGACCGTGGGGCCATGAAGACCCTGAGGCGCACCAAGGTTCGGCTTTGGCCATCGCGACCATGCCCCTTTCTTCGGCCCCTCCTTCCCTAGCCTGGATGAACTTAGCGGGCTCGGTGACTTCAAAGTGGGGGAGGATGGGAGCGACAAGGCTAACAACAATGATGACAACAACGACAATAACCATGATGACAACAAGAATTATGATGATGACATCGATCTTCACATCATCGATGTGAACGATTCTGACATGGACAGAAGCGAGGTGCCCCGTGATGTGAGTCATGACGTGGACCTAGGCGAGGGCCAGCCCACCGATGATCTGGGGGCATGCACGTCTGGCACACCCAGAGGCTACACTGCGGACCCTTTGCTGGCCACACTGATGGCTTCACTATCCCCTGTGCATCCTACCTCCTTGACCTTGTCGGGGCATCCCACACAGCGCAACCAACTGGAGACCTCTGCAATAGCCCCTGGGATAGGGTTTTGCATTACGGTAGCTGTACTGGACGAGGATTCTAGCTTCGAGGGTGGCACACCTCCACCTTCGCCAGTCGCTACAATAGCGCCTCGAGCAATGATGGCTGCCGAAGGGAACGTCACATGAGATGAAGACGACACGCTCATGCCCAGCTCCAGCCACATGTTCTAGGTTTGAGTTCCTTTTTTTGTTCTTGGAATTTTGCACGATTGTCCCCATTATTCTCTCTTACACTATCGCCCTTGTCAGTTGCACCCCCTCTCCTGTGGCGGAGCAGTAGTCATCCCGATAAAGAGCTCGCCTGGTGAAAGATCAAGCTCCGATTAAGTTGGTTTTGGTGTTAATGACAAATACTTTTATAATATGTCGGTGATAATGACAAATACATATATGAGACTAATATGTTTACTTAACTATATTTATGCTTAGTCTCATTTAAATGAAAAGGTGAAATCATTAAGAAATGCAACAAGATATTTCTTACATCTAAATATATGATTAAATGATAAATCTTTTATGGGACTAATATGTTTATGCAAGTATACTATAATTTAGTCTCATTTGGATGGAAAGGTGAAATCAAAAGAGATATGTATTCGGAATCACTTTCTTACATATTAATTTATTCCTTGGATCCAAAATATAGATTGAACTCCACTAATAGTCCAAAATGAATATGTGCATATGTCTTTATTATATACACTTGTATGCACACATTTACGGGGAGATCTCTCTCTCTCTATGTTTTAGAGTTTCATGAGTATTGATACATGCTTCTTTTAATATGCATATTCATGATCTTTATTTTAAAATACATTCTTGAGTATATATAGCTTGTGCAGTTCATACATACTCATGTGCAATCGGGTTGTCATCTAACTCCTCTATTATGTGTTAATGGTTGGACGATTAATGACAACCGGATAAGTAAGCTTTGGTTAAAGCTTATTTTAGAGTATACAAATTGTTGTGTACAAGTTGTATACTCGCAAATCAACGTCTATCTCATTATTTGTTGAGATTGTCATGAGTTACCAAAAGGGGAATATTGTTGAATCTAGTCCCTCCATTATGTGTTCATAGTGAAGATTGGTAATTGATGATAATTATTTTGTGGACTAACTTTTTACATGAGTTGGATGAATAGGTTAGGTTCCACAAATGAAAATGACTTAGGATGACTTCATGTGTTGAATATCATCAAGTCAAGATACGAGAAAAAATAGCTTCATATGTTGAAGGCTATTAAGAAGAAGACTTCATGTGTTGAAGGCCATCAAGAAGAAAATGCATCATGAGTTGATGCATGTCCAAGATGATCATGTGTTAATCAAGTAAAGACCATCATGTGTTGATGGAGTTGATGAGAAGAATGCATTATGAGTTGATGCATATTAAGACAATGACCCAAGGCAAAGGTATGAACTAGTTAGGGCTAAGGATGTGTTCCTAGTCTTTTACCGGTCTTGGTGTTTGGTTGGAAGACCGGATTGCTAGTATAGATTGTCATATTATTAAGAGGGGTCATGTTTAGTAGTTTGAGTCTCATCATATGTTGATGGCTCATCCTCACCTCACCTAGCTCATTTTGACATGAGGCTTGCATTTGCGAATGTGTTTTGCAAATGGTTAAAGCTCATGTGTTGAACTCTCGTAACATGGGACTATGCATTGCAAATGTGTTTTGCAAGTGTTTGAAGTCCATGTTTTTCATTCTTTGTGATATGAAGCTTATATTTGCAAATGTGTTATGCAAATGGTTTAAACTCATATATAATCCTTGTGGCATGTAACTTATGTTTGCGAATGTATTTTGCAAATGTGAAGAAGTCCATGTACCAATTCCTTGTGTCATAATTTCAAAAATGTGAGAATGTGTTTTGCAACATGTTGGAAATCATGTTTGAGCCTTGTGTGCATGATATCGAAGTTTGGAAATGTGTTTTGCAAAATCTGCTGAGATATATGCACTTCTCAGGAAAAATCGGAACTACAGCTGTGTGCGTAGCGATACTACCGGAGATCGAAAGTACAGACTCTGTGTGAGTAGTACTACCGCCTGGCAGTCTGACCAGCATGAGTATTACGATCCGACCGGCCTGTGATCGGCGGTCTGACTGGCTCGATCCGAGCGGTTTGACCGGCTTGAGAACGGCGGTCTGACCGGAATGGTGAGAGCAGTCTGACCGGCCAACGGAACTTCCGTTCCTTTGCGCGGAACCTTTTTTCCAAAGAGCGACTCCTCGGATTTTTCTGAGAAGCGGCCCGACCGGTGTGATTTGCGGTCGACCGGCCTGTGGGTGATCGGCCGAACCACGTGATCGACCGGTCCTATGTAGGTGGTCTGACCAGGGTTTCCTCCGCAACGATTATTTTTCTAACCGTTGGCGAGGTGAGCGGAAGTACCGGCCTCTGGCCGATGGTGCTTCCGATTTCCCTAATTTTTCAGGGATTTGGCTCCAACGGCTAGTTTTCTTGTGTGGGGTATAAATACCCCCTTGTGGCCGGTTGGAAAATTGTTGCTTCACTTATTTCTGTGTTCTTGAGCTAGTGTGAGGCTCTCCACTCAATTGTGCATGTGTTGCACTTTATGAGAGAGGAGGAAGGTTTTAAATTGCACGTGTTGCATCTAGAGGTGGACTTGGTATACAAATTGAGCTACTGCATTCGTTACACGTGGTGAGAGTCAAGTGAGGGACTTGACTTGTTACTGTTGAAGTTTGCTGACTCCTAGACGGCGTTGGAGGCGTCATGCGCGGTGATCTAAGAAGGTTATGAGAAGACCCGGTGAAGTTGTGAAGGTTGGAGCTCACCTACCCAGAGTGGGAAAGAGCTACCACTAGTAGAATTGAGGTGGAAGGCTTAATTCGTGGAGCCGGTCCGATTAATTCGGGCTTACCTCAACATGAACTAGGGGATACCGGCAAGTCTCCGAACACCACGGTAAAACATCAAGTGTCAATTGTGGTTTACTTTCTTGTGCTCAATTTACCTTCAAGCAATTTACTTACTTAGAATTGCAAACCTTGACCTAGGTTAGAATTGCTGGTGCACTTAGACGAATTAATTTGTTGGAGGCGTTATTTGTGCTAAACCAAATTGATTTAAGCTTCTGTATTGTATACTTAGTTTAGGCAAATGGAAAAGGTCTTGAATTATTAGTATTAATTAAAAGAGAAATTTTAGACCGCCTATTCCCCTCCTCTAGTCGGCCTCCTCAATCTTACACCTAGGGGCTTAAAGTCATTCTTTGAGTGGAGGACACCTCGCAGACTAGCACCGTGGAGCCGTGAGCGTGGAGGACGCTTCCTGCACCAGCACGATGGTGGTCGTATGTGTGGAGTCGAGGTGACTATCCCTATGGGACTTCGTCCCCTGACCAGATGCACTTTGTACTCTGCACGCCATAGCGGAGTGCATGGACAAGGCCATTGACCGAAGGACCCTCCATTTGTGTGGCACAGAACCCCTCTTCGGGGTCCTAGAGGCTAGTGAAATAAGGGTATAGCAGTCCCCCTGTTCTCTTCCCCCCTTGCTTTGTTCTCTCCTTTCTTTTTCTTCGTAGTTTGGTAATACCATCTTGTCTCTTATAGACAGTTGCCATAGCATGGGCACTTCAGACAATGATGCTTTGGGAGGCATCGAGCTTGTAGAAGTAGCTGCATGTCAAAGTTGGCATGCTTTACAAGGTTGAGGAGGATGCCCAAGCGACGCTCGCCGCCGCTTGCAAAGCTGGGGAAGAGGCAGTGGTCATGGCCATTAAGCGCAAGGATTGCATCCGCTTTCTTGAGACAGAGGGTTCGAAGGCCCTGGCCATTGTGGAGATGGCTATCGCTCAGGCCAATGCCCGTGCCACAGAGGAGAGACAGGACTTCCTGCAATAGGTCACCGTTCTCGAGGAGGAGAGGAGGCAGCTGCAATCAGAGGTGACGGGGGCCATGCTTCCGTGACTAGTCCGCAGTGTTGGCATAGGAGGTCATGCAATCCTTGAAAGCCACGCTAGCATATCTCACCGTCAAAGTCCCGCCACAATCGCATAGGTCGGAGGACCATGTGAGTAGCATCCAGTGCATCCGTGATGCGTCGCTGCTCTCTCTAAGGGTGGCTTGTGCGTATGGAGACCACTGCTTGCAAGTCATAGTGTAGATACTCCTCAGCTTGCTATATGTCCGAGGGTGTCAGAACGTAGGTGAGCTGGTGGACTCACGCCTGGACCTCCCCCCAAGAAACATGACGATGGTGCACATGATTCATGCAACTAGGCGTTCCATCCGCGCGTTTTGTGAATGCATCTGGAGATTTCTGGGTGAGGCTACCACAAAGGTGTCACTGCAGTAAGCCCTTAGAGTAGCTACAGAGTTGGAAACCTAGCTCAGATAGTTGACACTACGACGCCTCTCCGGCGTAGTCACCGCAGAGATCCATCGGCAGGTGTGAGGTCGTAGGATGCGGTGTAGTATATCTTTGGGCTTGCTTGCATTTTTGTGACATCGGCAAATATGTTTGATGCATATATCGGAGTATCCCTTTTGGGAAATATATTTATCCTTTGCTAGCTTCGTTAGGCGTTTTTGGTTATTGTGTCTTGTCTAGGTAGGTACTCAACAAAGACTGACCCTCTGTCACGGAATAACTCCTCCGCCACGATATTCATCATTGGAACTGGGTGGAGGAATTTTTGCGCTTTTGGGCAAATTTTTGGCCTTGGCCGCATGTCCGTCCAAATGATTATATAAAGATCGAGAGCTCTGATAAGGGCGATTAACACTCTGCTCCTGTGTTATGTAGCGACATTTACTTTCACAAGTGGAATATATATATATATATATATATATATATATATATATATATATATATATATATATATATATGTGTGTGTGTGTGTGTGTGTGTGTGTGTGTGTGTGTGTGTATTCTACGTTGCTTATGTGTGTGAAGTCGATGAAGTTGATGGTAGAATGAAGCCAGTCATATGCACTCCATTCGCCACCCTCCGAACGGTCATCGACAAAGTCAACGACCGGATGAGTTCAGTCTCGCGTGTGCTCCATCCCTCACCCTTCATATAAGCGTCGATAAAGTCAGCGGTAGGATGAGTTAGGCTCATGTGCACTTCATCCCCCACCCTTCGGGCGAGCGTCGATGAAGTTAGTAGTAGGACGAGTGAGGCTCACACGCGCTCCATCTCCCACCCTTTGGACGAGCGTCGACAAAATAGGCGATAGGACGAGTGAGGCTCGCATGTGCTCCGTCCCCCACCCTTCGAACGAGCATCGATGAAGTTGACAGTAGGACGAGTTCAGTCTCATGCACTCACCGTCCCCCACACTTCCAACAAGTATCAACAAAGTTGGCGATAGAACCAGTTCAGTCTCTGCGTGTTTCGTGCCCCACCCTTCGGACGCATGTGGCGTCTGGCCACTCAGCATGCTTTGAACTTTCTGGTAAAAAACTCCAAAAACTTCATATATATACTCATACAAAAGAATGGTTGCCAGTAAGGACGAAACTAAACAATGGACAGGGTATTGTAGTTACCCATCAGTTGACCTCATACACCAGGCATGTAATTAATTGTGGGTCATTTGTTTGCTCTTTTCGAGTTTGAAATAAATAGTTTTCACGATGGTCTTGTTTAGTGACACAAAGATTAGATTTAGGCAACAGCATTCACTGCATGTGTTTAGTAATACTAAGTAGATATTCCATACGACTGCACTGCAGATTAATATATATTTTCCAAACTGTTCATTGTTTCCATTATCCTCAGCTAGCCTTTCTTTTCGGGCATGTCCGTCTGTTATGCCCCTTTGCTGAGCAGAAACTACATGAATAAATACCAGATTTACCACCATTAACTTGGTTAACTATATAGCCAGAAGCACCAACCTCCATGTCGGTGGATCTGGGACAGTTACGGCGATTGTGTCCCTTTTCACCACATCGGCTGCAGTGCCGAGGTCGTCGCTGCTCATTCTCTGACTTTGGCTCTCCACATGTTCGGCTGTTATGTCCCTTTCCACCACATAGCCGGCATCTGAACTGCACTCTGCCTGAAATTTCCCTCACTGTTGGGCAATAGAAGCTTCTATGTCCTTCTTGCCCACATTTGCTGCAGTAAAATTTCACCCCTGCAAAGCAACAGGTGCCAAACGTTGTTCAAGTAAACCGCAAGTCCCATTTTGGTGGAAAGTGAAATAATCCAGGCAAAAAAGGGCAACTAAGTTAGACTACAGCCGATTCTAGTTATACCACTTAAATTCAAAACAGAGAGGATACATGTACATGCTAACTAAGAACATAACTACAAAAGGACAACAGCAGGTGGCTAAAGAAACAGACAAACTGTGTAAATGGACATAAATTAGCTAACTGTGACATGTACTTTTGTGAGCATAAGGAAAGTTAGTTCAGTCACCTTTCATGGCAATGCTTCTCTTGAGTCGATTCTCAGGATTACTGAAGAATGCCTTTTGTGTTTCAGAAGCATGCTTTCTTGCAGAAGCAGTACCTTTCGTTCTCTCCAAGTTCAAGCACACAGGAAAAAAATGATGAGTGTCAGCCAGCTCGAATGCTCACATTTAACAAGAACATACAGTTACGACAATTCTCATGACATCTACCTTGATTGCAGCAACTCTCTGAGCATGCAATTTGGGATCTTGGTGTATAATCTTCATGTGCTTAGTAAACAATCCTGTTTTAGCATTCAGACTCTGCAATTATTATTAAGCTTTTTAAAAGCCACAAGTGCAAAGACAGTAAAGCTTATTGGCGGGAAAAGTATAGTCTCATATGCTGCATTCACATTAATTATATCGAGAAGGCTATAAAATGTGTTTTTCAGCATGTAAGGAAGCATCACTTACTTTTAAAGATCGGCTAATCTTCATGGCAACTTCTGGGGATGGTGATGGATAAGTATGCTTCGGTCTTTTTGAAGTGTTAATCTTTATTTCTAGCTTGTCGACTTCATCATCTTCCTTTACTTTCAAGGGAGAACTGTAAAAACAAAAAAAGTAGGTTGTTGTGGTTGGGGATGGTTGGGTACGGGTCCGAGTACCGAGGGTAGGACGCTCACCCTCATCTAGCCACCGACAGAGGTCTGTTCTTTTTTGCTGCGGCTTATGGCTTTTGGCTGAAATTTTTTAATTTTGGCTGTTTGTGATAAAGATTGCGGAGAGAGAGATACTCACTTGCGATTTTGGTTGATACAGATGTTAGGCTTTTAACGTGTACTACAATTAACTTGTAGATCCCGTCTTGAGAAAATACCCCATTTAAAAGTTAGATACTGTAGCAAAAGCCAAAAGCCGCTTTTAGAAGCCATAAAGAACAGGCCAGTAAAGAGGCTCTGAGGCTTTTAGAAGAAGAGAGACTAGAGACTTATTTAATTGTTTATTGCTTGATGATAATAGGTACAGTGTTGTCCCTTTTATAAGTATAGTTAGACTTGACCCCTAAGAAACATATCTCTATATTAAGAAAACTAATTTCTAATAATAAGAAACTTATCCTTAATATATAGAATAAATTTAAAAGGAAATAAACCTAAATAATAAGAAAACTAATTAAATTCCTAATCCGTGATATGTTGCCAATACTATCAAACCATCTAAATAGGTAGCATCGCTATAGTACTAGGTGGATACTGTTCACGTGCGCTACAGTATCACGTACTATTCGCATGTGCTACAGTACATGTACTGTTCACACGCCTACTGACATACCTCATAAGTAGGGGTGAAAACGGATCGGATATTTTCCGACCGACCGACCGCCGAATCCGAGTCGGATCGAATTCGGATAGTTATATCGGATAATTATCGGATTCGGAGTCGGATTCGGATAATTATCGGATACGGATTCGGATTCGAAAAATAACTATCCGACGGATACGGATACTATCCGGGATTTTATCGGATAATACCCGGATATATTTTTCGGATATCCGGATTCGGAGTCGGATTCTCGGATTCGGATAGTCGGATTCTCGGATTAGGATAGTCGGATCCATCACAATTACTCTTTGGTGGTATTGTCCAGTTGGAGACCGTCCCCAAAATGGTCAATGTGGGTAAAGTCAGCGGCGTAAATCTGGCGCTTATGAGAAGAAGAAAACGATACAAACGATGAGATAGGAATTCCGATTTCAACGTTGCATTGGATTCAGGACAAATGTGTCGTTAAGGGTTTTCATTTGTCCTATCTTTTCCTGGAGCATCTAAATGCTTTTCTTTTCAAAAATCAGGAACAACATTTGAAATGAAATGTTGAGGAGCTAGTCTTTCCCATAGTCTTTCAGGCATGGGTGCCCTGAAGAACGTTGTATGTCTCGCTTATAAAGAATCGAATAGCAAATTGGAAATCCATCATAAGTATATGTCTTTTGTACCAGTCTATATATGCTTTTTGTTACATTAGATTACATTACATTTTCTATTGGTCTATATATGCATAAACTTGCTGATCACCCCAAGATGTTCCACAAAAAACTGCATGTTTGCATGTGGGGTTTGATAGTTTTTTCAACCAATTTATTACATTACATTTTCTACCCGTCTATATATGCCTTTTATATTCCTACGTAATATCCGACGAGATATTCATTATCGTATTTGCATCCGCTCCGTATTCGTTCCGTATTTGTGACCGATACTATCCGGATTCGTATTCGTATCCGGCACTATTCGTATTCGACTCCGAATCCGAGAAAAAATATAGGATAGAATATGGAATAAGCAATATCCGACCGAATTCAACCCGTTTTCATCCCTACTCACAAGGACCATAGACCATCACATAGGTAGCATCCTATGGCCAGGAATCCAGAAGGACAATTTTTCCTCTCACTATGTCAAAGAAACATATCATGTATCATTAATTCATTCATCGGCACTGCGATTTTTCTCTATACTTAAATGCTGAAGGGCAATAGACAGTTCAAGTCATTTTTTTATGTAAATTCATTCGAGTCGTATTGTAGTTTAATCAAACCTTTAAAGAAGTTTGTCAACATTAAATCTTTCTGCAGGTAGTGTGATGGAAAACTGCTGACTACAATGGGCAAGGTGATAGAAATAACAGATGTGGGGAAAAATTACCTGGACCGAACTTTCTCCCATGGTTGTTCATCAATAGACTCTTGCCATATCACACACTCTCCACCACATTGCAGACACGTCCTAATGCCCTGATAGAAATGCATAACACTACACGAGTAAGTTTCTGAAAAGTATTTAGGATTATCTTTTTCTTAACGACTTACAAGAGATCCGGAAGGCTCACCTTGCCATTGCACATAGGGCAGTCCAAACTGGATCTATCTATCCCGCACTGCTTGCAGGGAGTATAACCTCTACCCCTACAGCTAGGGCAAGGCAGCTCACGATAGTATTGCCCATTTGGACCGACCCAGGACCTAAGTTTCCCCTTCTCTGCAACCGGGGCTGTATTCCTGCAACCGAAAGTTACTCCTTTCAACACGTACCAACAGCAAACAATCAAAATCCCCAATTCTCAATGGCTTTGGTGGTATGCACTAAAGTCACAATGCCTTAGCAAGATGGAAGTATCGTTCAAGAGTACAAATTTTACATCCCTAGGTGGCAAAACCTGTACCATGACACACCCAAAGCTATTAAAACAAGCAGCAGATAGGCTGAAGTTTCATGTCTAGTTAACCTTCAAGGGCTACAAATTAGATTACCACACTATTTTGGAAACTGGTGAATGACTACCCTACTTAGCTCACGTCACCCTAATTCACTCCCTAGTCGTGAAATCAAGTGATAGTTCCACTGTTTACACAGAGAATTGGGCTATCTTCTGAATTTCCTGATCACCAAACGCACAAGACCAGCGGAACACACAGGCATGCACATCGCATGAGAATCGAAGGGTATAACCGTACTGCGAGGGGCTGGGGTCGACGTCTGGTCCGAGGAGGTCGGCCAAAGGGTCGTAGTGGAGCTGCAGCAGTCACACGAAAACAATCGGACTAATGAGTCAGAACTCAGAACTGCGAGGGAACAAACAGCTTCGAAACGAACGCGGAATTCCGTACGGGCGCGCTTGGAGCACCGGCACCGTCGGCCGACGAAGCGGCGGCGTGCCCTCGGCGGAGCTGCGGCGGCTGCCGCACCCGCCCCGGCAGCCTCCATCGGGCGGTGGACGGCGCGAGGTGCGCGTACGGCAAGCGGAGAAGCATTCTGGGGGGACGCGTGTGGAGGACGGGAGGCGGTGCTGGTTCGCTCGCCACGACGGGAGGGTGGGGAGTGGTGACGTCGTTGTGCGGCCGAGCCCGTGCGGGCGCCGTGGTGGCGGCTGTTTGGCCGTGGGTTCTGTGGCTGGTGTTGCTCGCAAGGAGCGCGCACCTGTCCAGCTAATTAGTCACATTACAATAATACATATATATATATATATATATATATACACACACACATATACATATATATATATATATACACACACACACATACACACACAAAATACAAATACAGATACAACCAGTTCGGATAAAATAATATTTCGAATGATAAAAGTTTATACCATATAGGAGTGTCTATACAACATTCAACTATTTTTTAAGGTAAAAATAGTTAGATTTTAAGACGTTGGATGGTGCTTCAACGCTTCAGATCTTTTTTTGGAGTGGGTGCTTATATGAGATATTTTTTGGAGGAAGTGCTTATATGAGTAGATCCGTTGGATAGAGATCTAACGTCCCTAGATCATCTGACTATTTTTACCTTAAAAAATAGTCGAATCTTCTATAGCACTTCTCTAAAATTAATACCGTATTTATACCTTATTGAATATAGTAATCAAATAATACGGATTATTAGCATCTATTTCCCACCCCTACGCACAAGCACATACCCTGCGACTACGAGTTTAAGGTGCTATGGAGCAAGGCTCACTTGTGAAGAAGGCGAAGCCCTCCCCTACCCTCACACAGGGCAGAGCTAGTTAGGGTGCCAGGTATGCCCTGGTACCCCAATTTTTTTGAAAATTATACATTTATCTTTAATACTTAGTAGCTATAGGTTTCATTTAAATATGGACTTCTATGCAATTTGATAATAGTTTAGTAAATTATATGCAAATTATATTTCATAACCTCTACTCAAATCTTGTAAACTCTAGCACCTTTTTCCTTTACCTATGTGGTACCGTATGAACGTATAAAAGTACTTTATTTTATTTAGCTCTTAGGAAGTTATTTAGTTTCTAAATAAAAAATTAAGTATTTGATTCTCTATCTTCTTGTAATGTTGCGACCATCATGATGATAAATACAATAATTCAAAACTAATATTGAGTATCTTATATGAGATATTTTACTAACAAAATTGTGAAATATATGTGATATAAATAAGTCGTATCAATATTATCTGATCATGTATGGTTTACTCGACGCTAACATTTTACTAGCTGATAAGTACTTAATAGCTATCCTTTTACTATATTTTTAAATATCAATGGTGCGCATCTAATATAAATTTTTTAGTTCCGCTACTGTCCCTATACGACGCAGCCGCCTTGGCCACCGATGAGGCGATGAGGATCGGCTCAGCGCGCTCGACGACAACACCCTCCGCAACGTCCTGGGCCGACTCCCGCTCCGCGACGCTGCGGTCACGACTGCGCTCTCTTGCCGCTGGCCCCGCGTCTTCGCCGCGCTCCCGCGCCTCCGCCTCGACTCCACCACCTTCAACAGCCGCGCCTCCCACGACATCGCGACTACTGCGACGACAAGTCGACAACAACCGCTGGGTCGACGGCCGTTAGGCCCCGGTCGAGGCCTTCGAGTTCGACGTCGGCATCGATCTCCTGGAGGGGTATCAGGAGTGGTTCTACTGCTTCTTATGCACGCTCTGCCGGAGCGGCGGCCTGCGGGAGCTCACAGTCCGGAACGAACACGTCCACGAGTGCTACGTCGTGCCCTCCCCGGTGTACTCCTGCGAGACTCACACCTCGCTCGAGCTCGACTCGCACTACTACAGAAAAGGTCATCACAGACGGTTCAAAAACATTATCACAGACGGTTTTGTGAACCGTAGGTCAGTAATAATACGAGATCATCACAGACAGCTTTCGAAACGTCTGTGGTGCAAATATCACAGACGGTTCTTAACTAAAAACCGTCTATGATATTTATAAATCACAGACGGTTTTTAGTTAAGAACTGTCTGTGATATTCTCTTCTACTCCTAAACCTATTTCGGTTTATTGGCTAGCCTCAGGAAATGCTAACCATGTCTTCTGAAATAAGCAGATCAACATATACATGTATACATCCAATTCACATCTCAATTCATTTCATAAACATAAAACATCCATTTTTATTAAGATTAGAGCCTACCATTACAATATCTCAAAACAACGAGCAGGTTACACAACAAGAAAAGAGAAAAAGCAAAGATCCTCTATGCCTTTTCGTCCCTGATGCAACGCTTGAGCTGGATGTCTTTGACGCCCACCATCGTCGGCGTTGATTGAGTGTTAGCACGGTTGGCACGAGCTAGTTGCTTCTGCGATGTCTTGCCTCCCGTAGAGTTATGCGTCGTCTGCAAGGAGGAGGACAGCAAGGAGGAGGAGAATAGCAAGGAGGAAGAGAACAACAAGGAGGAGGACAACAAGGAAGAGGAGATCAGCAAGGAGGGGAAGAACAGTAAGAAGGAGGACAGCAAGGAAGAGGAGACCAGCAAGGAGGCTGAGTTTTGATTATATTTATAGGGGTGAGGGAGGGAGAGGCGAAGCTACGATCCGTGGGGTGAGGATTGGTCGATTTCTATTGGCTATGATTGGGTCGAGTAAGATCGACGGGCCCACAGATTATCACAGACGGTTCTATATATAGAACCGTCTGTGATGAATGAATATCGCAGACGGTTCGATATATAGAACCGTCTGTGAATTAGAGCACAAAATTTTATATACCGATGTAATATAAACAACTAGTCTGAAAAGAGAAAATAGCAAAGTTTTATATGGCTTATATATACTCATTTGAAAGGTTTCGACGAGATCTACAACTTTTCAGTTGAAGCAAAATCCAAATTCCAAAAGGAAGACCAAGAAAAAGGGCAAAAACAGAAACTAAAAACTTATGACGCGGGTTTAGGTCCAAAGATGGCCAATTTTCGGGGTCTTGGAGGGCAACAGGCGCAAGCGTGTTGTTATTTTTGGATCGGGCTTGTCGTTAGCTTTCCAACGAGTACAAGAACATCAAAAACGGACACCGTATGCAAAAGTTATGCCCGTTTTACTGAAGGTGTCTCAAAACTGAATCATACTCAGACTTAAGCGGGAAAATATGAAATTTTGAGGATTGCAAGGCGGAACGTATCACGACGGTTTTATTATAAAACCGTCGTGATATTAGAATATCACGACGGTTTTATAATAAAACCGTCGTGATATCTGAATATCACGACGGTTTATATTATAAAACCGTCGTGATATTCCGAGATCATAGACCGTTCAGCGGTAAGAACCGTCTATGATACTCCTTTTTCCTGCCACAAATACCACAGACAGCCTCCAAATTAAAACCGTCTATATAGTATACATCACAGACGGTTTCACAAAACCGTCTGTAATTTGACGTCTAGTATTAGGCTTTCTGTAGTAGTGTCGTGCCGCCTCCGGGTGCCGAGCGAACTCACCGGCCTGCGCGCCGTGCGGTCGCTCGTGCTCCGCCAGGTTGTCGCCACGGACGTTGACCTTAGGCGCATGATCTCGCGGTGCCGGGCCGTGGAGCGCCTCGTGCTCGACAACTGCCGCAGGGCGCGGAGTGTCGTGATCCGCGGGCCGAGCCTGAAGGAGCTGGAGATCCACTAGTACCGCCCGCTCTGTGTCGCGGTAAAGAAGGCGCCGTACCTGGAGTCGGTGAAGCTGAGCCTCTTCTACGGCTACGCGGACGGTCGTTGGAGCTTCTACGACAATGAGGACACTGACACAGAGTACGCGGACAGGATCGACGACATGTTTGATTTCGAGTCGATGGAGAGGGAGCACGAGCGGACGGACGAGATAGGAAATATGGTGACGTATCTCAGTGGACTTTGCAGCACCAAGAAGCTCCGGTTGAGCTTGTCGAGTGAATATGATTGCGTCGAATTTGTTCTTTTCCGTTTTTTAAAGTTGTTCTTTTGCAATGCTCATGAGTTTGTCTCAGCAATTGACGGATTTGACTTAGCGGTGTTTATTCTGACTTTTTTTTAACGGCTTCTATCTTCTGGTTATTGATTTTTGGCTGAAATTATCTTATAATAATTTTTTTTTCTATGTCATTTAATTAAAAAATAAAAAATATTATTATATCTCTACAGATAATACAAAGTAAAAAAGGATAGCAAGAAAAAGCAAAAAGAAGAAAATGTTAAAAAAAAGCTAACGTGCTCGTTTTGATTTCTGACTTTTGAAAACTAGAAGTCATGCGATGAACCCTTAATTATGTTAAACAGTAATAATGAAAAGTGTGCAGTGATTCTTAATAAAATGGACATGAATTGCGGCTGCCCTGTTTAGATCAGAACATAACTAAAAAAGGTTAGATCAGAACAGGACATAATTTTGGTCTAAACTTCACCGCTTATCGCAAGACCTAGAGGCTACATTTCATTTTACAGTAGCACATCTTTGTTATTGGTGATGTGAGCTGTGCCAGCTCACAAGGCATGCATCATTGAGTTCGACAGACTGCAATTCAATTTTCTACATTTGTTTGCTTGGTCTTGTATGCAGTCTATTATGATATACCAATGTAATGAACGCAAAATGTTTCGATCAGTATATTTGTTTTCTTCAAATGGATTTAGTAGAGCTAAACTTAACTTGCATTTTTGCATCATAGGCCTTTAGTGCTAAGCAGGCCTCTTTTCCAATGAAGTACCTTGGGCTACCACTCGCAATCAAAAGACTTCGCAGGATAGACATCTGAGTACTGCAAGACAAGTATACGAGCCGCCTAACAGGATGGCGCGGCAAGCTGCTTACTCTTGCGGGTAGGATAACCCTGATCAAATCCATCCTAATAGCCCAGTTGACTTACTTCCTTACAACCATCAAGGCACCAAAATATGTGATCAAAACCCTCAATAGACGGATGAGATAGTTCCTTTGGGCTGGGTCCGACTAGCAACTAACGAGTGGAAGCTGCAAGGTTAATTGGGATAGAGTTTGCAGACCTACATAGCTAGGAGGCCTAGGTGTCCTAGACCCAAAGCGCTTCACCAGGGCTCTTAGACATATATGGCTCTGGCAAGAATGGGGAGCCCAAATCAAGCCCTGATAAGGAATGGAAGTCCCGTGTGACGACCTAGACCATCGTCTATTCATAGCAGCCACTATCATAACGATTGGTGATAGTACGGAGACATCATTCTGGACCTCCTCTTGGGTGGACGACAACAAACTATGTGATATCGCACCAACCATCTATAGGGCCTTCAAGAGGAAAAAAAGTACCCTACAGACTACCCTAATAGGGAATAATTGGCTGCATGACCTAACTTGGACAGACAACATTACACCACAACGTATACACAAGATTGTTTCCATCTTGGGGGTATGTAACATTTAGATTTTCTTCAAAGCATTTTTGAAGCCTTTAAAATAAAAATAACCATTTGAATTTTTCTTGAATTAATTAAAGCTTAACATGAATTTTCTAGAATTAAAAAGATTTAATATGGATAAAATAAACTTCATTTATTAAAAACCTATTTTATTTGGGTCCCTTGTGCTTCAAGAAATTTTATGTAATTTCTGAAATTTTTATGGGTTTATTTGCTATTTTTTAGAGCTCAAAAGAATTTATCTCAATTTATGAAATTAGAAAATCCCCTATAAATCCCGAGCTTCCGCCCGGATCCACCACACGTGGCCGGCACCGAAGCGCCATCCGCTGCTTGTGCCGGCTCCGGGGACCGCCCATCGCACAAGCCGCCCGAGCCGGCCGCTCGGGCTGCCGCCACCGCCGTAAGAACAGTGCGGTAAGGAATACCTGCTCATTACGAAGCACGAAGCGAATGGAAAAAGGGTATTAGAAAAACTTTCTTCATTATAAACTGTGCTATACTACACCAACATCAAGTCACCTGCAGCCTATACTGCACTGAAAATAATATTTAGAAACTCTAAACTTTTCTGTCTCTCGCATGACAGATTAGGCCATCCAGGTCTTTAGGATGATGAGAAATATAATCAACAATTCCCAATGGCATAATATTAATGCAAAGAATTTCCTGAATCACAAAGATTTTTTGTACCCTGCATGTGCCATCGAAAAATTAATTACTAAACCTTCTACTCCTAAAAGTGAAGGATGAAGTCTCTGCATTTCTGAAACGCATACAAGGAGACATTTGCAGTCCCATTCAGCCACTTTTCGGGGTTATTTAAATATTTCATAGTGCTCATCGATGCTTCCTCGAAATGGTCGCACATATGTTTATTGTCTACGAGAAACCATGCTTTCGCAAAGCTGATCTCGCAGATAATTCGCATTAGAAATTTTTTCCCTGATCATCACATAGTGTCCATCAGAATGGACAACGCCGGAGAATTTACTTCAAAGACATTTGATGATTATTGCATGGCAATGGAAATTACATATCAGCATTCTGTACCGCATGTCCACACTCAGAATGGATTAGCAGAGTCATTAATTAAGAGAATTAAATTTATTGCCCGACCATTTTTGTAGAATTGTAATTTACCAGTTACATGTTGGGGACACGCAATCCTACATGCAACAAATCCCATCAACTTTAGATCATCGGCCTACAACATCCATTCACCTATGCAACTAGCGCAAGGGTCAGCACCGAAAATTTCTCATCTTTAGAGGTTTGGATGCAAGGTGTAGGAACATAGAATGGGTAGGAGCGACGTAGCGAAGGCAGTGCGCAACAGGGAACCCTCCCGAGACAATGAATCCACGGCGTCCACGGTTTCTCTCAGTGGATTTCTCTGGAAGCTCTGAACTGTTGACACCGAACAGGCGGGGCAAACAATCCAGATGCCGCTCGGATAGACTGAAATAACTTAGTTTTTATTAAAATTATATTATAGCTGATTAAAATTACACAATGATTAATGATGGTTTATTTAGAGTATTAAAATAAAAAAACAGGTTAGTCCATCACGGATAATGCAAACAAATACGGAAAAAAGAACTAGGGAAAAAGCTCAAAAAAGCTAAAAAATCAGAAAAAGACAAAATTTAGAAATAGTGAAAAATAAATCAGAAATCAGAAGCTCAAGTCGAAATGAGCGGAGTAAGTTGTTGTGCACATGGCGTGCGGATCTGAAGACCGCGGCCCACGCACCGATCGCTCCGTCGTTCGTAACAGACGAACACAGAGGTGAACAACCGACCACTGAACAAGCGGATACCGTGGTCCATTATCCGACCCGCAAGAGCAGTCCTAATGCACTTACACACGCCAGGCCATGGAGAAACTAAGGCCACGTGGCATGGAGGGGAAGCCAGGAATCTCCAAGTTTAGGTGTCGTTTGGTTGGGCTAAAATAAGTTAGATTATGACTGATGACTGAAATTGTATTGTATGACTAAAATTACATTGTAGCTGATGACTGAAATTGTCGTAACTAAATTTATAAAATTTAAAAATAAAAACACATGTTAACCCACCATGAACAATACAAATGAATACGGAAAAAAAGAATCGGCAAAAAAACTCAAAACAACCAAAAAAGATAAAATTTAAAAATAGTAAAAAATAAGTCAGAAGCTCTAGCTCAAATGCACGGAAACCTTAATACAGGGAGTATGGACCTACTATTAATTAGTACCAGGGTTTAGGTGCAAGACGTGGCTTGCATCAAGTAATGTTATTAGGTGCTATCATGGCCATCTCACGAGGAACTTGACCCCAGGCTGTATGGATACCTGATTGCTCGTGTATGTATTTGCTTTGGCATTTGGCACACTAATTGACTGTAGTGTGCATTATGATCTGACAACTGCTGTCGCGGAGAGTCGTTCTGGCTGTTCAGTAACGGCCTTTGAGTTGCTCCGAAGGCTCATACCCGTCACACATGATACGGTGGCTACAACTCTTTGCACAAGGATCTTTCAGGTGTGTCAATTGGGATGGGTTGATTGCTACGTCACGTTGATCTTACCGTAGTAAGACAAGTATTGTGGGCCTCTAGCAAAACCGGTGATCTCGGTGCCGCTTATTTAGGCTAAAATAATAATTTATGATTAAAATCTTATTATAAGTAATTAAGATTGTATTATATCTGATGATGATTTATTTGATATAATTAAATTTAAAAATTAAAAATAGAAAAAAACATGTTAGCCCATCATGAATAATACAAACGAATACAAAAAAAAAACTCAAAAAAGACTAGAAAGCCAAACAAAATAAAAATTGAAAATAGTAAAAAATAAATAAAAAGTTAGATACTCAAGCCAAAATAAACCAGACCCTCATCCAAAACTTGCGTACGGAGGAGCGATCATTGAAGCACCGTTGGATTGGCAGGCTGCTCCATGCCATGCAGTGAATGAAGCACCGGACAACCTCCCATCCTCCCCGTCTCCCCCGAGCAAATCCAATTTAGGACAAGTCAAAGACATGTGGCCCCATGCCCTATTCCCAGGCTTCCGGGCGCGCCCTAAAAATTTGTGTTCCCCACGCCTTCTCGGCCCGCTAATTAACGGACACGTAATTAATTACTACTAATGGGCCCGCCCGCTTCGGGATCCCAAAATAGCAATTGGCTTTCCCCTCCCCAATCCCCCACCGGTCTTCGCTATCCCCGATGACGCGTGGGCCCGCGAAACAGGGTGAGTAAGCTGTGGGGCCATCCTTTTTGCTTTCCTGCCACGTAATACAACTCCGTGGATTTTCAAGTCATTTTTTGTATTCCAACTCATTTCTCTTTTCCCCTTCCGTTCCCTTCCCAATCCATTCCCTCAGCTCCCGCACACACGCACGCGCGCCGCACACAGAGGCTGCAGCATGCCGGTGGCTAGCTGGAGCATTCCGGCGATCCCGCGGGCGGCCCCGCCGGCGAGGGGAGAGATCCCTGGAGGAGCATTCCTGGTGGCTGCGCGGCCGCGGGCGGGCCGGTGCCGCGCTACGCCCAGACGCGTGAGGCTCGGCGGCGTCGTCGTGGCCCGCGCCGGTAAAGCGGAGACGCCGGTGACTGGCTCCGGAGAGGCTGGGGTTGTGTTCTCCGAGAAGTTCCCCTTGCGCCGATGCCAAACTGTAACTTGTTCTACCCCGTTGTGTGATTTGTGCCGAAGCTGTGCCTTTTTTTTTTCCGTTGGTTGGTGATGGGTTTGTGGTTTCCAGGTGGAAGGGAAGGCGTGGGTGAGGGTGGATGCGGAGCCGGACGGGGACGGCAAGTGCAAGGTCGTGATCGGCTGCGACGTAGAGGGGAAGTGGGTGCTGCACTGGGGTGTCTCCTACGATGGTGAGCACGGAAGGTAATTTTTTTTGTTTCTAATCTTTCTCTTTTTGGGGGTGTGGGTGCACCCTTTTGTTGAGGGGCTGGCATTAGAACAGTTTTGGTTGGTTCTCATGTTGGTCCAATTGTAAATGCTTTAAAATTTATGTTTGTTTTATTTGGAATTTGGGATGGCATTGAAGCGCAAGCCAATTTAGTAGTTGCATATTTGCAAATTTGGGAGAAGTTCTCGTAATTTGATTGCAGGTTGGCGGGTATAATGTCTCCTCGGCTCCTTTGGAGTTGTCTTGATATCCCGCCTTTCTATACGTTACTTAAAGAAGGAATAATTTGCCAAGGCATATTTAATTAAGATTTGTCATTTCTTTCGTTTCTTTGTACGTATTCAAGCTTCAACGTTTATACGTTTCCCGTAAAAAAGAAACGGGGGGAAATGACATTTGTCGCTTTTTCCCCCCTCTATTTGTCGCCTTCAGATCCCGCCTTCTTGGACCAAAAATGTTTAATGACCCATTTCATCTTAACCTTTGTTTTCTATATATTTGCAGAGAATGGGATCAACCTCCTTCAGAAACAATACCTCCCGGTTCAGTTCCAATCAAGGTTGTTCTAATCTTGTGAACACTGTTCAAGCACTCAAAACAGGTTGCAGCTATTAACACTTGCATGTGGGTGTCTGTGTGACACGAACTTGCTAGGAACCTCCAAATTTATGCTGATGCCTGAAACAGTCAAAAGCTCACTGCTTTCTTATTTATCCTTTAGTCATGACTCTAGTCATTTAGGCTTATTTGAAACTTTCAGGACTATGCAATCGAAACACCGTTGGAGATTTCACCCAATTCAGAAGGGCGGATGCTCCATGAAGTGCAAATCAATTTCGATAAGGACACTCCAATCGATTCTATCAATTTTGTTCTAAAGGTTCAAACTTTACACTTGCATTGCTGTCAATTTTTTCCCTAGACAACATGGTGTTTCTCAACTTTCCTACACTATATCAAAATCCTTAGCCTATAACTCGCCCACTCTATGCCAAGTAAAACAGCAGCTGAAGGGAAGGCACCTAAGATGGAAAGTTGTGTAACTTGTTTTCACATTCTCTAGTTGCCCAAGGAAAGGATAACATGTACCACAAACACGCTTATCTGCATACTAAAGGCAATATCAAACACATGCCTCATCTGAGCTGAATATTTTGATAGATCCAAAGATTAATTAAATTCTATGCAATGCTCTGGCTCTTTTAGCTATTAAGTTCTGTTTATTCAGCTTGCAAATTGAATATCTCAATTGACTGTTGCTTTGCTAGGAAGAGGAAACAGGTGCATGGTTTCAACATAAGGGTAGAGATTTCAGAATACCCTTAAGTGAGTCCTTCAATGGCGGAGATCCATTAGAAGCAAATCAAGTTATTGGTGTCTGGCCAGGTTATTAAGAATTTCAATGACTATTACTTTCTTTTGGATTATTATTATAGTGGTTTAGCACTCTGTTCTGTTGATTGGTTTGGTCCTCTAGGTTATATAAAAATGCATTTCCTTCTATAAGATAATACTTAATAGTTAATACCACTGAGTGATACTTATTTTGGGTTTAGAACCTTAAGCTATTCCACAGGAGGTTTTGAATGTAACCATTAGTTATCTATGAATCAATACTGCTGCATTGACAATTTGCTCCATTCTCACCTTTGATATTTCATGGCAACAATAAATGTTTCTGGAAGTATCTGTCATGAAAGATGCACAAAATGCACTCTCCATGCCATGCCATCTGATTCTTCTCTGAGAATAATGTGTTCTAGGCGCTAGGCACCACCCTCCCGCCTTGCCTGCCTAGCTGAGTTTTCCCATCTAGGTGGCGACTAGGCGCTAGGCGCCGGTCTGCCACCTGACTAGCACCTTGGTGAACACACCATAGAACATGACCATGCAAACTATGGGTTTCCACTAGCACAAACCGAGGAAATCCTCTTTTGAGCGATCATAGTTGCAAGCAACTTATATAAAAAGTGCCAACATGTATATTGTGTTGCTCCTTATCATTCTGCTGATTTTTTTTTTTCTGGGACTAATGTTGTCTATGTAGATGTCCTGTTTTGTTCCTCAAGTCAAATACTGTTTTGATTACATATATTTGTGCCTAAAAGACTAAAACTAGTGTGTTACAGTAGCATCCTTGTGGAATTGCACAAGTATTGGCTTTGACAAGCTGAAAATTCTGATTTCTCGGGGCCTCTAGGACAGTTATCTAACATATTAAAGTTCTGATTTCTTAGGAGCTTTAGGGCTGCTATCTAATGTGTTAAACAAACCTAAGGGATCTAGTGCTCAGCCACAAGAAACTGTACCTGAGGATAAAGGTTCAAGTGGCAAACGCATGTCAGGGTTCTATGAGGAATATCCCATCTTAAAATCAGAGTATGTTCAGAATTTTGTAACTGTTACTGTGAGGAAAACCAATGAAACAGATAAAAGTCTTGTGGAATTTGACACTGACATTCCTGGAGAAGTTATCATTCATTGGGGAGTTTGCAAAGGCAATACTATGACATGGGAGATCCCACCAGAACCACATCCACCAACAACGCAGATGTTCCGACAGAAAGCTCTTCAGACCTTGCTAGAGGTAAGGAGATAACTTTGAGCCCTTGGTAGAGGCAAAGAGATGAAATTGAATTGTCGAAGTTAAAGAAGCAGGCAAAATGTGCTAACTACTTGTGCTCTGTAACAATTAACAAGCAAATGCATTTTGAATAAGTAAAATCACATGACACCACTTGTATTTTGGGATTTTCTGATTCAACCTGCACTCCAAAAATAGGAAACTATAACATTTGCACTTCCGAAATGTATGAACTAGAATTCACCACCCCACCATAGATTAAACTGGTAAATTATGATGGGTGTCCACTATAGAAAATCCATAGAATAAAATTGGCAATTTTTAATGTGCATGAATTTTAGTTTTTTATAGTACATAAGAGAATTTTCACAACTGAAAAGTAAAGTTGGGTTTGGTATTATTCCGTGTTAGACAAGCTTTAGTTTTCTCTTCAACATTTTCCTTAAAAACATTTGCTATCTTTGAGTGATACTTTACCCTTTAATTTTATTCCTTTGTTAAGCGGGTTACTTTTTTATGGTGCCCCTTTTACCAGGAAAAAAATTACAAAGCAAGCTCAGGTCTTTAAAATCTGAAAATTTTCAAAAACTTGGATTTACTAAAAAATAAAGTTGTCCCTTCACGCAATTCTTTGTTTTGTCTCCTAACTCTGTTATCCATGGTGTTGTGTTGTTTTTGGGGTGATGTCTGCTTTGGGTAGTCAAGTGAGGACCAGCTCCTAATGTACTTATAAGCGGTTCTCTTTAGACTAAAAGTATATCTTTAATGCACAAGCAAGTTTTTTAAATCTTTTGACAATATATGTGCTCTGCGAGTGCTACCAAAAATTTGCCTTTCTTGTTACCTTTTCCATTTCGTAGAGCATTTATATATGTTCTTCTTCACAATTCAAAGTATATGTTCTTCACAATTCAATGACTTCAGCTGCGTGAAATCAGTGAAGTATTCCTCTTCACACATATTATCTCATACTGCAGCAAAAAGCTGATGGAACAGGCAACACTATATCATTCTTGCTGGATGCAGAGTATTCCAGTCTGGTTTTTGTGGTCAAACTTGATGAGTATACTTGGTTGAGAAATCTTGAGAATGGATTTGATTTCTACATTCCTCTTACAAAAGTGGACCAATGTGGAAGCGCCCAAGAGCCTCATATGGCTGAGGAACAGAAAGTTGATAAGTCTTTTCAAACTGATGGCTTAGTCAGTGATATAAGGAATCTGGTGGTTGACCTATCATCTAGAAGAGGTCAGCGAGCAAAGAATAAAGTTCTGCAAGAAGACATCCTGCAAGAAATTGAAAGGTTAGCAGCAGAAGCTTATAGCATTTTTAGGAGCCCTACTATTGATACTGTAGAGGACTCTGTTTACATCGATGATGACCCATCGAGGGTGAAGCCTGCTTGTTCTGGCACTGGATCTGGCTTTGAAATATTGTGTCAAGGATTTAACTGGGAATCTCATAAGTCGGGAAAATGGTATATTGAACTTGGTGCAAAGGCCAAGGAGTTGTCGTCCCTGGGTTTTACCATTGTTTGGGCACCACCGCCTACTGATTCTGTATCACCTGAAGGATACATGCCAAGGGATTTATATAATCTAAACTCCAGGTATATTTCTTTGTTCAAAATTGTTGTATTCCTTAAGTTACTTATTGTTTGAAGATTGGATACATTTAGCAATATTGGTCTTATTTTATTTCATCTATTTATGTTATGTACCATAATATTTACATTTATTTTATTTCATCTATTTACATTTAGTGGAAAATGGGCCTTATCGGAACCAGGTGTGGTGATAAATGAGTAAGTGCTGGGATGTCACTCCTTTAGTGACACGCTACGTTGGCGCCCAGATGTAGTGGAAAATAGGCAAGAGTCTTCCCACTTTACTCGACGAGTGCGAGGAGGCAAGGAAGCTAGTCGAGGAGAGTAGGATTCGTATGGGTAGTTGAAATGTAGGATTCTTAACAGGTAAGTTAAGAGAGATAGTTGATACAGCGATTAGGAGACATATAGATATCTTGTGCGTTCAAGAGACTAAATGGATGGGTCAGAAGGCAAAGGAGGTGGAGTATACTGGCTTCAAGCTGTGGTATACTGGAACAGAACGAAACAAGAATAGAGTGGACATCTTAATTGATAAGTGCCTCAAGAGTGGAGTTGTCGACGTGAGGAGACAGGGGGATAGGATTATCCTAGTCAAGCTAATCTTTGGTGATTTGGTTTTGAATGTTGTTAGTGCATATGCTCCACACGTAGGGTTGGATGAGACCGCTAAGAGGTAATTTTCGGAAGACCTAGATAACATGGTTAGAAGTGAGCCTATCAATGAGAAGATTTTCTTAGAAGGCGATTTCAATAGTCATGTCGGTACAACTAGTGGAGGGTTTCAAAGGGTGCATGGGGGTTTTGGTTATGGTGATAGAAATCAAGAGGGAGAAGATATCTTGAATTTTGCCGTAGCCTATGATCTTATGATAGCTAACACCTTCTTTAGAAAGAGACATTCTCATTTAGTTACCTTTATCAGTGGTTAGCACTCTAGCCAAATCGATTTTATTCTTGTTAGGAGGGAGGACAAACGAGCCCACATAGACTATAAGGTTATACCTGGAGTGTGTTGTCCAGCAACATAAGTTTGTAGTCTTCGACTTTCGTTTTAGGTTACAAGCCCGATAAGCTAAGGTCGCCCGAGCCATAAGGACGAAGTGGTGGAAACTCAAAGGAGATATCGCACATGCGTTTAAGGAGAGGATGGTCACGGAAGGGATGTGGGATGTGGGAGAAGCGAATAGTATGTGGACAGAGATGGTAACTCGCATTAGGAAGGTGGCTATGGAGGTGCTTGAAGTGACCCAAGGGACAAGACCAGAACCAAAAGACACATGGTGGTGGAATGAGGAAGTGCAAAAAGCTATTGAGGAGAAGAAGATATGCTATAAGCACATGCATCATGATAGGAGCGATGACAACATACAGAAATACAAAGCAGCAAAAAAGAATGCGAAGAAAGCGGTGAGTGAGGCACGAGGCAAGGCATATGAGGAAAGTTATCAGAAACTAAGTACAAAGGAGGGAGAGAAGGGTGTCTACAAGATGGCTAAACTTCGAGAAAGGAAGACGAGAGATTTCAACCAAGTTAAAAGCATCGAAGACGACACTAATAGACTTTTGGTGGAAGACGAGGTCAAGGATAGGTGGAGGATTACTTCGACAAGTTGTTCAATCACGATAACAATGATAATATGATTGAACTGGATGATGTTTTTTACGACACCGATAAGCGGTTTGTTCGAAGATCTAAGAGTCGGAAGTAAGAGATGCCTTAAAAAGGATGAAAGTGGGTAAGGCGTTGGGGCCTGATAACATCCTCGGTCGCCGGTCGCCATCCACTGCCTGTCGTGGCCGACGGCGCCGCTTCCCACGCCGTTGTCTCTGTAGCCATGTCTTTCGCTTGATCCGCCACCGCCGTCGCCTCGGGATCCACCGCTTTCGCCGCGCTCGTCATGCCGCCGTCTCCGCTTCGGAGCCGGTCGCCGGAGAAGGTCGCCGTCCGCCTCCGCCGTCGCGGTTAGGCGGAGAAGAAGCGATGGTCGACCGGAAGAAGGCGTGATCGGACCGGAAAAAAAGCGTGCGGTCATGCCGGCAATGATCGATTCTTGCGGAGAAGACTGGCGGTCGAACGAAGAAGAAGAAGCAGAGTTGGCTCGTCCCTTCGCCGAGACCGACTCGCTAAACTCGTCCGCCGCCAGACGCTTGTGTCGCCGCGGCACTCTACTCGGCCATGCCCCGCCGCCTCGTCTTTGCCGTTGTCTGCCGCCGCCACCGCCGTCGGTCGTTGTTCGCGCCGCGCCGCCTGGTTATAGTTAGCTGCCGCCGCTCGATCCGGTCGGATCGGTGCCTCAATCCGATCCGTCGTTGCCGCCAGTTCTTTGCTCCGCTGCCGCCGCTTTCGTCGTCATTGTCCTCGGTCGTGATCGCCATCCATTGCCCGGTCGTCTCCGCTGAGCCGCCGCCGCTGGTCCGCCTCCGAGCCGCCGCCGCCGCCGATCCGCCGGCCGTTGCTCCTCGCCTGCCCGTTCCGCCGACCACTCTGCCGGCCGCCGCCCGTAGGCCGCCGCTCCGTTGGTCGCCACTGAGCCGCCGCCAGAAGCCGCCCGCCGCCGCTTTCGCCGCCGACCGCCAGCCGTTGCTCGCGGGGAGCCGCCGCCGCCGATCCGCACCGTGCGCTGCCGCTCCTTCAGTCGCTGCTCTCGACTGGATGCGTTCGTGGGTGTCGGTCGGCTTTTAAACCGACCGACGAATTTAAGCAAAAAAAAATTAAAAAAATCAAACAAATAAAAAAAACTTATTTTGCAGGCACCATATAGCCGAAGGGAATTGCAACCATGGCCGCCGCCTAGCAGCTCGAGGACGAGCTGCATGTCCGGGAGGGGTGTAATGTCATGAGATTAGATTCAATCTGTTAGGGGGAGTCATCTATATAAGAGGGCTACCACATGCTATTGGAATGAATCAGAGAAATAACAGTCTTTCTCCTCTAAAGTCTCTCTCTAAAGTTCCTCTCTCCTTCTACGCCGACGCCATCCGGCCATCTTCTTGGTGATGTTTACCCCCTATGAACTAAGGTTCATGACATTCACAGTTATGCTTGCAGAAATTTGTGCCTGTTAGTGTAGTGCATGTCAATATGAAAACCACGCACACAAAAAAAAATGGTGATTGGTGAGTAACTGATGAACTTACCAGGAACATTCCTTCTCCTGATGAATGAACTAGGCAGGTACTGCATGTTTTGTGTTAGATAACTGATGGAGCTCTGTAGTAAACATTGTGACTCTCTGGTGTCTACTTAGTTCTGAAGATTTTGCTACTAAATTTTCTGTGTAGAGACGTAACCAGAGCTTGCTTTCCCTTCTATAGTTAATCTCAACCTTCAGTTTTTACTTATGTCGTCTGAAGCTTCCCTGGTCCAGAGAACTATCGCTCAGTCTACTTGGCTTTGACTGACCTTAGACAGCTGCTTACTTTGTTGTCTTCCTTGCTAAAAAATCAATGACCTTCAAAGGGAAACGTATGAGATTTAGAAAATCTATGTTCTTAACCAGTATATAGAAAATCTCTGTTCTTAACCAGTATATTATGAACTCATCATGCGAGCTGATGCCATGCATTAACATGATGACATCAATATTTCAGATATGGGACCATGGAAGAGTTGAAGGAGCTTGTGAAAAAATTTCATGAAGCTGGTCTGAAGGTTCTTGGTGATGCTGTTCTTAATCACAGGTGTGCTCAGTTTCAGAACCAAAATGGTGTCTGGAATATTTTTGGTGGGCGTCTTAACTGGGATGATCGAGCGGTTGTTGCTGATGATCCACATTTCCAGGTGAGGCTTTTCCTTGCAAATTATATTTGAATATGGCATTCTTAAAAGTTCATTATGATTCTCTAATATCAGCACCTATTGTGGTTATTTGGGTCCTCCATTGCCCTACTATAAAATGGGTCGCATTGTTCTTCTGCATGAAACAAACCAGTAATACCATTTTACTTATATTTAACTCCAATGGGACTTGTTGAAGTTCTGCAGACATAAGCTTAATTCAACCAAGAAAATTATGCTTGAAGGCGTCTCGCTGAATGACCTACAGACTTTTATGAACTCCACTTTTTGTACTTGCATATATTTATTATTGAAAGTAAAATGCACAAAATTATGTGTACTTGAGTTGCTTAAAGAACTTCTGGTAACTTGACCTGAGCTCCATAAGGAAAAATAAAACATACTCAACTTCAGCAGCTGTTGAAAGTTACAAGGTTGTTCTACATCTTTTCCATTTTATGTCACTTAAAATTATCTAGCGTGTGATATTCTGTTCTCCCTAAAACTCTTGTCCTTGTAGGGAAGAGGAAACAAGAGCAGTGGAGATAACTTCCATGCAGCACCGAACATTGATCATTCACAAGAGTTTGTGAGGAGTGACCTTAAGGAATGGCTTTGCTGGATGAGGTCAGTTATCCTGTTATTTTTTTTATGGTAACAGTAGGGGAGAGCCCTACTGTTATCCTATTTCTTGACCTAACTCACAGCTTAGTTTTCTTTGCCACACATCACACATTCTTATGAAAGCTGGATTTTCTTATAGTTATAATACTTTAATGCATAAGATTATATATACTGTAGTCTGCTTAGCTCCTACAACAAATTGGAATGAAACTCTGCATGTTCTCATCAGTCTTACCACCGGATTTCTTACATAGCTCCAACAAACTGGAATGAATGAGAATGGTGCACTAAGAAACCCTGCAAATTATCATCAGTATACCACCAGATATTTTACATACTTCTGGAAAATGATTTTGTAGGATATATGTTCTGGGTGTATGTATAATGCTTTTTCCCTGTAGCCTTTGACATGATTGATCCTGCAAGTTTATGTAGTTGTGTTGTGCATGTGCTTGCTTTCTGAGTAAGTGCCGCAGAACATACAGTTTCCCTCCCAAGTGGAAATAGGCAAAGAAATCAAGTTATTGCAGGAGACTTTCCCTCTAATATTAATATTGTAACTGTTTCTTGGATGAGCAGCAAATTTATTAGGAAAGGCTATCTTTTCCTTTCTTTGGAGACAGAACATGTGATGTTCTCACTACTCCAATATGGGGAATTGGGGACACTAGCTTGCATGTACGAATGTGGTTGGTATATTTTTGATTAGCTAGACGAGATATATTGGATTGTAGAAAATTAGACCTGAGTGTTGCACAAAATGTCAGCATCACATGTTTTAGTCGTAGTTGCTTTGCTTGACTTGCAGAAAGGAAGTCGGATATGATGGATGGAGGCTTGATTTTGTTCGTGGTTTTTGGGGTGGATATGTCAAAGACTACTTGGAAGCAAGTGAACCAGACTTCGTGGTAGGAGAGTACTGGGACTCTCTCAGTTACACTTACGGTGAAATGGATTATAATCAAGATGCCCACAGGCAGAGAATCGTTGACTGGATAAATGCTACAAATGGAACCGCTGGTGCATTTGATGTCACCACTAAAGGAATACTCCATACTGTAAGATTTTAGCTAGCAATTTTTCCAAGTTTTATATGCTTATGGGTAACTTGGTAACTCTACTACTATACATTTCTTGGCCATGGCTCAAGCAATCCTTCTGTTGATGCTTTATCAACTGTTATGCAAGATGCGAAAATGCAAAACCATCATGATGTCAATTAATTAAACTTGCATCTTGCATAGTATTCCCATTGTACGACAATCATTAAAATATTAAATGTTGATTGATCTGTTGTAAAGTGGTTTCCTGATGAGAGTTAACTCATCTAAGATTGGAATGACCAGTCCTGTTGTAATCTAGTGGTGCAACCTTGTATACTCCTTTCCTACATTTGCTGTTTTTCCTTTTTAATTCTGCATCTGTAATATGGAATTTTCTTCCGTTATACAGGCACTGGAAAAATCTGAGTATTGGCGCTTGTCTGATGAAAAAGGGAAACCCCCTGGAGTATTAGGTTGGTGGCCTTCACGTGCAGTCACGTTTATAGAAAATCACGACACCGGTTCTACTCAGGTAAATACAATATCTCTAGATTCACGAATAAATGTTAGCCTTATCTTTAAATAACTACTATATTACTCTGGACTCTGGACAAGTTAACATATCCTATTTAATTTGTATCTGTATAGAACTAACAAAAGTGCATATATAGTTGAATGCCGGGTATCCTGAACATTCTGATGCATTTATTCTTAATAATGATCGGACTGTAGCTGCCTTATCCTTATTTATGTAATATTGTCATGTTTCCTGTTTTCATATAAATAAATTTTGTTCACTCCATTGTTGTTGAACTCTTGAATCTGGAAGGCCCCAATCTTGTGAATCCTGGTAAAATTTGAGGTGCAATTATATTCTAAGAAAAGCTTGCTAGATATCCATGACCCTTCCAAATTGGAATCTCCAGCCTAGTGCAAGTTTTTCTACTGCCTGCTTTACATGATCCTTCTAACATTGTTTCTGGTATCTCTGTAGGGTCATTGGAGATTCCCCTTTGGTATGGAGTTGCAAGGATATGTCTACATCTTGACGCATCCTGGCACTCCTGCAGTCTTCTATGATCACATCTTTTCGCACTTACAACCAGACATTGCTAGATTAATCTCTGTCAGACGTCGCCAAAAGATCCATTGCCGCAGCAAGGTATAAAACATGTACACAAAAGTGGCTAAACAAATTCCTACTGCTCATTTTCCTTCTGTATATGTCATCTTCGTGAATGCAATGACAATACTTTCTTAAATTGCTGGGGATGTATATCATTTACAGATCAAGATACTCAAGGCAGAAGGGAGTTTATATGCGGCCGAGATTGATGAGAAGATAACAATGAAAATTGGGTCAGGACATTTTGAGCCAAGCGGTCCCATAGATTGGATTGTTGCTGCCGAGGGACAGGATTACAAGGTCTGGGAAGTGTCATCGTAGACTTTTCACACAGCTACTTGCATAACCTCTAGGCTAGACAACTATATATCGCTCTTAGGAGGAAAAGTGAATAGCATAAAGCTAGGAAACGGCGTCAGAATGGTTAAGTGGCGGATCGGACACTGCTGCTGGTGGCAAGAAACTAAGAAAGGCGATAACAAGGGCAATGAAAGAATTTGTCCTACAACAAGGATTTTGCTGAAGTGAAACTGTGTATACAGTTGCACATTTGATCTGGTGCAGAACCACCGGTAGTGCCGTATATAAGCCATGAGTTATTATAGCGTCATATATATAAGCCATAAGTGGATTCGAACCCACCTATTATTTGCCAGCAGGCAAATTGCCTGTTCATGTATCTTTGTGTTCTGTTTATTTGCAGAGATACCTCTGCCATGATGGAGCTATGTAAGATAATACATTTGCAATAGATCTGGGTCTCTTCTTTTCAGCTTCTAAAAGCTATTTTTCGAATTTTCTATAGTAACTAACTTTTAACGAAGTATCTTTTTAAGATAGTGTTTACTAGTTAATTGTAGTATATACTGTACCGACTTTATTTATATCTGCAAAAACCGCACGTAAGTTTCTGTTACTCTGTAATCTCTCGCACGAGCAGCCTAAAAGATATAAGTCGTAACTAAAAATCATAAACTTTAGATAAAAAGAACAGGCCCAGCGTACATAAATTAAGTATGGCAATTTCTCGTATAGTCTTGCATTCCACATATTGCATTTTCCCTGAGGACTTCTGGCAAATTCAAACGGACAACAGCTAGAAGCGATGACCTCGCAAGGTAACGAAACGACTGGCGACAACAGCGTGGATATTAACAAGGCCAAATTTGCATAGTTTAGCATGGCAGGTAGGTGGAATTGAGGTGGTGCTCGGTTGGGTTAAATTTTGATGGCTTGTGGCTAAAATTTTACTGTAACTAACTGAAATTACACTGTATCTGATGGTGTCTTATTTGGTATAATTAAATTTAAAAAAATAAAAAATAAAAAAATAAGTTAGCCCATCATGTATAATACAAACGAATACGGAAAAAAATCGGCAAGAAAGCTCAAAATAAGCCGAAAAATCAGAAAAAGATGAAATTTAGAAATAGTAAAAAAATAAGCTGAAAGCTAGAAGACTAAGTCCAAATAAGCATGGCCTGAACCATACGAGCCTTCCGCGGATAGAAGCATATCAAAACCAAAAGCATTTACGACGAAAACTTTAACAAGATGCCAGCAAGCGACAAAAACAGAAGTTTGTATTGACAAATTAACCGAATTGCTGATTTTAGTTTGAACATCTAAAACAAGCTGGGGGCATGTACTGTACTCAAAAATGATACTACGAAAGGGCCAAGTTTGCAGAATCGAGAAGCCATGGCACCAACCAGACTTGGTTCACTCGACCTCAGATGCTGATATGTAGAGCTACCATCCTAAAACTAAGAAAGGATCGGCACTATCATCAAGGCTTAAGAACCAGCGACAGCCCAACCTTGGAGCTCTTGTCGATCGCCATGGTGTCGACCTCAGTGGAGAGGGTGAACAATGACTTGGGCCTCCACTCGTGCTGCATGAGGGCGCTGACCATGCCGTAGTTGTTGCAACGCACCTTCAAAGTGGTGAGGGGGTCCAAGGCATGCTGCGTCCCGAAGGTGACGGTGTTCTCATTGCTCGAGAAGCTGTGGTTGATCTCCCCTCCAACAGCTGTGTTTGTCTCTTTGTTCACCAAATGGTAGTACGACGCAGTGAGGCTGTCCCCTTTGTTGGTCCTGAAAGGCGAAATGATTCAGTCATTCATACCAAAAGCCATTAAGTTCATGCATGGAATATCAAAAACAAAAAAATATAATGATTAAACAAAGGTGCTTAAACCCTTCCAGAATCACTTTGCTTTTAGGAATTTCAAAGAAGCCAGGTTAAGAGAAATGCATCCTCAAGAGGATAACAGACGTGTAAACACTGGAAACATTAATTCAAGACTGTAGAAGCAACGAGAGCCAACACACATTGCATTGATTCATCAGGTGAGTATATACAAGCTAGCACATGTACACGTTGAGCTAACGACCTCCCTAAGCTACCTTCTAAACTAACGCGGTCAAGGCCACGTGGATGCAATCCATGCATGGACTGGGTTAGCAGCGTCTTTAGCGTTAACAAAGACACTCGCAAATTGTTAAGCAGTTTACAATGGACTTGTTAGAAGAAAACACTTACAGCGTCACAGCAGCAAAAAGATCTGCATTGGTGAGACTCGCTCCAGCATCATACTTGGTGAAATTCCCAGTTGTGGTATCATATGCAACATCAGCACCAACAGCCAGAGCTTCGTTGCCAAACACACCAGAAAGGTTAACCAGAGGTTTTGAGTTCAAGCCAACACCGACACTGATACCAGCGTAATCATGCAAGTACTGGAGTTCAGCCTGCAACCACAAGGTAGAGAGAGTCAAACAAAAATCAATTTGAACTGAAAAAGACCCAAGCAGTCTGGAGAATATGAAGCTGTGTACCTTTGCAGCAGTCTGATATGGAAAGGGAATGGTTACTATTTTCTTCAAGCCTGGTGCGCCAAGATTTTCAGTTGTGAATGTAGCTAACAGCTGGAAAAATAAAGAAGAAACACAAATCAATCAACAGTAGAGAGAGTTTATTGAACTTCAGGTGGTTCACCATCAGAACGTGCAATAAGAACTTTTCATACAGTCACATTTGACAGAGAAAAGGACAAAACCAGAAGAAACTTACTTGAGAGTCTGAAGTTGCTTTCAGATCCAATGTGACATTATTGTTCTTCAGCTGGGTCCGGATCTCGCTAAAGATAGCTTCATTTTTCCTTGTGCTTGCAGCAGTGATTACCTATAGACAGAATTCAAAAACTTACAAACAGATTTATATCACCTATGTAGAATTGAAAGCTCCACACAGTAGAAGCTGAAGTTTGCAGAACTAAGATTTTCACAGATGAAATGGTTAGATGAACAAAGAATGGAACAAAGATTAAAAAAATGTACACATCATAAATTCCAGCACATCAAATGCCAATGCAAGAGTTCATGGCACTTATTAACTGACAATCCATAGGATGACAGGGATAGGATATATGCATGACAGCATCATGATTTTTAGCCATTTGTCAGTGGTATGGCAAATACAAAGGCAACACACATGTCATGGAAAAATATTACAGAGTTAGGAAAACGATGTTGTTGTTCATTCAAATCTGTGCTATAATATTATGCTAGGCTCCCAGAAATCCTACATTGCTAACTCAAATGAACATAGCTCCAGTTAATGAACATAGAACATAACATGAATTTGTCTAGGCACAAACACATTCTCTGAATAATAAAAAAAGACAACTAGGTAGAGTGACTAGCATGCCTAAGACCAAAATGCCCAAACATCAAATTCAAAAGATCCAAAACGGCAAAACCACTTCATCTTAATGTACTAACACGGCATTTGCAGATGCTAAACCGCAGGGATGCAAAGAAATAATAGGCAAACTGCAGGGTATGACAGCTAATAAGAGGTTGGTGCTTCTTTCTTCTAAAATTCAGTTCACTCGCTTGGTAGGAACTGCAATATTAAAGCATCATCCTATTCATTATCCAATAGAGCACCCAGTTTGCTCCAACCCCAGATGTCACTTTGATCAAGCTAGAATCCACAAAAACCACCAATAAACATGTCGTCCTATTCTTTTGGGCTGTGCCTGGTGTGGTTGATAGCTTTTGTCTGCGTTTTTCAAGACAGCGATGAACGATAGAGACGCCAACGCCAACGGCACATATGGTTTTAACCTCAAGAAGCCGTTTGGAAAAGCGGCTTGAAGAAGGCCTTGTTTGTTTCGGCTTCCGGAGAAGCCAAAACCAAAAGCCGCAAAAAAGCCCACCCCTCCCCCAAAAAAAAAACAATCCCGATCTAACAATACATGCTCACCCCCCACTTACGTAAATCTTCACTTACAATCTAAATTCATGCATAAATAATTGCATGTTCATCCCTAACTGCAATCAACATTCCAAATCCTATATTCTAAACACAATAGTTCTAACCTAACGATGACTACATCACACAAACCACTTCTAAATTTGAACCTACTCAACAAAAACAAACACAAATATCGGATCCCTTAACCACAATTTAACTGACATTCATGCAACTGCAGAGACAAGCAGTAGCTACAAAAGTCTTAAGACCAAAGAAGTAGGCATGCTAAAACCTACGAAACTATCACTGTGAATCAATAGACTGAATCCCTTAGTTACATACAAATCAACTCCCAGCACAATCCAAAAACCACAAAGATAACACCAACACAGAAACGTCATGTATGTAATAAACAGAAACCTGACACAACGTCCGCCCATCGATTGAACTAAAAAAAATCACATCACCTAACAAAAACATCTCAACACAAGCCAAAAACAGCTAAAATCCCCTCCTAATTCACTAACTGTTCCAGGGCAGTCCCAAATCTCCGTGCACTCTCCAAACTAACTCAAAATCTAACCAACCCTCAAAACCTTAGGACACCAGTAACCCCACAGTGCAATGCGAACACACACCTCAATCCGCCCACACAAATAAGTTCAAACCCACCCGAGGCACCACTAACCACCACAACTCAAACCTAAAACCCCACCAACACACTAATAAACCTAAATCCAACTCAAACCATTCGAAAGTACCACACTAACAATCGAAGCATGCGAACCAAGGCCTCCACAAGAAACCCACTAAAACCAAGCAGAAATCAGTAAATACTCACAGCTCCATTTTCGGCGTAAGTGGTGAGGGTAAACTTCTGGTCCGTGTGGAAGTCCTTGTACAGGAGATCTGCAAAATCACCAAGAACAGCAGCAGCAAGCCAGCAACCAGCAATCAGTCCCTTACAAAGCTCAAATCAAGAACCATCACCACCAAACCCCCCGAAAAATAAACCGAAAAGGAAGAGCTCATCCCGACCTCTGGCCTTCTTGCCGATCTCAGAGTATAGGCCGGGACCAGTGGCCGCCATGGCAGGAGCCAGGAGGAACGGTTCTGCTCAACGGCGGCGGCGGCGGGGAGGAGAGGAGCGGGGAAAGGAAGCGGTGTGTCGTCGTGGGTTTTGGGGTGGGGAAGGTGTGGGGAGGGAAGAGTTTATTTATAGCGGGGCGGGGCAGGGGTGGGCGGGAAGCCGGGAAGCGCCGGATGTGAGATGGGCGGCCCAGATCTCTTGCCGCCGGCTGTTGCTTATCTTTTTCTTCAATAGAAAGAAGCTGGAGCCTGGGGGGTGCGGGTTTATGTTTTCTTGGATAAAGGGTTGATGAGGACGGGTCAATGGTCATGGACTTTGAGTTGATCCATATCTGAAATTTCTTTCTCCCTGCCTCTCTTTTCCGGAAACAACCTGCAAAATTTTCTTCTGGGGAGAAGAAATTTGATCGGCATTTGTTGTTTAGCTGTCCTTTGCTTTGTAGGATGGGTTATAGACTTATAGTGCATGTTATGTGATGGTCTCAATATACGCATTTTAAGATAGAAACAAACCTAATAATGCAATGTTTGCTTGCTCGATTGTATATTTGTATTTGAAAGACCATGTGAGAAGATTCATAATTATATTGTGATGACTGATGAATTATTGTCATTTGAGAAATATGAAAATTTAAATTTGTTGGATTTAGTGGAGGATGTGCAGACTACTTGCAATTCAGACCTGGTGAAATGCAATCGGACGTCCTGGCCGAACTAGCCAATCAGGCTACGTCGGCCCTGTCCAAGTGGGTCCATTAGTCTACCTCGGCCCTGTCCAAGTGGACCTAGATACAACTGGGCAAGTACCGAGTTGGGCCTATCCTTAATTTGCACATTGACTAGTAAGCTGAAAGCCTGAGACATTGGACTTGGATTTTCCTCCCTTCGATCTTGTCGACTACCCAAGGAAGACAATGACTCAATGAGCTGTTCACTGTTGGCTGCTGAAGTGAACTGTTCCACCTCCACACCAAGAAGGAAATGGTATGCCATTTAGACCCTACTTGTACAGGGGATTATTTCCTGGATAGAAAAATAAGACTAACATGGCATTTGTGTGATTATTTCAACCTGATCGAACCCTCTGTTCTTCTTCACATGTCAGTCCAGGCCCCGCCTGCAAGGTGTTCGGTAGAATGCTATACAGGGCGCAAACAGTCCAAGGGCAGGCTGTGTTAAATAGAATGCCCACAAGGAACAAAGTACGCTACAATGCCTGGGTGAGCAAGGGGTGAATTTTCTATACATTTGTTAGAAATAGGCCGATTCAAGTGAGATCCATTTTTTATAATTCCAAAGTGGTTTGGTACTATATTATTAAAGTTAAGTGAAGGAGATCAATTTATGAGGTGAAGTCTTTGCCTTGAATCATGTGACACATATATGGAGATGGCATCAGGAGTGTTTTGGCTGAACATGCACGCATACGCGTATTCGTGTATTTTCACGTAAAAAATCGCATGATTGTAACTTCCGTGCCGTGACGTGACGCACCACTTGGTAGATCAATTTCACCTTAGTTTTGCTGAATCATGCATCATCTCTCTCCTTTTAACTGGTCACGAGGTTACTTAATTATCATTATTTAGTTTGAATATGAGCACTTACTAGTGAATTATTTCAGTTTAATGGCGTTATTTACTGCAAAGTAATTCGCACGTCTATAAAAAACCTAGAGACGTCAGACTTGAGAGACTGAACTCATTCATTTCTTTCTCACATTGTCTTCTTCCTCTCTAAAGAATTTGTACTGAGTGTTGAGCGATCGAACCTTGTCACTCTTTCTTCTTGGCGTGCACCGAGAAGGAGGGAGAGCGGCTATCTTCGAGTCATTGTCGTAGAGAGTACCTGCACGGGATAGCAACAAGATTTCTGGGCAGCGCAAAACACATGCAACCGCTCCTACTCTGTTTCATCTACGTTCTGCACTACTTTAAACCTGCTTTGCTTCTTGTTCTTCATCAAGCTCAATAGTAAATCATTCACGCGATCGATCGACTTTGATACTGTATTTTCTTGCATATTTTTCTGAAGTACAATGAGTAGCATGTTGTTAGATTCATTTGTTGCATCACTAGTCTTTTATTGTATCTATCTTCTAGTAAATTTGGAATTAAAATATTACCCACATTTCCAACAATATCTTTCTGTTCATTTAGTACTGTTCGTAGAATTGAAATGGCAGGGAAAATATATGATCAGCAAATTCAAATAGATATATGATAGTATTTTACTTGTCTGCTCATTTCTTTCCAGACTGTATAGCGATATGTCTGCTAGTACTTACCTACTGTTTACTTGCACTGATCTTACATTCAATTATTTTGACATCCTACTGTCCAAAATACGATGCATGCTCATTCAGAGTGCAATGATGGGCTTAGTTCTTGCAAGTATGCTGCTCAAAAGATGAGGTTTTTTTTTTGTCCTTTCAGGTTTGCTGTCATTTTATCAGAAAAAAAATTGCTCCAGCTTCCTGCAATGTACCATTCCTACAAAGTTGATAGGTAGAAGGCAAAATAAAGAAGTTAATTGTGGAGGAAGCAATGAAGACATGTACATGTACAGTTCACCAGATTTGCCATGTTTCTCCATTTGTAGAGAACGGCCGGAATGAGTGCTTCGGTGAAACTTGCTTTAAGACCATGTCATTTTTCCCATAAATAGCAACAGTGCATCTTCTTTGCTAAAGGCTTTCCATCTACTGCTTCTCCTTATGCTCTTCATCAGCTGTTCTCTGTGAAGAAATTGTGGCTGACAACCCTTGCAAACTAGCAGGTGGCCATTGTGATGTTGATCTTGCAGAGTGCCCCAGGTTGCCTTCTTTTATCTTTACCACCGCTCATCTTATCTCTTCTTTGCATGGATCAAACTCAGGCCTTCAGCTAAGATGCTTGTAAAAGGGGTTCTCTCTCTCAAAAAAGATTCTTGTAGAAGGGGACAATATAGTTTGTACAGTATCTCATAGTTTACGTTATTCGGGAAAGGATAAGGACTGAGGGCCCGTTATGAAATGCCACAGTTTTCCAGGATTCTGTCTATCTGTAATTTTATGGCTGCTATTTGGATTAGCGCATAGTATGTTTACCGTACTAGTGTGTTAGTGTGTGTATACTGTTTGGTTCAGACATGCGCTTTAGGTAGATTAACCCGACAAGAAGACATCTTTGTCGGACTTTTGTCGGTGTTACATTTGCCCTGGACGTGTGATTGGCATTTGACAGCCCTTGCAAGTTTGCAGTTTCAGGTAACCATTCTGATCTTGATCTTGCAGGGTCCCAGGGAGTATCTCCTTCGGCTTTATACACCATCTACTTTGCATGTCTGTAAACTTGGTCCCTGCCAGGAGTTGTTGTGAAAAGGTCCACCGGTCACCGGCCCACCGCTGTTTCAGATAATTCCGTACCGTACCTTGGTCCATCTTCGATGGGCCTCCCCCTCCCTATGCCGGCCCACTATGCCAACGCGGCAAGCTGGCACCTCGCCATCCGCGCCACTGCTAGCCCATGAATACCCGCGCGCTCCACCGCAAAAACTGGCCTTTTGGACGGACAAACCGCTCCGCGACCGCACAAGGCAAGGCAGGCACGCACAGTCGCGCACGGTATGAGACTGAGCTGTAAACGAGTCGAACTCGAGCGAGTTCAGTCTGTCAGGCTCGAGCTTCGAGCTCGAGCCGAGCTCGAGCGAGCCGAAGGTAACGGTCAAGCTTTGAGCTGGGCTCGAGTTCGGCTCGAACGAAGCTCGAGCTCGGTTTGAAGAAGCTCGTGTAGGCTCGGTTGGACAGGGCAAACAGATTGAACGTGCACTCAGTTTGAACAGCAGCAGCAATATTTGTTTTAACAGCACTCAAATTATTAACAACAAAGACGCGGCAAGAATATTTGTAGCATCAACAGCAGCAATCAAAGTATTAACAATAGTAGCAAGAAGAATATTTGTAGCAAAGAACAAAGAAGACTCAGATTATTAACAAATAACAACAGAAGCAGCAAATATATTTGTAGCAAAGACAAAGACCAACAATCACATTATTAACAAAGAAGAAGCAGATTTGCAAAGAACAACGACCAACAGCAACACTCAGATAGTCAGATTATTACGAAATAACAACAACAGCAGCATTAATAGTTGTAGCAACAGCAGCAACAGTAATAGTTGTAGCAACAACAGCAGCAATCTAATTATTACAACAACAACAACAACAACAACAACAACAACAACAGCATCAATATTTGTAGCAGGCTAGCAGCAACAGCAGCACTCAGATGTGAAGAAATGAAGCAAATCCATGAGTTCACAAGACCACAGACCACACACATGACACATATCAAGTTCACAAGTTCATAATAGAAGTACACACAAGACAGATAACAAGTTCACAACATAATAACCATAAGTCTGTCAGCCAAAAGGTGCCTCATCTTCTTCCAATAGCCACAAAATGCCTCTGCGGTGGGACTTGATGTCGGTGTGGCGGTGGGGAGCCAAGGACGAGGAGGATCTTCGTGGTGTAGGAACACGGCCGTGATTGGGGAGGCGGAGGCTGCCGTGGCGTCGGGACTCGGGGCCGAGGGAAGATTTGGGGCCGAGGGCGTCGCCGTGTCGACCGTCTGGACGGGATCTCGCCGAGACTCGGATCCGGGAGGAGTAGGGAACCGGGCATCTCGGTGGCTGCGTGGCGACACTCGATCGGGAGGAGTAGCCGAGCACAGGAACCGGGAGTGGGGATCTCGGGTGGGCTGCCGTGAGACTCGATCCGGGAGGAGTAGGGAACTGGGCATCTCAGGTGGCTGTCGGCGGCGAGACTCAGATCTCGGGAGGGAGTAGCCGAGTCTGGAACCGGGAGTGGGGATCTCGGGTGGGCTGCCGTGGCCGAGACTCAGATCTGGCGAGGAGTAGGGAACGGGCATCGTGTGTGGGCGCAGTGGCGAGACTCGATCCGGGGAGAGTAGGGAACGGGGATCTCGGGTGGCTATCGGCGGCGTCGGGGGCTCGGGGTCGGGCCGCCAGGGGAGGATTATGGGAGGGTTTCTTCGCTCCGGCGTCGGCTCACGAGAATGGGAGGAGACGAAATCTCGGATCCGGGACCGGGAGTGGGAGTGGGGTGGGCTCGAGGTATTGGAGATGGGAGGGACTCGAGGTGAGGGAGTGGGGAGTCACGGGCTTAACAGTGAGTCACCGCTCGGTCCGCTCAGCGCTGCCGCTCCGCCGTCCGCTCACGATCCGATTCGAGCTCGGCTCGATCAGGCTCGCGAGCTTACTTTCAAGCTCGAGTTTGATTCGTTATAAGCTCGAGCCGAGTTCGAGTCGAATCTAGAGCGAGCCGAACTCGAACAGTTCACGAGCCTCAAACTTTTCTTACAGCCCTACATGAGACGCCTCGGCCGCTGCGCAAGGCAAGGCACACGCGCACAGCACGAGAAGCCGCTAACTTAGCCTGGGCGGCCGCGCGACCCGTTGGTGGGCCGTGGGCACACTCCTGAGACCGCGCGATCGGCTGGGCCACACCGCTTTCCGTCCGCGCCGCATACCCCGCGGCCGCTCCGCAAGGCGATGCACACGCGCACCATGAGATAAACCGCCGAGGCAAGGGCCGCGCGATCTGCTAGTCGGGCACACGCCTGAGACCGCGCGATCAGCTGGGTTCCTGGGTATCACCGGGAATCCACCCACTACTCTCCACGACTCCACACGTCTCCCGCGCCCAGCTCGTCGACCTCACGGTCATGGTAGGCACGGGCAGCTCCGAAATCACACCCAAATCCATATGCCGCCGCTCCCGCGCCGCCTCGTTCCGCTCAGCGACCCCGCCGCGCTGCTCCCGTCCCTCACCGCGGATTCCTCCCACCTCCGCGAGCTCCACGCGCAACTCCTCGTATCGGGCCGCCTCGCCTCCCCCTCCGACCACGCCGCCTTCCTCGCCTCCCTCTCCTCCTCCAACCACCTCTACTATGCGCGCCTCCTCCTACCCCAGCGCCCCGCCACGCTCCTCGCCCACAACTCCCTCCTCCGCGCTCTCGCCCGCGGGCCGCGCCCCCACCTCGCCTTGGCCGCCTTCCGCGAGCTCCCGCTGGCGCCCGACCACTACTCCTTTACCTTCCTTGTCCGAGCCGCGACCGCCCTGGCCGCCGCGGCCGCGGCGACGCCTGTGCCCCCGAGCTGGGCGTGAACCTGCTCGCGGGGTCGGTGCACGCGGCCGCGCTCCGCCGCGGCCACGCGGCCGGCCCGCACGTTCAGAGCGGGGTCGTCTCCATGTACGCCGCGGTCGGGGACGTGGGTGCCGCGCGGGCCGTATTCGGGGAGATCACGAGCCCGGACGTGGTGTGCCTCACCGCGATGGTGGGGGCTCTGGCTGCTGGTGGTGATGTGGACGCCGCGCGCGACATGTTCGATGGAATGCCGCAGCGGGACCATGTCGCGTGGAACGCCATGATTGCGGGGTACGTGCGCGTGGGCAGGTCGAGGGAGGCCCTGAGGCTGTTCGACGAAATGCAGAAGGCTGGCGCTGCTGTAGGGGAGGTGACGCTGGTGTCAGTGCTCACTGCCTGTGCACAAATGGGTGCACTGGGACGTGGCAAGTGGGTGCATTCATATGTGCGCAGCCGTGGGATGCGGGTGTCGGTCACACTCGGCACTGCTTTCGTGGATATGTATTCCAAGTGTGGCGCGGTGGCAGCAGCGATGGAGGTGTTTGAGACCATGAGTGAAAGGAACGTGTACACTTGGACCAGCGCGGTAAGTGGCCTTGCGATGAATGGCATGGGGAAGGAGTGCCTTGCGCTGTTCAAGCGCATGGAGGGTGCAGGGGTCGAGCCTAATGGTGTCACCTTTGTTGCGGTGCTCCGTGGATGCTCCATGGCTGGGTTGGTAGATGAGGGAAGAGCATACTTTGATTTGATGAAGGACAAGCATGGAGTTGAGCCTTGGCTTGAGCATTACGGCTGCATGGTTGATTTGTATGGTCGAGCAGGGTGTCTAGATGATGCCGTCAGTTTCATCACTGCCATGCCAGTGGACCCACACGAAGGTGTGTGGGGAGCATTACTCAACGCTTCTCGGATTCACAATAACATTGAGTTAGGCAAATACGCGATGGACAAGCTCACAGCGATTGAGTCCAAGAATGATGCGGCCCATGTCTTGTTATCTAACATCTATGCGGAGTCGCAGAATTGGAAGGGTGTTCACAATATTCGGGACATGATGAAGGCCAAGGGAGTGAAAAAGGTGCCTGGGTGTAGTTCCATCGAGGTTGATGGCAGGGTACATGAGTTCTTTGTTGGAGGCAAGTCACACCCAAGATACAAGGAGATTGAGCTGATGCTTGCAGAGATGAGTCAGAGGCTGAGGCTACAAGGGTATGTCGCAAACACAAAAGAGGTGCTGTTTGATATTGAGGAAGAGGAGAAAGAAGGTGCAATCTCCTTGCATAGTGAGAAGCTTGCTCTTGCCTTTGGGCTGATCACGTTGCCGGAAGGCATGGAAATTATGATTGTGAAGAACTTAAGAGTATGCAAGGACTGCCATGATTACACAAAGTTGATTTCTAAGGTCTTCAACAGGGAGATTGTTATGAGAGATAGGAATAGGTTTCACCATTTCAAGGATGGAGCGTGCTCCTGTAGGGATTACTGGTGAATTTTTTGTTTGATAATTGTTCCCTTTCAATTTTGACGATCCATTCTCATTCGTAGGTAGCAAAATTGATGTATTAGAATTCAGTAATACATCAAACTTCTCAGATGCATCTACAGCGACTACATAAGAGTCTAGAGGACTCACTCACGATTTTTTTTTTAATCTCAACAATCTGTGACAAAAATAATATAATGGATGATCTATCTGGCTCTCTGCGAAAATGTTCTTTTTTGCAATATATAACCTAGAGCATCAATGCATGAACAGAAAAATAAACCTTGCAAATAAAACTGTGGAGTAAGTTAGCTTTTGGTATCATTTAGACAGTCGTTATAGGACTTTAAAAGAACTTGAGACATAGTTTTGTTTTGTCACAACAATCTGTAAATAATTAATATAAACGATGGTCTCACTGCAAAATCATCTTTGTTTTACCCTTGGGCCTCAACGGGCAAAATGTTGCAAGGTACTGTCAGGGCCCAGGGACCTGAGGGCGTAGCGGTGGGAAGCTGGGAGACGATCTGGGCTGCGGCGACGGCCACACCTTCCCTGACCTTGAGTCGCCAGCAGGAGGTAGGAACAGAGGGCAAGCAAGGAAACTGAACTCTATTGTTATTACTCAGCATAAACCAAGACCCTGAGATTACAATGCTATATAAGACACTAATGCTGTTCCGAGTCCGACTCATATTAGAGTCCTAACCGGAAACCTAGGAGACTTGTATTAAACTAGGAAACTGCATTAAGACAGCAATGAAAACAGAACTAAGTCTTGGGCCTGCAGCGGTAGACTATAACAGGTACGGACAGACATTTCAGCTGCCGTGACATATCCTGCCACAAGTTTGCGATAATAAACGAAGAAAGAACGTGACTATACAACATTCCTCATTCGCTGAGTACCAGAAAGAACATATAAAGCAGCACTAGCTATCTTTTAAACTGATGGCTCCAAAATATGTACAGCTAGCTTATCATCAGCAGAAGTATTGTCCATGTACTCTATATATTGGCCCATATGGGCTGTGCAATATACATCAAGTCTCTATTCTTACATACTAGGCAGGTACTGCATGTTCTGTGTTAGATAACTGATGGAGCTCTGTAGTAAACATTGTGACTTTCTGGTGTCTACTTAAGAGTTCTGAAGATTCTGCTACTAAATTTTCTGTGTAGATACGTAACCAGAGCTTGCTTTCCCTTCTATAGTTAATCTCAACCTTCAGTTTTTACTTATGTCGTCTGAAGCTTCCCTGGTCCAGAGAACTATCGGTCAGTCTACTTGGCTTTGACTGACCTTAGACAGCTGCTTACTTTGTTGTCTTCCTTGCTAAATAATCAATGACCTTCAAAGGGAAACGTATGAGATTTAGAAAATCTATGTTCTTAACCAGTATATTATGAACTCATCATGCAAGCTGATGCCATGCATTAACACGATAACATCAATATTTCAGATATGGGACCATGGAAGAGTTGAAGGAGCTTGTGAAAATTTTTCATGAAGCTGGTCTGAAGGTTCTTGGTGATGCTGTTCTTAATCACAGTTGTGGTCAGTTTCAGAACCAAAATGGTGTCTGGAATATTTTTGGTGGGCGTCTTATCTGGGATGATCGAGCGGTTGTTGCTAATGATCCACATTTCCAGGTGAGGCTTTTCCTTGCAAATTATATTTGATTATGGCATTCTTAAAAGTTCATTATGAGCCTCTAATATCAGCACATATTGTGGTTATCTGGGTCCTCCATTGCCCTACTATAAAATGGGCCGCATTGTTCTTCTGCATGAAACAAACCAGTAATACCATTTTACTTATATTTAACTCCAATGGAGCTTGTTGAAGTTCTGCAGACATAAACTTAATTCAACCAAGAAAATGATGCTTGAAGGCGTCTCACTGAATGCCCTACAAACTCTTACGAACTCCACTTTTATTACCTGCATATATTTATTATTGAAAGTAAAATGCACAAAATTATGTGTACTTGAGTTGCTTAAAGAACTTCTGGTAACTTGACCTGAGTTCCATAAGGAAAAATAAAACATACTCAACTTCAGCAGCTGTTGAAAGTTACAAGGCTGTTCTACATCTTTTCCATTTTATTTCACTTAAAATTATGTAGCGTGTGATATTCTGTTCTCCCTAAAACTCTTGTCCTTGTAGGGAAGAATAAACAAGAGCAGTGGAGATAACTTCCATGCAGCACCGAACATTGATCATTCACAAGAGTTTGTGAGGAGTGACCTTAAGGAATGGCTTTGCTGGATGAGGTCTGTTATCCTGTCATTTTTTTTATGGTAACAGTAGGGGAGAGCCCTACTGTTATCCTATTTCTTAGTTCTACTTTTCTTGCCTCACATCACACATTCTTATGAAAGCTGGATTTTCTTATAGTTATAATACTTTAATGCATAAGATTATATATACTGTAGTCTGCTTAGCTCCTACAACAAATTGGAATGAAACTCTGCAAGTTCTCATCAGTCTACCACTGGATTTCTTACATAGCTCCAACAAACTGGAATGAATGAGAATGGTGCACTAAGAAACCCTGCAAACTATCATCAGTATACCACCAGATATTTTACATACTTCTGGAAAATGATTTTGTAGGATATATGTTCTGGGTGTATGTATAATGCTTTTTTCCTGTAGCCTTTGACATGATTGATCCTGCAAGTTTATGTAATTGTGTTGCGCTTGCTTTCTGAGTAAGTGCCGCAGAACAATAGTCGCCCCCAGTGGAAATAGGCAAATAAATCAAGTTATTGCAGGAGACTTTCCCTCTAATATTAATATTGTGACTGTTTCTTGGATGAGCAGCAAATTTATTAGGAAAGGCTATCGTTTCCTTTCTTTGGAGACAGAACATGTGATGTTCTCACTACTCCAACATGGGGACAGTAGCTTGCATGTACGAATGTGGTTGGTATATTTTTCATTAGCTAGACGAGATAAATTGGATTGTAGAAAATTAGACCTGAGTGTTGCACAAAATGTCAGCATCACATGTTTTATTCGCGTTGCTTTGCTTGACTTGCAAAAAGGAAGTCGGATATGATGGATCCCAATAGCATTGGAAACAGAAACCAGAATCCAAAGCGTATATGAACAGGCCTATACAAGCAGCATCAACAAGGCGCCTCATTCCGCATGCAATATAGATTTTGATGTTTTTTATGATAAACTGTGTAGACACCAATTTCAGTTTGTGAATATAACACTTTTTATTATGTTATGGCTCGTGCTGACCGGAAGAATCAATGCATCTCCATGCTCTTTTTGTTAAAGCATGCTCTTATATTTTGTTTAGGTAGTGATGCGCTAAGTCTAGACACCAGAAGGCTTAGAAACTGAATGCATATTTTCATTTTGATTATCTTCCTGCACTGCAACTAATTGTCTGTTTTTCCACATCTGAATATGCTCGACGCACTAAACTTACTCTTGCATGAGCGCAACATGCTTACTACACCGATAAAAGAGAACTATTGCATGGTTGTGCAGTGAACTTGTCATTGGCAAATATGGACCTTGGTGAGCTGCATCAAAATATTTAATGCAAAAAAAATCAATTTCCGTTGCAGCTTGCAATGTACAGGCGCCTGACTAGTAAGGAGTAACATGCATGTTTTGGACCCTACTAGGCCAGCTGGCCACGTCTTATCATCTATTTTAGATCAATGGCAGTACATGACATCTTTGCTGAAGGCAATTCAAGCCACTCCCAAGGTACATACGGAGATTGCCAGGAAAGATAGGAATAGATTTCACCGGTTCAATCTTGCAGGGATTGCCTGTCAACTTTGATGTTCCATAATTGGAACCCTTTGTATTTCTGTGTGAGAGAGATTCTGATATAAGCAGAGATTCAATGTCTCTGTGAGAGAGATTCTGATATATGTAACTCTGTATACACATCGAAGTGTACCAACTCATGGATGAATAAAGAATTATAGCAATATTTTAGTTTGCTGGAAAAGCATCAAGAACAGGATCATTATCTTGTAAACTGAAACTCCAGAGATTCAATGTCTGTGTGAGAGAGAGAGATTCTGAGATATGTAACTCTGTATACACATCGAAGTGTGCCAACGCATGGATGAATAACGAATTTTAGCAGTATTTTAGTTTGCTGGAAAAGCATCAAGAACAGGATCATTATCTTGTAAACTGAAACTCCGAATTTGTTACGAGCTAAGGAATACCAGGACAGCCTTCAACAAAAAAAAAGGACGACTAATCAACGAGGAACATGAACAGAGATAACACCGGTTTGTTCTGCTATTCTTATTCATGCACACTTAATACAAGCAAAAATGGCATCAGGTAAACCACATTGCGTATATGCAAAACTGAAGGTTAAGAACAAGTGCTCTCGAAACACGTCGCATGTCACTGCCTGGTAGCACATCTCCAATGTTAATGACGAATTGGAAGGAGCGGCCAAAAGCATTGTGCTTACCATTATCAGCCTGTGAAAAATTTAAGTACAGGTTAAGTTAAATTTCAGTGAAGGAACTCCAGAGAGGCAGAGATACACTTTTTCCCATATCCAACTATGGAGATGTGCGGCTAAAGCACATGGCATGGCATACTTAGTTTAGGAACAACCTAGAAGTTTTTTAGCAGAAAATCCCAGCACCATGAATAACGTTCAGACTAATATTAGCATCAAGCTTTTGAGTTTTGTAGTAGTAACTACGAATAACTATGAATGGATAGTCCATTTTGTTTTTAATCAGAAGTATAGAGTATCTTTGCTTTCCACCGGAGATCAAACAACACTGCCACGCACCACAGTCGATAACTACGCTGATAATTTAGAACAGAACCTTAAATCACACTTAGCATTCCAGAACAAACTTGTCACTGTCTATCTGCCTACGAGTTTCACGTATTACAATTCACTTCTTAAGTAGCATTGAGTTTTGATAGCAACCGTTTGAGAATAAAACCACAAAGAAAATTGTTTCGATCACAAAACTGGAAAGAAAAAAGAGATAAAACTGTTGCTACCTCATTAGGCCCAGCCAAACTTCCTCATGACATCCTTGGTTCTCTTCCGGAGCCTCATGAACACAATGACCATGCAAGCCAGCACCCATGGTGGGAAGTTCACGTCGCCGAGCCTGGACACCTTAAGCCACTCAGGCATCTTCGCCTCCTTTAATAACACCGCAGCTACTGCCGTCATAGCGGCGACGCCGATCATCATCTTGGTGATGGGTTTCAGCAAAGAATCCTAGCCACCAAAGAGGCAACTGCATCACACAAGACTTCCCAATACTAACCTTGCAGATATCAAGATATGCTAAAAAATTGCTAAATTAAGAAGTAAACTGAGGGGAAATTGATGTGCGATGGGGGTTTGGCTACAACGACTACCTTGGGCTCGCCGTCGACGAAGATGGTGGAGCCTGGGGCGTAGGTGAGGAGGGAGCGGCCGTTGCGGGGGTGGAAGCGGATGGCGACGCCGCGGGCGCGGGAGGCGGGGTCGAATGCGAAGACGGACTTGAGGCCGTGCTTCTCCAGGATGTCGCCCACCTCCAGTTGGTCCTGCGTCCACCCGCCCAGCCGCGACCGGAACACGGCCCCCGGCCCCCGGCCCCGTCGGAACAGCTGCACCTCCACCTCCGGCGCGGCCACCGCCTCCGATCCGGGCTTCCCGTTCTGGGCTGGGGACTCCTTTTGGATGGCGTCGTCGCTGGTCTCCGCGGCTGCTGCCGGCGCCGCGGCCTTGTAGGCTTCCGACTCCATCGGTCTTTTCGATCAGGTTCGGGGGAAGAGGAAGGAGGAATCTGCCAATCTGGGAATTCTGGTCGTCTCGTGCCCTACCAAAGGACCTGGGCTGCTTAAGAGAGCCAGATGCTTGTCAAAGTTATTTACTGGGCCGGGCCCAAGCAAGAAGGTCCAACACAAAAAATTGGGAGTGCTACTACAATCGAATCAATGGATAACTGAGTCACCTCGCTTCAGCAACTTTGCTGTAGACTTGTGCAGAGTACAAAATACAATATGCATTGAGCGAAGGAACTCTCGTGATTCATGGTGATATATTCAACAATCAACAGAGCCCTGAAACTAACACCGGAGGATCATAATCAACTCGGTCCAGCTGCAAGCCTAAGCCGTCGACGACGTCATATATCTCGGCTGATTTGGGGTGATTCGTGTCTTGCACCAAGAACTTGTGCACTTCACCGTCCAGCTCTATCCAACTGTAAGCAGACAGCTTCTGCACGTTCTTGCTCCTCATCAAGTCCCTGATCTCTCTCACATCACCCCAGAGGCCAGCATCGGCGTAGATATTGGACAGGAAAACGCAAATCGAGGAGTTGTCGGGCTCCATGCAGTCCCTCAGCCCGACCACCGACTTCCGCCGCAGCGGTCAAACTTCGACTACCGACCACATACAATATGGTCGAAGTCTGCTGACTTTGATTTTCGAGCGCGGTCGAAGTCTGCCGACTTCCGACTCTCGAGCATGGTCGAAGATTCGACCGCAGCGGTCGAGGCTTCGCCTACCGACTGCGTACAACGTGATCGAAGTCTCGACTTCAACTTCCAAGCGCGAACACTGTGGTCGAAGTCCGCCGACTTTAGAACGTGATCGACAGCTCGACTGCCGACTACCGATCACGACAATCCGAAGCTTCCGACCACCTTCAAATTGAACTGCAGTGGTCGTAAAACTTCCAGCCGACTTCCGATCAGCGATAACGTGGTCGTAAACCCTTTCGACCACGTTCAAATTGCTCTGCAGTGGTCGTAAACCTTCCGATCGACTTTGTGCTACCGACAACGTGGTCGTAAATGGTCTACCAACCATTCTCAAGGCTTACGACTAAGCAAAGACAGTTCAAACGTCAAAAAACCAAACTCCCCGTCCAATATTTTCATGAACCAGTTTAAATAATTTAGATTATTCTATTATTAAGTCCGAAGCGTAATTAAATTCTAGCTCCACCACTAGCAGTGCAGTTGTGGCCGCAGCGCGTGCGGGATACGGGGCGACAGCGTTGGGTCGAGGTGGGGAAAAAAGGGCTGTGAAAAATAGCAAGTTGGCGAGGCGCCGCTCGTGCGGCCGCGTGGGGCGTCGTTGTGTTGGTGGGCTGGACGAATAGGAAAATCGCGGGTGTTTTTGGGTGTGAAGCTTTAACGAGGACGTGAAAAAAAACGGCATTTGTGCAGCAGCAGTGTAGGCTTTCCTTAGTTTGTCGGTCGCGTTAACCTACGTGGCAGCTGCTGATAGATAAATTGAGTTTGAGTTGAAGACGCCAGAAAGGAGCTGGCGTCACATCCACAGGAAGCAGATAGACTAGACCACACCTCAGGCAAGATACATGAACAGTAGCAGGCTAGCAGCAAGAAATAGAGAAACGTATGGCCAAATAAGGTAAAGTGGAAAACAAAGCGATAGGCGTCTCCTCAGCGGCTCAGACTAGTAATACTCCATCAACCAGATCACCCGAACAAGCCAGTATGATATTTCCTAATTCAAGCAGTTCTGCTGCGTCGTCCTCACTCATTAGCATGAAAAAGAAGCATGTACAGATTACAGTGTCGGATGAGGTCATTCAATTAAAACGATTGTGGCACCAGCTCCCTTATCGGGCAGGGAGCCTTCGAGGGGAAACGAAAACATGGCCGAAATGGCGAAATGACTGTAGGCTGTAGCTATGCCTATACACGAGACAGGGCACAAAAAAGCTATGCATAACTCAAATAACACCAGATAGTCCACCACAAGCTGGTTCGACATAGGGATGACATATCTTTACGTCGTATACTAAACAATAGGGACAAAGAGCAGCATACTTCATCCACCACAACGTTGCAACTGTTCAAATGGAAGTTTCGCAGCTTCTTCAGCGTCTCCATTCAACTTTAATTGCTCTATCTGCAGATATTACAAAGAATTCAATGAAACCGAATATCAGAAATCAAAAGCAAAACTGAGTTCTTAACTTTTGGAACCTATAATTGACAGCTTGACATTTCTCCCAAACATATAGCTCCGACTTCTAAGCTTCAAAATTTAAAGTTTTTTTTAACCAAAAAATTAAAGTAATCAGATGCATACAAATACCATTCCAACATCAATATAAGCCTAAAACCTATGTTTGGTGCCAACAAAGGCGGCAATAAGCCACCACATGGTGCAACTATAGGCAGGATATGAAAATTGCTGAACTTCACAGCAATACATAGCCAAAACGCCCAAAACCACAGTCCATAAGTCTATAATCCATTCCATGCCATTATGCTTCAGATTATTTAAATGTGAGATTATGAGTACAAAAGTAACATCACTCTTTTGACCACTGCAAATACAATATGCAACGCATGCAACCATTTCTATTTCTGCACAAATTCAATGTTTTGATCATTTCTAAGGTCTCGCGCCTGACACATCTTGTCACCAAATTTGGGGAAAAAAACACCTATAACTACTGCAAGTTCGAACGAAAAAGATACTGTAGGTAGGTTAAGACTGTAGCTCTAAACAAAGACCTATTCATCTTGATATAATCTCACAAAATTTTGTCATAAAAGTGATTTTAGCATCGCTTTGGTTGTTTATCCACTCATCCAACAACACTCATCCAACAAAGCTATTAAGACATAGGTAACGATCTTTCATAAGATAGCTATGCTCATGGCAAAAAAAGTCGTACTACACATCATTTTTGTAGTCATTTTCAGCTTTTCATTCTATGAACATTTTTGCTATCAATGGTCACTTGGTCACAGCTCACAATATATATCACGTCCTGATAGCCAAGAACACTGTATCTTATATATATGCAGATAGCTAAATAAATTGCATAATGTTTACCACTGACATCTCTTTAGGACAACATAGATCAATCACTTCTTAGAACATTTCTACCACCATTATGGATTAGTTTTGTGTACGTGGTGAGTCTGATTTCAACTTACTGTTTGTAGCTGAAGGGAGAGACTGGCGGCGGGTGAAGCCATTCCTGTCTGCCGATGAATCAGAATCCAGTTTGGGTGAATTCTGTGCTCGTAGTTTTGCCTTTGCGGATTCTGTTGCAGCCATATAGCTTGGCTGCCTTGGCAGAACTGGAGTATTCTGAGTTCCATTTTCCGGATATTCTGATTTGGTGGGGAACGAAGACCTCCTCTTGCTAGTTCTAAGGTTTCCATAAGACTGAGGTTCTTCTTTGGACCGTGGTTCCTCTTTCTTCCCTAAGACATTATCTTCGTTATCAATGTTCTGCAGTGGCATAACTTCAACTGCTTGGGCAACAGCAGTGGGCTCATTAACTTTTTCCCCGGTTAAAACCCAATTGAAAGGAGTTTCCAGATCAGATTTTAAATCAGGTATTAACTTATCTATATTTGAACTTTCCAATAGATAGCTACTGTCAGATTCTTGAGCATCAGGAGGGATTAGAAATGAAGCCTCACGTGCACTATGTAGTGCTTTCTCGCATTGGTTGTCTTGATGGTCAGACATCCCATTCACGAAACTAGTTATCTTTGAGGCTTCAGCCATGGAATTAGAAACCTTTAAGACATCAGCCATGGAATTAGATACCTTTGAGGCTTCAGCCATGGAATTAGATACCTTTGAGGCTTCAGCCATGGAATTAGTTACCTTCCTAAGGTTCCTTTTAACCTTCTCAAGTTCAGATAACTGGCTATCTGGTACTGAATCAGCAGGAGAGCTAGAGAATTTCCTTGGATTCCGTTTTGGTTTTTCAGGTTCAACGGTCATGTTTGTTTGGAAACTCTCAACAGTGATGGCAGAACACTTCCGAACATTGCGCTTTAACTTGGCCGATGCAGTTTCTATCGCATAGCTGGCCTTCCTTACTTGTGGTTTCCCATCAGCAACTCTTTTTGGTTGGGAAACAGGCTTCCAAATGCAGCTTATTGTCCATCTCTCCAACCAGTTGTAAGCCGAGTTGGGGTCCCTCTCATCATATTGGAAGTGAAGAGCTTCTACCACAATTGGTGAAGATAGAAGCTACAAAATATACACAAATAAATTAGCAATGAACTTGATTTGATCACATGAATTCCTACAGTACAAATAAGCAGGACCAAGGCCATTTTTTTTCCATTATATACAACTATAGCTAATCTCTCTGGTAATTTTTCTTAAAAAAACAGATTGCATACCTTTCGAACATATGCATTTGAAGATACCTTCTCCTTCCACGCATCCGACGATTTAGCACCCTGATAAATGCAAGCAACACGTGTTTCAGAGTTTTGGCTCATAATAAGATAACAAACAGCAAATATTGCACGAGGGGAATACATAATTTAGTTTGAGCAGTCATCATCCGAGGAAAAGAAAGATGTAAAATACAGATGCATGCTCCGTGTACAGTTTTGTACTGTAGTTCTGCAGAGTTATCTTTGTAAGTTCTTTTCAATTGGAATGGAAATAAATATTTAACTCTAAAATTCTGAAAACAAAAGGTGTATGCTTGATGAATAACCTCTACATTTTGTACTGTAGTTTTGAAGAGTTATTTAATTGTATTTCTATGTTGTGTTGAAGGGCACAAATGCAGGATAATATTTAATTGTCACCATATCAACAGCGATGGCAAAAGCTACGCTGAAACCACTGAGAGTAAAGTGTTCTAGGATAGTTACACAGCTATTTAATCTACTGAGTAAAAGAATACCCAAGCAAAATATGTTTGTTGGTATTTGATAATGACAGGTAACAGAGTGTCTTGAGTTGCAGTATGACCGAATGAAGCAAAGCTTGTAAATGATAATCAATGGTCTAATACAAACCCGTAAATCTAATAAATAACTAAATCTAAGAATAAAGAGCAAACCATCCACTCCAATACAATAATAAACTGAACTTGCTCAAAACAATGATTAAACAACACAGAACAGGACACAGATAGGCACACAATTAACAATATTTTCTTGCTATTTGTAATATAATCCAGGTACATACTATCTACTAAACAGTAGTATTTCTCCGTTTCTCTATGTGCTGGGGCCTAGTTGAAGGCTACTTCGCTGCTTTGTCTGTGTTGGGGCCTAGCCGAAGGTATGCATCTGAACAAGTGACATGCACAATTTTGTGCAACATTCAAGAGATGTATGAAAACTCCCAGCATGCAAGGCCCACTACTGCTCTTTCAATGTTGCAATCATTCATTGTCTGCAGCAGAGAGGATTAACTGAATCCAAAAGGAACAGATAGAAAGGGAGGGAGCATAGCAGCAATAAGAGAGTGAATTACCACATGACACGATACTCACCCCAAACTTATGTTGGCCAAACTTCACAATGAATTGCATGGCAGTGCTAGAGAGTCTAACATTTTTTCCACGAACCAGAGCTTGAAACTTCACAATCAGCAATGTTGCACGAAGAGTTGAAACAGCCTGCCTCCTTACAAGATGCCCTCGAATCAGTGCCTGAAGTCTTATGATACCTTTTAATGCACGGAATGCCCTACGTGCCTGCACCACAACCATGGTAACATTAGCACTGTGCTACAGAAACTAAATTAAAATGAACATATAATTCAGATATTATATTGCACCAGAGAATGCTCCATCCCCATGATACACCAACTTAAATAGATATAACTTCTCAAGAGAAAATTGTAAAGGTGCCAAAGTAGCAGCGGTTACAAATGCTTAGGTACAAATCAACCATTCAGCCCATCAATTTATTGAGGAAATGTAAATTTTCTTTTCACAAGTCTGACTATTCTTATTTCTTTTTCTGATTTTTTTTAAAATGAGTGGTTCCATAAAAGGTTTGGAAGAAGCTAGGAGCAACACTTGCAGAGTGCTGCATTCAGCAGATGCATCACCAAGATAGCAGGAACCAAATGAATAAGTCTAGGAAAAAAAGTGTTACCAGGTAACCTCGGAAGGCTGCTTGTGCCTTCAGTGCAGCTAGTTCTTCTCTCAGTTTCTCAGGACTAATTGGTGTGTTGGACCCAACAATGCTTTGGTTCTGCACACCTCGACCCATGGTTTCCACTCCCGCTCCGTTTGGCAAGTTGGAATTTTCAGCCTTTCCAATAGCTGACACAGTTCCATTGTTGTGGGAGCTAACAGGTACCGGCTCAGAAATCACGGGAGAATTCTCAGAAAATGCAGGCTCCTTCCCAGTATAGCATCCGTCGTTACTTGCAGCCTTCTATATATCAACAACAAAAATATGATTCAACCAACCAGTCAGCAAAAGTAGCTGGAAGAAACGCAATATGCACTTCAAACTAATCGGGTGCATACTTAGCTACAAGCCTACAATATGGATAAAGCAAAAATAAAACTACAAGGAACCTGAAAGACATGCATCTGCAGTTTTTTCAGTGTGCAATCCGGTCCAGGAGCAGTAATGAGTTGACACTTTCAAGCCTTACTATATTGATTATTTCTCTTGAGAAATTTAACCGAGTAAGCTTATCTATTCAAGATATCAACATATGCCTTCATTAACCCCAAAATCGGACCAGCAAAAACAAAATTACTAACCTAACTAGTAGCATTTGGAAAAGCTCGCTTCAATGCATATGTGGAGCTCTCTCGTCGGAATTGCATAAATAAACTCTTAAGCCCTCAGAAAAACTACCCCTTAACAACATATCTACATTATGAAGTTCTTACCGACAAATCCTTTGCCTTGATAGAATTGGACTTAGTTGATTTCTTCCCAAAGAGCACAGACTTGATCCACTTCGCCGGGGACTTCCCCATAGTAGCCTAAGCTGCCAAACAACGGAAAATTTGGACCTGTAATAGAGCAGCTCATCAGTACACAGATCCACACCACAAACAACTCTTTTTTTTGTTTTGTAGACTGTCTAAGAAGCAACACACCGAAATAACAGTAATAAACCACTAAAACAAAGCTGGAAAATTGTCAAAAGTAGGAGTTGAGTAGCCCACTGTATGAGAGAGAGAGAGGGAGGGAGTAGCACAACACACTCAGGGGAGACTATGACCCAAACGCAGCGGCGAAAAAAAACAAAAAATCAGAGCAATCAAAGCTCAGACAACCAGCAGAAGAAATCACCAAAAGCCACGCAGAATGAAGCCCAGAAGATGCAGGCACGGATCTGACCAAACAACACTGCTCCACACCACAAAAGCCACTAACCAAACAGTAACACTACCACAATCCAACAAGCTTTTAGCGCAAACACAAGCAATCTAGCAAGCGCAAACACGAGCAGAATGTGGCACGGGAATGGCGCGAAGCGATGGACCTGGACAGGTGTCGCCGCACTGGAGGAGGACGCACAGAACGGGGCACGACTCGGCGGAATCCCAGCCTTCCCTCACGCCTCCATTGCAGAGATCGTTCTGTAGTGGATGGAGTAGAGGCTCGGGCGAGACGAAGAAGATTCGGGGCCGACACGAAAAAGGCAAGGGAGACCTAGCAGAGCAGAGGGCAAGTGACTGACAAGCTGAGACACAGCGCGCGGGGCCCACACCGCAACGGAAGGCACCACCCCCAGCTGCCTCCCTCACCTACCCAGGAGTACACTTCCGTCAAACTCACATGTGGGGCACGCGGAACCTGCCCGACGTGTCAGTGAATACAAAATTTTACCGTTGGTAAAGAAGCATTTCTAAAGGCTGCAAGGCCTCTCCCCCTTTCGGGACGAGCTGGCTGCTCCCTCGGCGCGGCGGTACATACACAAACCGACGGTGGGCCCCGTGCACATCCGGGACCGCATGTCAGCGCTACCCATGCATCCTTGTGTTCCCCAGGCGCCGGTGCGAAAAGTGTGGAAGCGGGTGTCGGGGGGTGGCCCCCCCGCGCGTGTTGTGGTTAGCAGCATCTTAATCCGCGCCTTAAAAGGGCATTTATATACTGTTTGACTGCTTCTTGGAGTGAGTCAGGACCGGTGCCGTGCAGCTGTGTGCTGTCTATGGTAACCTACATGCTGTGGCGTGGCTTAGAAGATTCCGTCCCAGTTTTGCCCCTGCCTTTTGTCTTCCAAAGACCAAAACCCAAGCAGCTGCGGATGCTTATTACTTTCTATTTCTAATTTTTATTTAGAGAAATTAGAAATCAATATAAATATCTATTTTTTTAAAGTCACTTTTTTACTTCTCTCGCTTCTATCTTACTCTGAGGATAAAACAAGAATCATAAGCACATCATATACCATGTTCTTCTTACTTTTATCTCGAGCACACATCTCTCGAAGCTTTTATTTGCCGGTCTCGCGTATCGAAATCAAACCACCACATTCTTTGCTTTGCTCGTATCATATGATCACGAAGCCACGCTAGAGTGACTTCCAAAGTGCTATGAACCCTTTGTTGAGCTCTACCCCGCCCTCACTTTTTCCACTGTCTGTCTTTTTCTTCTAAAAACTACTTCTTTCAACTGCTATTATTTATTTTTATTCAAACGTTCGACAACAGCTAATACAAACACTCCCTGTATAATTCTTCTTTCCCAATAGAAACATCATCTTCTTACCATGCTTTCAAAAACTAGTTTACGGTAGCATTGAATGGCGTGAGGAATTATATGTACGCACATTAGGCGCAATGCTCCACTACAACATACACATTGCCCCGCTCATTTTGGCTTGAGCTTCTGAATTATTTTTTACTATTCCTAAATTTTGTCTTTTGCTGATTTTTTAGCTTTTTTGTCGGTTCTTTTTCCGTATTATTTTGTGTTGTCTGTGTTAATATGTTTTTTCTATTTTTAAATTATTTTAAATTTAATTACGTCAAATAAGTCACCATCAGTTACAGTGTAATTTTAGCTAACTATAGTATAATTTTAACTATAAATTAGCTTATTTTAATTCAATCAAGTGACACCTTAAGTCGGTAGTTAGTACAGTACACTAGTAACCAGTTTTTAACACACGGAGACGGAGCAGGAGTGTATGATTGTGAAGTACAGCACTTGCTATCCGCCGTGATAGTGCGCGCGGTCGGTGGCGCGTCCACCTCGTCGCCTCGACGTGTTAACGATATACAAGGGCATCGATCAGTCAGGATGCCGAGTGCTATGTCCAGTCACCATCACGTCCATGCCGAAAGAAATAGATCGATCCCAAAGCAGGTAGGGGCAGCAAAAGCTTCTCGCTTTTCTGTCCCAAGTGCAGAAAGCCAGAAAACACATGGAACGGGAGCTTCAGCGGCAACTAGCAAGAGGCGGATAAGAGCTCAGCTTACCAAACCATCGCCTCGTGCTTTGACGCATCCAATAATTATACCGTCCGGATAAGGCAAGGACCAACCAACCACCAGCCCGGTCGGCTCTCTGCCGCGGCGCCAGCTTGGGCCACCGCCCGCTGGCCGCCGGTACGGGGCGAACAGCGAGTCATTTCGTGGTGGGCACTGGGCACAGTGGGCAGTATGCCAGACGACGATTCGGTTTGATCCGTCTACAGCCTACGGGGGTAACATCGCGGTGCTACTGGACAATAATGGTCTACGGTCAGAGGTGGTATTGGATTAGACCGTATACGGGCATTCTCCAAAGAGCACAATCATGTCTCGCAGTCTAGGGCTCTCCACGATATCTAAAAATAATATTAGACATAATATTTTTAATACATAGTATCTATTAGTAGATCTAAATAATAAATAATTCTTCTTTCTCCCTCTCTCCCTCACCCCTCCCCGTCTCCCATCTCTCTCACCCCTCTGCCTGTCAGTCGCCGCCACATCTCCCCCCTTCCTTCACCGCCCCATCTTCCCTCTCCCCTTTGACAACCGCTGCCTCATCTTCCCTCTGGTGCGACGGTGACGACTCAACGGCAAGAGCACAGGTGATATGACGGACCGACGAAGTGGCTCGAACTTCTCGGCGTGGCGGCCGATGGATCCAAGAATTAACTAGTAAAGATAGTTTTGTTCCTTGCCTTAGTAGAGTAATTAATGGGTGGGTTCTTTTAGGCTGATGGCTTATAACTTAAATATTTGAATTCTGATTATTCGCAAGAGGTAGTACGCACAAAAAAATAGTCGTATATGATTTTGGTCGGTACAGCTGAACTCAATACACTTTTTATTATAATCTTCATATTGACCCCGCCTTAAAAAATGCACCGTTTAAAAGTTAGTTACTGTAGACAGTACAAACATAAGCTGGTATTAAACCAAACCGAACCCACCCAATAACTCTTGAAGCTTCAAATACGCATTGCTATTTTTTTAACAATAATGATTTCATTTATATCAACTAAAATTACATATGGATGTCTCTATAAGCTGGTATTATTTATAAGCTAAAGTCAAAGCTATAAACCAATATGAATGGACAATAAATGCTTTACTCATCGCAGAAAAAGAAAGAAAGAAAAGACAAAAAAAAAAAACAGATGCTTTAACCGACCACTGCGCTTCTAGAATTACCAGAACAGGCCATTTAGAGATTTACATGTCCGCGAGATATTTCCAATCTGTTACCACCAAATCGACCCGGATAACGTAACGGCACAGAGAAGGCCAAAGACAGTTTCTGCTTGGGAGACTGTAAACAAACACATGGAAGACATGTGAACGAGGAAATGCAGCGGAGACGTTGCCGTCGTGCTGCCTACGGCAAGCGGCGAGCGGCACCGGGGGGGGGTGGTTCGTAACCAACTGCTCGGCACCAAACGGGAAATTATATTTCACGGTGCGCAGCGCTGTCGGCCGTTGCTCGCTTTAAAGGTGCACTTCAAAGCACCCCACCCCAGACAACTTTGTACTTGCCGGTGTTATGAGTGAACGGTGAGGGTGCACAATTGGAGATTTAATTGCGTCTAGTAGCTCTATTCTTGTGAAATTTAACAGATGTATGCCTAAATGCATGCCCTGTTAGGGGTGGATCAATTGTAGTAACATTTAACAATGGAATGGTCCTTTTCCCCGTCCAGAATACAGCAATGGAATGACCTGAACTTACAACAGTTTGAGACTTGTGTCACCTAAATGTTGGAATTCAGCACAATCGAAAGCAAGGAGTATTGGGGGGTAAATAGACTCCAGTAACTTACAAGGGAATAATCTAAACTAGATGCACTAAGAATGTCTTTTTCTTACACCCAAATATATTGAGCTTTAAATGTTGATTGATTACCATAAAAGATTAAGGTATGGAAAAAGAAACGAACTGATTAATTGAATACTCATTCTTCAACAGTTATATACAATGTGGCTAGCCACCTGCTCTATCGCTCTAAAATAAGAGAGCAACACATGTCTGGCCTCAGTGCATGGCCTGTTCTGGTTCAGGACAAGCATGGTGTCGCCATATTAAGGGAGACTATGCAATTTCACTGGATTCTACGTGATGACATGCAAAAGAGGCTTAATGATGAAAGGGAAATGGAACTGGACTGAAAGTGACGTAAAGATATTCGTTTTTGCTTTTAACAAAGGAATTGGGCACGAGTATGTGGTTTTGTATTTCTGTAGCGCGTCAGATTGTCCTACCAGTCTGGCTCTCAAAAAAAAAGGACTGTCCTACCAATCTGCCATAATGATCACTTCCCTCACTCCTATACATTTTTTTGAAAGAAGATCACTCCTATGCTTTTTTTTTTTTTGAAAGAAGCTCACTCCTATACATTAGAAGTTACAAAGGTGTTGAGACAAATGGGCTCAGCAAGTCATAACAAGATTTAGCGGGGAGCCGATAGTAACATCTTCATTGACTTGTTTAGGATTCAATCAACCAGAGACTAGCAGTCTAGAACACTTCTTGATTCGCTCGTCTACTAGACAGGGCGCTGTCCGTTATGTGGTATGCTAAAAATGATTAGTTGCAGGTTTTCTAGTAGAAGGCTACAAATCTTCATGCTTCATGGACAGTTCTTCACAAATTAATATAACTTGAATTAATTTTCACAGTGATTTAATTGCTCAGATGTCTACGTATTCGAAATTTGAAATTTGATCATTGTAATGCAAGCCTCTGGAATGTAAGGATTCTTTTGTAGGAATATCAGTTCAACTTGGAAAATACACCCATACATAAAAACGAAAGAAGTAAACCGTTGGTACAAAAAAAAATTAGCCGGAGTAACATCTCTATTCGGTTGTTTGGCTAGCTTTGGCATTCGGTCAAGTAGAGATTAAGTGTCTGTTTCGATTATTGCCCCAACGTGCCAAATCAAAATATTAGCGTGCCTTAGTGATTTGGCTAGCGTTTGGATTGATGCGAAAACATTGGCGTGTCCCAAAAAATTTAGCAATGCAACACAAAGACATAGGCAGTTTTTGGGCGGGCAATTTTTCTCGCCAAAATTTTGGTGGGGAAGATGCTTTGCTTATATGAGGTTCCAGCAGTTGATTAGTTGCATTTGATGCTTCCATTTTTATTAACAAACTTTAAATGATAATATCTTCTAAACCGTGTATCTGATTTGTGGTCCATTTGAATCGTTGTATTTCTTGCGATTTAATCAATAAAACAAGATACATATTGGCTATATTTTGGTGAAAAAAAATAGATGCCATGTAAGACCCACATGCAATACACATATCCAAGGAAATTTTAGCAATCTTTGTAGCTATTAGCATGTTTACAATCCAAATATGTCTACTATACCAAATTTTTTATTATACCTAAATTTTGATGAGGCTGCTTAGGGCTCAAACCAAACATACCCTAACAGTCTATAACACTTTCCGATTCTCCCCAGGGTGCTGTCTGTCATGCGCTATGTTAAAAATAATTAGTCGAAGTTTTATATCACAAGGCCACAAATATTCATGCTTCATGGTCAATGATTGAAATTAATATAAACTGAGATTGGTTTGAAATGTGATTCTACTGTTCAGAAATCTACGGGTTTGAAATTTGATCGTTGCAATTCAAGCTTCTGTGAGGATTCTTTTGTAGGAACATCAGTTCAATTTGGAACATGCACTCACACACAAGGACGAAAGATTTATACTATCGGTAGTTATCTACTAGTGCCTAACTGCCTATACATCCGACAAAACGTTCTGAGTTAGAATTACATATTCCTGCTTCCAATATAAAGAAAATTGTGCAGCGATTTGTCTATTGAAATAGAATACTATTTCGTTCTGGAGTTTCCCAATAAAGAAAGGACTTTTCAGCTTTGTAACCACATAATAGGGAGGATAATTAACCGGCTAACAAAAAAATGATGGCCAACATCCTCAAGTTAACCCATCGTTTTCATGTTATTGACAAATCAAATAAGGGGGAGATGTGATATTTTGTTAATTGAAGTGACAGGTGGATGTACCCACATGTGCACAATGAGGTTTCATTCAAACTAGTATGAAGCATTCTTATCATAACATAAGGCTATCTAACATACCTATGTATCTGCAACTCAAAAGGTGAAGGTTTGCGAGGAGAAAGCAAGAGATGAGCAGATGCGCTGTTAACATCATTGTTTCAAAAAGTTAGCATGTATCCTAATTTCCTTCCAATTTTTTTTCTTCCAACTCAATGTACTCCAAAGTGCCCATCATACAGAATAACATTTTGCCAACAGCACATTGATCTTATCTAGCTAGTTGCTATTCAAAACATACGACATAGCAATCCAAAGACAAGATCAGATGAAATCAGGGTGTACCTCATCATCCACCACAACCTCAGTAGTGACACATTCATCAAATTCAGGCCGATGCTGCCCAAAGCCCTCTAATGCACTTCTCTCTTCAAAGAAGCTTGCGTCCAAATACTTGCTCCACTTTGATTTTTGTGCTGCACAAAACAAGTATATAAATGACTCTTTCAACTATCAAATTTCGGTCATGACAAGTGTAACAACGTGTGATTAGGATTTGCATGTATTGCCTTCAGCAGTAGCAGTTGCAGAGCAAGCACTTGATCCTTGCTCGATCCGCTGCCTCTTGGATGACGTGGGGTTGATTGGTGGCTTGGGCCTCTTTCCAGCTATACCCAATTGGGCTTTGGGAAGCCTCTTTAAGGTAGTAACTTTAGGACTTTCTTGAGGCAATTCAGTAGTCACTTCAATCGCTATACCTGTTTGTAAATGGTGGCATGAAAACAATTAGACCATACATTGGAAATTTGACCATTCCATGAACAGAAATGTGACAATAATCAAATTTGAAGATAAGCAAATATGAAAGCAAGCAACTTAAGACTTACAAGCATACACCATACAACCTCATCCTGAATACTGAATACATAATGCAGCAATTTAACTATCTGGTTCCAGCTCCAGAAAAAATAACAACAAACAATCGAGCATTTAGATGCAGATCATTGTATATCATTGTATAAGAAACTTGTGAATAGGTCATGCTAGCCCTAGCATAGGTAATGCATGACTTACTCCAATAACGTCTAAATAAATGACAATTCAGATTGCAGCACTGTAGGCCCTACAGGTATACAGAATTTCAGCTCAACAAGGAAGCCTCAGTTAAACCTTGAATCATAAAGTGTACATTACCCGTATTCACAGAATTCAAGCTTGCAAAGTAATACTAACCACACCCAGCATGCAAATCACCATTTAAGCACTAATCTCAGCATAATCAATTTACTATTGGCCCTAATGAGCATGTAATTCCACAGGATGCACGAGATCAACTATCCAAAATACTGCCTGTTGTGGTTATGGACCAAACAATGAACAATAGAGCTACGGGAAGGCTACTAAGGGGCTGTCCGGAGCCTTGCAAACCGTAGACATAAGGTATAGAAGGTGTATACATTACATAGGCTTGTCTTGAAAAAATGAGTCCCTCCCCCCTCATGGTGCTCTAAGACATATATCTATAACCATAAGGATGTTGTTTATACAAACGTCCCTATCTGGGTCTATAATTGTAAGGACAATCACGTCCTTTCCCCTATTAGACAGCCTTTTCGGTCCAACCATACGGTTACATGATTATCGGGCCTCTTGGCGCAATAGGCTTCCCAACAGTAGCCATATACATTGCGGCATTACATCAAACACGTTTCAAGCATACCTCCATCTCGAGTTCCCGCAACGCCGCCGCCACCATCACACTCCCCCGGATCATCCAGGTACTCCGACCAGTCCATCGGCCTCCTCTCTCTCGGAACCTCATCCCGCTGCTCCCCGGCAGCCGCGGGACCCCAGTCCGTCTCGGGCACGGACGAGCCGCGGCCGCGTGAGAGGTTGGCGCCCTGGACGAAGCGGCGGAGGTCGGCGGCGCGGTAGCCGCGGGCGTGGACGCGGAGCAGCGACTGGCGCTGGTTGCACACTGCGCACACCCACTTGTTGCTGCTCTTCTTCTGCTGCTTCACCTGGCATAAAAAAAATGGATCAGTTGACAAGGAAACGGAGCGGGAATTTTTGGACAAGGGTTTTGGTTTGGTTGAGGCGCCCACCTGCATGGTGGAGCACTGGACGCACTGGAGAGCGAGGAAGAGCGTCGCCATGCCGAACTCGGTTCTCTAGTGGGGTGGGAAGAGCGAACTGAGAGAATAAATTGGACTTTGGAGGGGGAGAAGAGTGAGGCGGATTGGGGAATTTTTTGCGTTTTGCCCGCTCGATGATGGGATGGGGGAGGAAGGGAATGGCATCGGCGGCGGGCGGGAGTTTTGGCGGGGAAATTGCTCCTGTCTTGTGCTAAAAATCTTCCTCCTATCTTTTTCTGCTGTGATTAATTTGGACTGTCAATTTGTGATCGAAGGGCGGAACCGGCCCATTCATGAGGAGAGGAGAAAACGTCCTCTCGGCTCGAGGTCCAGCCGCTTTGTCGTAGCTCTCGGCTCTCTTCTCCGGTGGCAACCACTCTCCCCACCTCTGCTTCCACCACCACCGCCGCTCATCTCTTCCAACCCTCTCGCGGCAACCTCCCTAAAACCGCTCCCATGTTATCCCCGTAGCGCTCCATGACTCGTCGCTTATCAGGCGTCGCCTGCTCTCTCGGGCCGCCTCCCGCTGCCCCCAAGGAGCGAGGCGGCTGCACCTACCAAGCCACATCTCTGTAGTTACTAAGAATTTGGGCCACCAGTGCTCTCTTTGTTTGGCTTCAATAAACCATGCACACTGAATGTGGACTGTAGGGTTCATACATGGACTACTAAGTTTTTTTAACCTGGTGTCATATGACACCCAGCCCCTCCCCGTGAGTAGGGGTGGCAACGGGGCGGGGATCCCGGGGAGGCCCCCGCTGCCCTGCTTCGATGCTCGCTAGTCTGGCCCTGGCCCCGCCTAGTTAGCCTTGGCGGGGGGGACCCGACCCCTACGGAGATCCCATGGGGGATTAAAAATAGAGTAAATTATTAAAATAATAATATAACTTTGTTTATTAATTTATAATTATTTAGACATACTTTTCAAAATATAGCTTTAAAATATATATATTCTAACATATAAATTCAAGTTTTATGCAAATGTACAAGAAAAGAATACAATCTCTCATATTACAAAACTATAATCTATTATTTAAAAATATTTTTTTATTTTTACCGGGTCCTCGTGGGGCCCACGTGGGACGGCCACCCCCTATGGGGGAGATCGCCCCCGCTAGGAATGCAATCAAAGTGGATACGGATATATATCATTTATCTTGTATCTTATTCGTAGTTTTTCCTTGAAGTTGAAGTCGAACACGGATAATGTCAGATACCCATTTCTCCATTCCATATTCATTCCATAAGACTTTGGACGGTCTTTCAGACGAAATTATGCTCTTCTTTTGTACCTCTAACACAGGACATTAGATAATAGGGTGCAATCAGAGCGAGCGCGGAGAAACTAATCGTCAAGATATCGAAGGAAGAGCACTTAATATTTTCTGCATATTTAGATGTGAAATTCGCCAATACGGTTCTAACCATAAACCATATGTGATTAGGACATATCACAGACGGTTCAGAATAAGAACCGCCCGTGATAGTTCTTTCTATACCTAAAATCTAGCTAGCATACCTAAAAAATTTATTGTTTTTCGGCTAGCCTCAGAAAATGCTAGCCATGCCCTCTGAAAGCGCAACGACGTATTTGAATTTGAATTTCATATCTGAATTACATATAGCACTGCATACAAAAGAGGACACATACAATTTTACAAATATAAGCCTCACGGTTAAAAATTCAGAAAGATGTTTACACTACAAGAAACTTTAGGCTAATGCAAACTAGACGTATACATCGTTCATTAAAACTACAATCTAAAACAAGTGGGGTGAAAAAATCTTAAGTAGAAGAAACAAAAAGCAATGAACACCATTTTCAGTTTCTATGCTAAAATAAACAGAATAGCACACTTTTAGGATGTAACAAGCAGAAGCCCCCTGCCGATTCCGATGACTTGGAATAGTGCAAATCTGTCATTGCCTACTTTCTTTCCATCTTGTTGTAAGCAAAATTTTAGTCGCTCTTACTGAACCCCTTTCAACCCTTACCGCGCATAAATGAGTTGGAGTAGTACTGGTGGCGTTGGTTCTTAGAGTAGGGAGAGGGGGGATTAATAAGGTGCGAGAGGTGGGGAGGAGATCAGAGCCTACTATTCAATGCGGAGAGAATGGACAGGTGAGATACCGTAGATCGGTGACGCGGCGAGGTGAGACTGAAATTTTATATATAATTATTACAGATGGTTCGGATTATAAACCGTTTATGATAGAGACATCACAGACGATTCTTAGCAAAAACAATATATGATAATAGGAAATATCATAGACGGTTCTTATTAAAAACCGTCTGTGATAATGGCCAGACGGTACATCACAAAGATAATATATCAGTGCAATATAAACAGCTAGTCTCAAAAGATAAAATATCAAAGTTTTATATGACTTATATATGCTCATTTGAAAGGTTTCAACGAGATCTACAACTTTGTAGTTGAGGCAAATACCAAATTCTGAAGGAAAGATAGAAAATTTTGGCAAAAACAGAAACTAAAAACTTGTGACAGCAAGTGGGTCATTTTTTTATCGGGCTCATCATTATCTTTTCAACGAGTACAAGAATATCGAAAACGGACACCGTATGTAAAAGTTATGCCCGTTTTACTGTAGGTGTCTCAGAACGGAATCCTACTCAGACTCGAATTCAATCACGTAGGTCAAACTTGCTAATGTTTTGTGAAAGTTTGTGTATATACGTAGAAGGACTCCAATTTTCACTAGATTTATGAAAGAGGGCTTGGATTTTCAAATGGTTTTTAATTGCAACATCACATGCGGTTTTTAATCCAAATCGTCTGTGATAATTGTAGACATTATAAACAGTTCTTGTTATGAACCGTCTGTGAATTATCACAAACGATTCTTATTAAAAACCATCTGTAATAATTGCAGACATCACAAACAGTTTTTAATCCGAACCGTCTGTGATAATTATATATCACAGACGGTTATAACCATCGCTGGTAATATAGACTGTCATACTTATAAAACAGTCTGTAATAATTGCAATACAGACGGTTCCAAAGAACCGTCTGTGATGAGGCATCTAGTATAACGGTTTTTTTTGTAGTAGTGACCCCACAAAGGTCATGTCGTGCGCGCTGGTACTAGCACACCGATGTATGACGTTTCTCCCTAGACGTGAGGACTTCTGTAGAAACGCCATTGCGACTGCATCGTTGATGGGGATAATCGGTTTCCGAGGATCGCCTTTCAAAGACGTTGAGCGATCAACTACTTTCAGTACATTGACGCACGCTAGGTTAAATCGGGCCGCTTCAACTTTTATTTCGCTGCACTACACATCTAATGGTAATAATTTTTTACTCATATGATCTTTTGATTTATGGGGTAAAATTTTTAATTTGCGCTAGGATGGAAGGCCGAAGCGGCGGCGAGGCAGTCCCAGGATGTCGTGGTCCGCCGCAGCAAGGCCTCAAGCAGCCGATGGCAGCGCAGGCGTGTCGTGGCCTAGTTGCGTCCAGCCACGCACCGGCAACGCCACGGTGATAGTAGGCATGACGACGAGGTGGCCGCAGGATGCTGTTGTCAGTCGCGGAGTCGACGGATGTGGCCTCAGGTGATGTCTTTGGCATGGCGTAGCCCGGCGGAGTCCAGCCACGCCGCTGCTGCCATCTCGGTACCATTGGCCACAGCGTTGCAACAGTTGCAAGCTCAACGGGAAGGAAATCCAATGGGGAGGACCTTACGTGAGACCTCATCCACCGTTGATTTGACGTGAAACATGTTGAATCAACGATGAATAAGAAGAGGCCTCACGTAAGATCCTCTAGAAAAACTCTTCGCAAGAAGGCCTCAGGCAGCCGGCGTGGCTCGAACGGCCCCGCTCAGTTGGGCTGAAAAACTATGACTTATGATTGTAATTGTATTGTACTGATTGAAATTTCACTGTAGCTGAAAGTGGCTTATTTAACGTAATTAAATTTAAAAAAATTTAAAAATAGAAAAAAATATACTAGTTCATCACGGACAATGTAAACGAATACGAGAAAATAAAAGAACCAGCAAAAAGCTTTAAAAAAACCAAAAGTCCAGAAAAAAATAAAATTTATGAATAGTAAAAAATAAGTTAGAAGTCAGAAGTTAAAGCCGAAACAGTGTGGTGACGCCGATGTGCTAACATCGTCTTATTATCAAACCACCAAAACAACAGTACACTGTTTCAGCAGGTGCAGTCATGTATATAGCACAATGGAAGCACCGTCTCAAAGCTAGGGCACTTCAAGCACGAAGTCAATTGTCTCCATTACATATATTCTCCATTAAGTATACATAAACTAGAAACACAAGATTACTAGTAGCACAGCTGTGCTTAGCAAACCGAACATACAAAACACAACCCCGGGGCTATATCTTCGTTGCATTCGGACTATAAACAAGCAACCAAAGCCCCGTAGCTTCCTTCCTGAAGCTGAACCTTATGAAATTTCGGAATGAGAACTGATCCCAAAACGGGTTTCTTCTTCATCGTCGTCTTCTTTCACAACCTTTCTGTCCCAGCCAGGGGGATGTGTCAGTAACATTGCACAAGTTATGTGCAGCACAGGCCCTTCCGAAGCAATGGGTTTATTCATCAATTCATGAAGTTAAGATTGCAGGCTTCTTCTGCCAGTACTGCTCGAATCTCTGCCTTGCATACTCCTTGTAGTCAAAGTCAATATCGTTGACATGATCCTGTAAAAGATGGAAGTTAGAAAATAGCACATATGTTTACACCAACAAAATGGAGAACCGGATATACGAACTCACCGATATTATTCCCCAGAGGCCCCAAACTAGATGACTGGCAAGCGTGTACTTCTCAATGCTTTGGAGCAGATTCTCCACCTCTTCCGCATCAGGTTCCTCACCTGCTAAACAAAATTGTAAGGATATATTAGCTAGTTATAGCGAACAAGAGTATTCAATGGTCATCAGAACAGCAGCTGCTCAAGGAAATCATAGTACCAAAGAAATCGTCAGACGATCAAACCAAAGAAGGAATTTGTACTTACCAGAAATGCTCAGGTAGGACTTCACGAAATGCTTCTGCTCATCAATATCTGTCGCAGAGTAGAAAATAGCAAATAAGCTAGGCTGCAGGTTGAACCAAAATAAAAGCAAAACTGCATGCATCAGTAGTTTTGTAAGAAATGCAATACCTGGATAGTTACTGTAGTCCAGTATATGAGGCTCTGCTGAATGGTAGTCCGCCGCCATCTCGCAGAAATGGTTAGCAATGTCATATGCAACTGGATTGAAGCTTGCATATTCATAATCCTGTAACCACACGAGAAGAGACAAAATGAAATAAGGCAAACTTGCCAACTTTGTCAACTATAAATGGGATTTGGAACACTCTGTTACAAGGTAGAGTAAAACTTCAGATTTCGTTAAGAAATTGCCATGACAGGTTGGAACACAGCAGAAACAAAGAAGAAAAAGCAAGCATCAATCCTTCATATAGCACATAGTCTCCAAAACTAAAAGTCTGTTTTTAGTACAGGCGTGACAAACTTATAATGTCGAGGGGGGAAGGGAACAAAATAAAACAAACGGCAACTTGTATGAAAGGGGAAGGTTGCATGAGAGAAGAAACTTGAAAGTTCTACCTACCCACGTTCAAGAGATTCCCCATTTGATATTTGTATTCACATCATAGGCACATAATTGATACGCACCAAACAAGAATATTTCTACCACTACAAAAATAAATAAGATTAGAAGGAACTATTGAGAATGCATATAACTCACAATGATGGTCAGCATGTTGGTCTCTTCGTCTATCATGATATTGCCATACTGAAGATCGTTGTGGCAAAAACCAACCCAGTGGTAGTCCCCTGAAAATTCTTTCTCCAATGCAGTAATATCGTTCTCCAGGCTATCCAAGCGAAATTCATTGGCTTCATCAGATGAGCAAAGGTTCTTGGCAGTTTTGAGCCAGTTCCTAGATAAAATGCGACCAGGTTCAATAGTATACTTAGAAGTTATAAGCAGTGCCTAATATAGCAATCATTTAGCCGAAAAAAAAACTATGCTTACTTCAGTCTGTCCCAAATGAGCACAGATTTCGGACCAGGCATGTCAAGGTTGTGGAATTCCCTCAGTTTTGAAGCCACCAGAGCTGAAATTTCAGGATCACGAAGGTCGACAGCTGACAGTGTCTGAAAGAAACAATTGCATTAGCTTGTTTACTGACATAACACATAGATATTTGTCCATCCGGATAACATATCTTTGTAACTGGAAAACTTAACAGAAAAATCTGACGGTATTGCACCGTATTACATTTTCATCCTTTTCTGTTCACCCAAGAAAACACCATAAGATTCTCCCTTTCATGACAGCGACACAAATAATAAAGTAAAACAAGGAATCCAAAAAGTGCTACGACGCCTTCTAATGTTTTAGCTACAGCAAAATTCACATTCTAAAGAGACTCAGAAAGGGAATTAGACCATGCATATTGCCTAAAGGCTAAAGCTTCTTCATTCTCAACATACTTTGCCAGCAATTCTGCCAGTTTTGCCAACGATCCTGAGAGAGACGTTTTCCTGTTGTCGTATGGACAATTATCATCTACTCTAGTTGTCTAATTCAACAACTCATGTTCTATTTTTCAAATTTATTTTTAAAATAAGTACTAATTGCATCATCAACTATTGACTTCGCACCACTATTTTATTGACAAGACAAGAAATAATCTAAGAACAGATATTTCAATTGATGACAATAGCCTTGCACTTACTATTGTATTTGGCCCCACTCCAAACGACTTCGGTTTCTGGCTTTTCTGGCTTCAGCTTTTTTAAGCCAAAAGCTACTTAAAACACGCCGATTTTTAATTTTGGGTTTTTTTGCTTTGTTTTTCCATTTTTCCTTTGCATTGTCTATGGAGATATAACGGTGTTTTCAAATTTTTTTTTCATTTTCCTTTAATCGAGTGACTCAGAACAAGCTAATAGTTGCTACAATGTAATTTCAACCAACAGCCAAAAGCTGCAACCGAAAACCAGTTGGAGCGGCCCCTTTGGCCCCACCTTGCCCAATCGGTCCACCACGCACAAACCTAAGTATACATGTAAGGTCTACAAAGGTTATGTCAAAGAAACAACATGTTTGCCCCCACAAGTAAAGACTCCAAGGAGGTATTTATGTAAATATATTCACCCATAACTTTAAATATAATCCTTAAGATACCATGAGAGGAAAGAGGAGATTGTGTATAAGAAATACTAAGTAAAGATTGAGTACTGCATCTACTCTACTCTTCTGAGTTCTAGGCTCCGGATGCTTTGCTTGGGCTTTTCAAAGTTGCATTATCTACTGTTTGGCGCGTAAACATACAATGTTCTTCACGCCAGAGCACAAAAACATACATTTTTTTGAGATATCACGAAAGCAACCAAAAAATAGCTTTCGGCTAACTCGCATGGGACATAAACAATTCCTGTTAAATAGGACGGTTCATTGACTAATGACTTGAAGAAACAATTTTTTTTCTGAATTGAGCTGAAAGGTCGCAGTTTTAGAGTGCTAGATTCCCACGGCAAAACATGAGGACGGGAGCTGCACTGCAATAAATTAGTCGGCCCCGTACCAGTAGAATCTCAAAAAGTATAGAAAACAGTAACTCAAGCCTAAACTACCAGGAGATCAGTTCAATAATTAACTACACAAGAACAAATTCCACCCCAGCCTAATTTTAGCACTAAATTTACCAAAAATACAAATCACCCACGAACACAGCAAAACCAACAAAATCACTCGTCCAAACAAAACAAAAGTGTCACCAAATTCCAAAAAAAAACGGGGGTCAGTTTAAGAGTTGAAGAAAAGCGCAGAGAAACAGAGGAAAACACCCAAAAGAAAAAAAGCTCTTAAAAACTTGGAAAATCGAGAGGAGGAATACACGTTGCAGAGCTCGTCCAAGAATGGCTGGGTAGCTCGATTAGACGCGGTATCAGTACGTATGTGCACCTACCCGCGCGTGGATGAACTCCTCGACGCGGCCGTTGGGGAAGCGGCCGAGGAGGCGGGGACCCTGGCCGTGGCGGGATATGCAGTCGAAGGTGCGCACCTCGTCCCCGCGGTCGAAGAAGAGCTCGACGCCGTCGCCGTATATCCGCACGACCACCTTCCTGACCTCCCTTTCCTTGGCCTCCGCCTCGCCGCCGGCAGGGGCGGTGAGCCAGCGCACCTGGTAGACCTCGTTGGTCATGGCGCCCTTGAGCGGCACCACCTCCAGCGCCCGGCAGTCCGCCACGTCCGCCCACGCCGCCGCCAGCTCGTGAAGCAGCAGCCGCGCCTCCTTGGGGATCCGCACCGCCTTCGCCGCCCCCTGGCCCTGGCTCTGGTTCTCGATCGCCACCATCATCGCCAATCACACGTTTTCTTTTTCTTCCGCGCGCGATTAAGCCCGGAGAAAGGCGAAAAGAGACGAAGTAGAAATGGAGAATTTGGCGCTCTTCTTCTTCTTCTTCTGTTTTTTTTTTCGATTTGGATTTTTTTTTCTTGAAGCGAGATTAGAGAAAGTGTTGCAAGTAACAGCGAATTCTCCCGCCAGGATCCAGGAGAGGGGGCGCGTATAAATAGAGCCCGTTGCGCGGGATTTTGCAGATGCCCCCTCCATTAGTCTCTCCATTCTTACAAGGGCCTATATTGGTCAAACAATTAAAAAATCCATAAACACCCTATAAGTTAGCTGTTTTTTTTCAATTTGCTCCGTATGCCACTTCAGTTTATTTTGCCCCACGTGTTAAGTTGCTGTACAAATACCCCCAATCCATATACTAGCACTATTTCTTATGTTTTTTATTATCTTTGTCACTTATTTGAGCGATTTTAATACTTATTTCAATTATTTGAGTGGTTTTGTGCTTGTAATACATGATTTCATTAGTAATATTTTAACATTGAAATTGTGTATTACAAATACCGAAATCACTAAAATCATTAAAGCAAGTTTTAAAATAACTTATATAAGTACTCAAGCCATTAAAACAAGTACAAAAGACAATAAAAACTACAAGAAATAGCGTTAACACATCTCATGGGGTATTTATATGATAACATAACTTATAGGGGGCAAATAATGAAATAAGATATGAGGGCAAATTAAAAAAACAAGTGATTTATAAGGGTATTTATGGATTTTCCCTTGAACGAATAGATCTTCCATACCGTGTTAGTCATTGCTTAGCAGTGAGGGTTTGTGAGTTCAAATGAAATTATATGGAAGACGAAGAAGACTGGATAAAACATGCGTTTGTGAAGTGCTTAGGATGGGCGACACTCACTAGGTACGCAAACAAGCTTGTGGTAACATACTAGTTCAATAAGCTGGAAATGCATGATTAAATGCTAAGGCATCCTGTGAAGTGCTTACAAATTTATATGTCAAACCTATGAGCAGTCAGCACGTTTTGCTCATTGATATACTCTCAGAAAAAAAATACTATGTTACTAGATGATTCCTATCGTAATATGTCGTTAGGAATAACAAAATTATGCGTCCCAAAAGTATATTTCATATGGCCGATCTTTATTTTTTGTTATGATGATGATCAAACTTTAAAATATTTAAGCAGCATGAATTGCAAGACAACTTATATTTACGATCAGAAGCATATAACGAAACTCGTTTCGTGGGGAAGAAACTTATGGAATGCAAAACTAGTGACCTCAGTTCTTTTTGGCTTCCAAAAGCGGCTTTTGGCTTTTGCTACAGTACCTAACTTTTAAATAGAGTATTTTCTCAAGATGAGATCTACAAGTTAATTGTAGTACACGGTAAAAACCTAACATATGTATTAATCAAAATTGCAAGCGAGTATCTCTTTCTCTGCAATCTCTGTCGCAAATAGCAAAAATTCACAATTTTCAACCAAAAATCATAAATCGCAGCAAAAAAATAGGCCCTTTATTTGATTGCAGTATCTGCATGGGTCCAAGTCCAACTCCGCGAAAAATCCATAAATACGCCAGGCTGGCAGAACCGAGGGGGCATCTCCCATTTTTTCAGAACAAAAGGTTCACTTCGCAAAAGCAGCGGCGGAAACGGACTGACCCGTCGTCCTATCAGCGAGCGCCACTTGTACGGACAATTATCCACCTCGTCGGATCCCGTGTGGTGGTGGGGGCAGCGACACGATGTTGTGGCCGCGTTGGCCCCGAGTACCATGCGGGCACGTGCCCTACGCAGCCCGTCTTGCCCACGTGGCGCCCTCCTCTTGGGTGAGCGCGGTGGGTTTCAGTACGATCCAAACAGCACGACTTGGGAGAAAAGATCGGTTGATTTGATGAAAGATTAGGAGCGCGTGTTTATGGATAACTTCCGCGCGGGCGGTGCCATGCAATCTGCGTGGGCTAATTCACCATCGTACGTGTTGCTCTTATTTTAAGTTGGCTCGAGCGCGTGGTCGCTTTGAGCCCACTCGCGTTAGAGTTTCATTCTGGTTTGATATGGCTTGAGCTTCTGGTTTCTGATTTCTGGTTTTAAGTTGATTTAATATGGTTTGAGTTTTTGGTTTTTAGCTTATTTTTGTACTATTTATAATTTTGTCTTTTTCTGAATTTTTAGTTTTTTGAGCTTTTTGTCGGTTCTTTTTTTTCCCGTATTCGTTTGCGTTGTCTGTGATGGGCTAATAAATTTTTTATATTTTTCAATTTTTTTAAATTTAATTATGTTAAATAAGCCTCTGTCAGCTACAGTATTTTTTTCAGCCATAAGCCACAAAAAATAAGCCGAACTGAACACCACCATAATAAAGTGTATGTAGGTTATGTACGCGTCAGCTATGTACTTTCTTTAAGAAGTTTGCATCCGGCGAAAAATTGTGAGCTTGAGTCCAACAATTCTGCGATACTACAGTGTAGTTTTTAAATTCTGCGCCAGGAAAGCACGAAAAATCGTATTACCGTAATGTGGGTACTGTAGCCACAGTACAGAAACCGAGCTACAATATCACGGATTTGACACGTATCTGCTTCCGCAGTCAGGAGGAGATTGGATTTGCAAAAAAAAATATTGAGGGGACTAAAGTTGCAAAAAAACAACGGGGGCTAAATGAGTAAAGATTTCGTATAGTAGGGCACACATCCCAGTTTTGATTTTGTGCGAAGAAAATATAGAGGCGCGGCGCTTTGTCAAACCCACGTCAGAATTGCCAAATCTTATCGTCTGAAGATATACATATTCAAATAAACAGACGGCCGATATTGATCTGACCTCTACCATTTGCCTCTCGGTTAGCAACCATTTGGAGTTTTGGACCACAGGCAGGCATGGTTTGATTTTTCGCGCGTACACTTGACTTTTGAGACCGCGTGCAAATAACGACGTGGTGTTGCTGTTAAGGCATCACTCCGCTTATATATGTTTCAAAATTTCATGCATGGCTCCATGATCAGTTGATGAGATGCCCATGTGGTATGGTCCTCGCGCAGCATATCATGAGCTTAATTTACCAGTCGGCACCTGCACTCACTCGACTCGAGTGTGTATCGTTAATTTGCAGGCCTCACTGTAAAAACCAGTACGTGTTCCTCGTGTTTCTTGATGGGAAGATAGCTGTACAAGACGGAGCTGTATGGATGTCAAAAGTATCGCGATATATTTTTTGTGCTGGGTCACACGTAGGAGGTAGGACAAGCGCATGCAGAGTCAAGAATTAATTAATGAGCCCGACCTTTTGGACCAGTGCGTATGTATGTAGTATGTCATGTAAGGCTAAAGCTACGGCCCACTTGTCAGTGACGTAGACCGCAGAAGGCCAAAAGCCCACGTACGGGTACACGTACAAAGCAAGCCGGACCCAAAGAGACATTAGCATGAACAGCCATTGGCCCTATTATATTGAGTTTTTAGGGTATTTTATGTTCCAATTTCTTCGAAAATCGAAACAAACGAGCAGATTTTTTAAGTAACTTCTCGAAACTATTTTTTAAACCGCTTTTCGAGTCTAAAACCGTGTGTGCCATTTGCACAGATGTCTCCATCGTCTGCTGCTGTCTCAAAAAATACACATAAAAACTATATGTCACAATTAAAAGATATCAATTACATCGCAAAAAAACAGGATCATTGATGATAAGCCACTAGGGTTATAAAAAAGCTCGAGGCATGTGAACTGTTCGAGCTTGGCTTGAGCTTGATCCCAAGCTCACGAGTTTTAACGAGTTGAGCTCGAATAGCTCGCGAGGCCTGAGTTTTTTATAGCATATATACATACAAAATCTTACTGAATTTACTTAAGCCGAGTTTGAGATTTTCTATTGTTGAAAATTAGTGTATATTGAATTATTTTTTACTGTTATCGAGTTTACTTGAATTTAAAATTTTCTTATTATTAAAAATTAACATATATTAAATTATTTACACTGCTATCGAGTGTATTTAGACCGAGCTGTAGACTTCGATCCTAACTCAGACTATTACATGAGTTCTTCAGAAAAGGGAGACAGCAATTACGTTGTCGCTTTCCGGAAAAGCTTTCGCGGAGACTGTAGAGCATAGAGACCTTTCCACGACTTTTCGAGTCTGCCCGCGCGTTCAGACTTCAGAGCCACTACTTGTTTTCCCAAAAGATCAGCGTGCCAGTCGTCACGCTGCTCACCCAACGTGTCGTACGTCGCACATGTCGGCGCGCGTCGAGTCAACATACGTAGGAACGCTGCAAGTACTATGCTAGCTAGCATCCGAGTTTACAAGGGGAAACGGAACTGCTTAGGTATATTGGTGCTGTAGCTATTTTTTAAAATTTTAGTTCTTAAATATTTATTTTTATAAAACTAGCTTTCTCATTGAGCTTAGAAAATATGATAGGTGATACGTATCATCTATCATACCTAGGGAGCTTGCATGAGCCTGACATGCTTTGGTGCGATGAGCAGTAGCGGCGATGCAAAGACGGCATAGCTCCATAGCTGCTTGCTAAGTCGCTCTTGCTCGGTAGACGCCATCGAGCAAGCGGGGACTTAGGGCCTGTTCTTTTCGGCTGCGGCTTATGGCTTTTGGCTGAAATTTTTGAATTTTGGTTGTTTACGGTACAGATTACGAAGAGATAGATACTTACTTGCGATTTTGGCAGGTACAAATGTTGGGCTTTTAACGTGTAGATCGTTTAACCTGTAGACCCCATCTTGAGAAAATAATCCGTTTAAAAGTTAGGTACTGTAGCAAAAGTCAAAAGTCGTCGGCTTCGAAGAAAAAGAACAGGCCCTTAGTAGGTGATGCTTAGGGGGCCACAATTGAAAGCGGCAAAAAAGCGTGGCTTGTTGGTCAATGCACAAAATAATCTAGGGGCCGCTCCATCAGTGTTATAGGCCTGGTTACATTGGTTTTTAGTTTTAGCTTATAAATAATAGCAGCTTATAAGAAAAGATATATATATATATATATAATTTTGATCAATATAAACAAAATTATTACAATACGTACTATAATCGACTAGTAGACCTTTAAAATCAACTAGTAGACTTGACTTGAAAAGATACTCCGTTTAAAAACTAGGTACCGTAGAAAAATCATTAATCCTAAACCAGCTTTTAAAAACCAATACAAACAGTACCATAATATCTTTTAGCTGGATTAAAATAACATTGTAGCGACTGTTAGTTTTTTCTAAAATATTCAATTAAAAAAACATACTTCCACGGATAGTGTAAAACAAAAAAACGCCACACTAGAAGACAACGAGTTACACAACGGTTTTTATCTTCTGGAAACAAGGAGAGAGAGAGATGCGATCCCTGGGTGACACTGACATACGCATAGCATACTAGTCTAGTAGAGTAGAGGATCGTTTGACCATTTCTGCGCCAACCATGTTGCCGTCCCGACTGGATTCCCTCGCGGCGGTGCTTCGGGCCTCTGCTTTTTAGCAGTTCAAGCAGACATGGTATTTCTCGCGAGCCTGAGATGGCCCCAAATCATGAGAAAATTGATCATTTGCCACTTTGAAGAGTGGGCTTCGCAAAATTGCCACTTTCAAAATTGGCTTCAAAAAATGCCATGCGAGACATTGACCTCTTGATTACTATGCCATTTGAGCCATTTAACTCATTTAATATTTTCTTTTCTAATTTTAGAGACTGAAAAAGACCTTTTACCCTTGTGCTACCCGGGGTCCATGGCGCCATCTACTCGCTGCTCAAGCACGCGTCTGCCCGAGTCACTCTTCTTCCACTTCTTGGCCGCCACGGGAGGGTGAGCTGCGGCGCGGTGGCGGCGTCCTTCCGTCGCCGCGGTTCGAGATCTACCTGCCCGCGCCGAGGTCGTGGCCGCTCATCTCCGTCCGTCGCGCGCGCTACCGAGGCGCCGCTCAACCACGCGCGGAACCACCTCACCGACCTTCTCCGCGCTGCGTCCCACGGCGATATACTCGACTCGACGTGCTCGCGGCCGACGACGGCGGCGCCTGTGGAGACGCGGCCGCCGGCCACGCCGTAGTCGCCGCGCCGAGTATCGCCACGCCAACTTCTCCCGGTACTTCACGCCCGCCTACGGTCCGACCGAGCTCGGGCGCGCGTTTTGCCGCCGCCACGGCCGCCCGCTACTTCAACATCGGCGTCATGGTCATCGACCTCCGCCGGCACGCCAACAACTACCGCCGTGTCGAGAGGTGGATGGAGATCCGAAGGAGAAGCGATCACGAGCCGGGTCTCGCCCCGTTCTTGCTAGTCTTCGCCGGCGAGGTGGAGGCCGTCGACCACCGCTGGAACCGGCCACGGCCTCGACGGCGACAACGTCCACGGCACCGCCGCCCGCTTCCACGACGGGCCCGTCGACCTCATGCAAGCCGTGGGACCGCTCGACGCCGGCAGCCGTGCGTTCACTGGACCACACGTGGAAGTCCTATGACCTCTACATCGGCGAGGACGACGGCGCCACCGCCCGCCGGCGTCCGGGCCGGCATTGTCGTCGCATTGTCCGCATCCGTGTTTTCTTGGTAGGAGGGGAGGAGCTTGTAGCTGTATTGGCATACTAGACACAATAATTCTTTTGTTGGTTGAGCGGTTCTTGGCAATGGCAGTGTACTCTTTTGCATTGCATTGTCGCTGCTGTCACCGCCGCTGCCGTGAGCTAGCTGCCGCTCGCCGTGGGATCCTATTTAATTTGTGAGATGAACTAATTTTTAGAACTCAATTGGCTCGGTTTGCTTCCTGTATGCAAATCTCCTTGAAGTTTGTTCATTAGTTTAGAATAAGGTTGATGCTTCTTTCTTAGAATTGCTCCCAGCGGTCTCCTGTGCATACAGTGCAGTTCAAGGCAAGAAGTCTAACGTCTTCCGGCTTAGATGCCGAAGCATCCCCTGCAAAGACAGAGCAGAGAGCACACAGATCAATTTTCTCCATACTACGTGGGTATGCAGCGCTGATACTTAACAAGGGTAAAAAGGTCTTTTTCAGTCTCTAAAATTAGAAAAGAAAATATTAAATGAGTTAAATGGCTCAAATGGCATAGTAATCAAGAGGTCAATGTACTGCATGGCATTTTTGCGAAGCCAATTTTGAAAGTGGCAATTTTGCGAAGCCCACTCTTCAAAGTGGCAAATGATCAATTTTCTCCCCAAATCATGCCCCTCTAGAACAACTTTTGATCGCTCCCATTTTGCAGTAAACAAAATGGAACGCGCAATCAAGCGGTAGTACTCGGATTCGGAAAGCATTTGGAAGATGCCTTGTGGGATCAATGAATTAGCTAGCTGACAGGAAGTTGCCTGAATACCAGTACTCTCTTCTTTTTGGTCAGAGAACCTACCGTTTTTGGGCTTTTAATTTGCTAGTTGAAGATCGCTAAATGGCAATGGCATCACGGCATCGGATCGGCCGGACGTCAACCACATCTACTTTTTGTCTCCCAGTGCCTAAAACAGCTCCAGCACAAGTGAAAAGTGACGAAGAGATTCGCGGCCTATCTTTTACCCGCAGGAACATTCTCCTGCCAATTTACAGCGAAGCGCTATCTTCTATTCTTCTTGGCCCTTGAGCAGGAGAGCTACCTCTGTTCACCGGTAGCGACAGCGTCACAGCGAGATGTGCCATCTTTGGGAGATGATATGATGGCTGGGTTCGAATCGGCTCATGTTTTTTAGCTTTTTATTCTTTACTATAATAACTAATTTTTAAATATATATCTTTTCAATTTAAGGTCTAAAAGTCGATTGTACTAAATATTATACCGACTTTAGATATAATAGGTAGAATTAAAAAAAAATCATAAGATAAAAACTATAAATCGTAGTCTGAAAAAACCCATCCAATAGTAAGTTACTGTTTATCCACCAAAAATGAAGCATGGAAAGCACAAGGCATCGAAAGTGACACATAAGCTTTGATAGCAGAACGCAACATTAGAGTGACATCCGCCTCGTGGGCTCGTAGCATCTGCATGCCAAGCTTTCTTAGCGATGTTAGAGAAAAGAGAATCAATTCTGGAACAGGACCGAAGAACAGAGCATCCGTTGGAGCAGGGACCGAAGAACACAGAACAAGAATTGGAGCAGGCCATAAACCAGCGGACATAGTGATGCCATCTTTCTAGACAAGCAAGTGAAGCGAGGGGAGTCGGATGGTTTTGGCTTTTGTTATAGTACCTAACTTTCAAACGGAGTATTTTCTCAAGACGGGGTCTACAAGTTAAACGTAGTACACGTTAAAAGCCCAACATTTGTACCAGCCAAAATCGTAAGTGAGAATCGGTCTCTCCGTAATATGTATCGTAAACAGCCAAAATTTAAAAATTTCAGCTAAAAATCATAAGCCGCAGCCAAAAAGAACAGCACATCATCTACTCCGTCTCACCAGTGCAGCTTTCGTGAGTAAAGTATCTGCATTTATGGAGACAAAAAAAAACGCTGAAAAATAATATCTGCGCATTTCCCCCTCTTCGATCGGCCTTACGTACATGCTGGGTGATGGGCCGTGATAAGCGTGAGGGCCGGGTCTGGGACGGATCAAGTGGGTTAAGAATCGTGTGGTTTCCCTTGCGGTTGCTTCTCACGTGCCATGCATAGAGTTGTTGGGCTGGGCAACCATCCGCCAACGAAAGCTACAATCTGGCAAAGGCCAGCCTTTGCCCCGTCCTGGCATAACATGGCCGGCCACCATACCGGCCCAATTAGCAGGCCTGATAATCGTTTCTTTGCTCTTTTTTTTTCTCCTCTTGAAAATATCTTCCCTCTTCTGTGGTAGTATTAACGGCCGTGTACAGGAGGTTCGCACGTGCAAGCAGTGACGCCAGATGGCAGCAAAGTTGTGCCGATGGAGAAGGCACCTTTTTTATCGGATGTTACGCGGGGTCGCTTCGCTGTCTCGTATGACTACGGCTGATATTTTTGCCGGTGTATTTTGCTACATTCTGACATGGCATTGAATAATAGAGATATTAATATAGATTGTACATAATTTTAGATTCAAAAAATAATTTAAAAAATCCATTTCAGAAAGTCGTACTATTTATTTCGATTTTGGAAGAAACTAAAATTCAAAAAACCCTAAAGAACAAAACCATAGATAAGCAGCTAGAAACTATGGGAATATCGGTCCCTTTCTTTTAGGCTTTTGGTTTCTCTGAAAGTCAAAATAAATATGGTAGTTTTTTTGAAACCGATTCTTTAAACGACTTTCTAAGTCTAAAACTGTGTACGTTGTTTACGTTAATGTTTCTGTCATCTGTTATCGTCTTAAAAAATACAAATTATAGTAGGCCTAGATTATAACGGTCTGGATTAATGGGCTATTAATAGACAATAAACTTTGATAACAAATAGGACTCACATGTTGTAGGGTCTGTTCTTTTTTGCTGCGGCTTATGATTTTTAGCTGAAATTTTGAATTTTGGCTGTTTACGGTACATATTACGGGGGGGATTTGCTCATGTGCCCCAAAGTTTAATGGCGTTTGCTCAAATGCCCCATGATGTCTCACTGACATGTGGGCCCTGGACCCGCATGTCAGTGAGACATCATGGGGCATTTGAGCAAACGACATTAAACTTGGGGCAAGGGAGCAATTTTTCCATATTACGGAGAGACCGATACTTACTTACGATTTTGACTGGTACAAATATTGTGCTTTTAACGTGTACTACGTTTAACTTGTAGACTCCGTCTTAAAAAAATACTCCGTTTGAAAATTATGTACTGTAGCAAAAGTCAAAAACCGCCTGGCTTTTAACTAACCGAACAGGCCCATAGATGCATACAACATGTATTACTTAGAGATGTCAATCTATATATTGAGATAGGATTTTCTGTCCAGGGTAGCTACCTACCTAGTATCCGCTGTTAGATTTTGCATCAGTATTCATGCTCTTTCTTCTCTCCATCAACTTTGAAAACTTTTAACTCAAATTTTAAAGCCTGATAGCTAAAAAATTTCACTTTCACCTAAAAATTTCCAACTTTCACATATTTTTTAAAAAACTATCAATATCGTAGTTGAAAGCTATCAACTCAGAACTTTGTGACTTCCAACTCAAGTTAGAAGACTTACAACTCAAAATTCCTACTTTCAACTCAAAAAATTCAACTTGGAACTCAATTTTCAATGGAAAAATGTCGGATTTCAACTAACAAAATCGGGATGGGTATGTAGCCCTAGGCAGCCACATATTTCAGATAGTATGAGAGAAAATATCTCCATTCTTAGAACAATAGAGGATAACGATATCTGATAGTAAAGACAAAAGAAGTCATCATATTCACTCTCAAATGTCAGAAATTATCACATTAATTGGGAAATAAAGTGGAATATGCACATCGATTATTGTGGTGGGCCTAGATTATAGCAGTGTGGAATTATGGCTCTCAAGAGTTAGAAATTAACACATTAATCGGAGAAAAAAGAAATATCTAAAGCGTCCATTGTGGTAGATCCAAATTATAATAATGTAGATTTACCTAGCAAGCATGAGCAAACAAGAGTTCCATTCCAACTTGTCAATGTAAGAGCAAAAACTAGATTTGGCACTGTTGCGCACGGTATTCACAAAACTAGTCGTATGCAGGGCGTATTTGCGAAAATGTCACTTCTGCCATCCGGTGGGTGGGCGGCAACACCGGCGAGGCGACACATAGTGGGGCCGTTGGCGTGACGCCTGCCGCCCGCCAGAGATGATGACGACTGCCGTCCGGTGGGGGGACGGTAGGCAGGCCTGTCGTCTGGTGAGGGGGCGGCAGGTGATTAAGCTGGCTAATTACATGGTGGAGGCTTATGTTCCATAGCGTGTGATGGGATAGTTCGGTTTGCACCAGGTCGTGCCCCCTTTGGACGGCAGGTTCCTACCGTAAGCCGTACACCGGTGAGTCAAACTCCATCCGACTAATATATACACTTTGCATGTCTTGCTATATAATGTCGATGATTCTAGAAATGTTGGCAATCAAGGGCTGGTCAGCATGGTATGGACTAGCGAGCACTGCAGCAACAGTGGACGACGACATGGACGGACATAGCGCACCTCGATGTCGTCACGGAGCAGCGTCTGTATGAAGTCCAGACGTACGATGAGTACCTGGAGTGGTATGTACCCCAGTCATGCAACAGACTCACTATTCCTCTACCAGATTTCTCTGAGCCGATCACACACGAGGAAAGTCTGCAACGCTCGATCGATCTACACAGTGCTTCGCGGCTGCATGACAGCGTAAAACAGTTCAAATTTCTTATTGTTTCATTCACGAAATACATACTAGTCATTACTGAACATGTTTCGTATGTCACTTCAGTTGGAGCGGGCGCAGCGCATCGCAAGTGCGTCAGAGGCCACCATTAGCACCCGGAGACACCACTGTCTCTGCAGAAGACTATAAAGTTCATTCTAAAGCAAACTAAAAATATAGTGCACAACCTAAGTTGCGGCTGTTCTATGGATCACAATGTGCACATAAGCCACCCAGTGGCGGCACCATGCTCACCCGCCAGGTCATCGCGACCTAGCGAGTCCAGCCGGCCATCGCAATCTACTAAGTCTGTCTGGCGTCGTAGTACTAGCCGCCGATTATCCGTGCGCCGTATCGATGAGGAAATAACTTACGTTTGAATCGACATTTTGTTTTTCTATTAGGCCTTGCGTTTCACTAACATCATGGCATTCTCCCACCGTAGGTCCGTCGTCGAGATGCATCAATTTTGACGTCAGCACCACTTGCATAGACTACCGCTCCCCATTGTCCATCTTCGCTGCACATTTAATAGGTATGAGATTCGCATTGTACGTCCGGAATATTTATTGTGACTAATATTATTTCAACTTGTAGCCTCCAATTCAACGTGGGGGTGATGACGAGTCCACCGATGACAACACGGGCCTCCCAGATGTTTCCAGAGAGCACTACACGGCGCTAGGGATTGCAGCGTATGCAGGGCAGAGCTCAGCGTTCACATTATACACAAGGTTTGGACACTTCGATGGGCAGAGCTCCTCCTACTTAGCTACCACGTAGTACGGTCAAGGCGAGAGCTCTTTGGCACGAGGGGATTTCTAGAATCCTTCGTTCACGATATTATTGCGGACGATTCGCAGTTCAGCATGTATTAGCTGGAGGACTTCAATCCTTATCGGACCCATCCTACTGTACCTGAGTCTACTATACCACCGTCGGCCACTGAGTAAATAGAACGATCTCCATACCTTCTCCGACCCGAGACACAACTTCCGGACCGACTGACGTACCCCATGGGACATGCTCATGCTTAACGGAAGACATGGCCACGTACGGGGAGGCAGATGCGGTGAGGAGGTAGAAGTGGCTCGGATGGATGAGCCACATCGCATCCAGTGTGATGCATTTTTTGTACTACTATAATTACTTTTATTATACAAGTATTCCTAATATATAAAATTGTAAAAAAATATGAAATATTCATAAATTCATGATTAAATTAACCTAAATAAATGTGACAAATTTAGACCAAATAAAATTCTCAAAAAAATTACACAATAACTATAACTGTGTCAGAAGACTTCACATAAAATTTCATAATTTTTGGAGCTCGTTTGTTATATGTAAAAACTCATACAAATATCAAAATTTTATAAATTTTTTAGCAATATTTACAATAGATAAAATTACCTAAAAATTACAGTGTGAGATATGTTATGTTGGGAGGCTATACATAATTTTTTGAGCTTATTTGTATATTTAAAAATTAAACAAGTACTAAACATAAAAAATAGGGCATGCAATTAAGCCGGATAATCAGTCGGTTTATTTACCTGCCGCCTCCTCACCGGATGACTGGCCTGCCTGCCGTCCGCCCACCGAATGGTAGGCTGCTTGCCATCTACTGGTAGGGCGACAGACGCCTACCATCAGCAGCCCCATCATGTGTCGCCTCGTCGGTGCTGTCGTCTGTCCACAGGACAGCAGAAGTACCATATTTATAAATACGATGAGTATATAACTAGTTTTATAAATACCGTATATAATTATGTTAAATTCAGCTTTGTCTTGTCAAAGCAATGCAAGTAATGTGCGTGTGTGTACCGCGAAGGAATAGATCAGGCGTGTCGAGTCTAAAGGTACTGCTGCTGCTTGATTGGTTTGGAAGAAAAGAGCACGAAGCCTAATAAAAACCGCAAGCATTGGTGGCGTCCTTGACGGGCCCTAGCGAAGCCTAGTTTGGTAGGTTTTTTCCCCTTAAAATTAACTTATATTTGTGTTATCTATAGTAACTAGTATTTAAACTATGCGTTTTCTTGAAGTAGAGTCAATATAAAAATTATAGTAAAAAATATATTAAGTTCAGTTGTACTGACTAAAATCATATGTGATTATTTTTCTCATGTACAATCTCTTACGAATAATCAGAATTTAAATATTTAAATCATAAGCTATAGCCTGATTGCTCAAAAGAACCCATCGTTTGATGTAGGCCTGGCAGCGGTCGCCGTAGAGGGACACGTTGGGCGGTCCGGAGATGCTGCATGTAGAGTGGCTGGTGGCGAGGTCCAAGTTATCACAAGGTATGCATTGCTAGAAGCTAATGGAGCCACCTCTGTGCATCATTTCTCATGGGTTGGTCCGCATTAAGTGTAGAGGAAAACCATGATGCAATTATAGGCTTATGGCCTGGATCAAGCTACGCGATTGGTGTGTTTAACAGTCGATCTTGACACTCTTAAAACAAAGGAGCAATCATGATGTTGTGGGGATGCGTCATATAACAGAGCAGGTATGCAATCCTTATCTAGCATGCTTATTGGCTAGGTACGTACTATAATATTATAATAGCGTAGATTAATTAGGTTTTGATAGACACCAGAATTCCATATTGACTAAAATTTTACTATTATCCAAGATATAAAAAACCGTGTGGTAACAAATACTAACAATACATGGCATATTTATCTTCAATTTCATTTATAGTACATGTTAAAAGAAGCTGTAATGTTCGCTCTAAGGGGCTAAAAACTAGAGATAAATTTTTATATGCCACTACAAAATTCCCAAATTCCTTATATGGGGGGCGTTCGTATTAGGTGTGATTTATGACTTTTAGCTGAAAATAAATAGTAATAACTAAAAAAATGGCTTTTAAAGGAGGGACGAGCGGTGAAAAAAAGTGACTGAAAGATATATGCGTATGATAGGAGCGAAAGGAGTAGAGTTGTGTGTGGTATATACTTTATCTCTAGAGCGAGACAGCAATGAGAGGAGTGGAGAAGCCGCTTCAAGAAGTCAGATGTTCATATTAACTTTTGATTTTTCTAAACAGAAGTCAGAAATAGAAACCAAGACAAATAGAGCGATCATGAGAATTTACATGAGCAAATAAGGCCTCAATTACGTTTGTTTGTGTTCATTTTGTCTTAAAGCTTCTATTATCATTTTAAATATAAACTTAAAAGTCAGAAGTCTTAAATAGCTTATAAATATATAAGTTATATTCTAAAGCACATAAGTGGCATGTTTTGATATAAATTTGTAGCACTGTAGCTGCATAAATATGCGACTGAGATAGAAACGGAGGATTTGCGGTAGTAGGCCAAAGTCTAACGGAGCATGCGACGTGGAGGTGGAAGACTCACGGCTCGTCGTCAACTTCTTTTTTTAGAGGAGAAACAATTGAATCTGGTACGCTAACACTGCTATTAGAGTTGTACCACGTATACTAGTATTTCACTGTACTTATATTCTTAATATTGTAATACGAGAATAGGTAGGGCGCTAAAATGCAATAGTAATATACATGGGGAGAAAACCATCGCATTCTCGGAATTATCATTTTTTTTTGCGATTTTCAAATGAGTCGTAGTCGTGTTCTTATCGTACAACGCACAAACAGGAGAGATTTTGATGGTGTTCAGTTCGGCTTATTCTTAATGGTTTATGGCTGAAAATATTATAATTTGGTGAAAAAAATCATGAATGATGAGACTTATTTAACATAATTAAATTTAAAAATTGAAAATATAAAAATTTGTTAGACCATCACGCATAACGCAAACGAATACGAGAAAAAAGAACCGCAAAAAGCTCAAAAAGTTAAAATTCAGAAAAGACAAAATTATAAATAGTAAAAAAAAAGTTCGAAGTTCAAAAGCTCAAGCCATATTGAACGGTGATGTCACGGTTGCACAGCCGGCTGTCACAAGCCAATCTAAGGCAAACACACGGGCAAAAGCACTGTAGATGTACGGTAATATTATTTTTAATGGCTGCTACAGTATTTATTGCACTGTAGCTGTCCGGACATATTACAGTACATATTGCCACGTGTCACCGTCTTATTTGCTTGTTACAGCAACTCGTTTGTATCACCGTTGCATATTAGAATTTTTCCACCAACAGGGCCCGATTTCACTCCAGACGTTAGACGTAGCAGTAGACATCTTTGTCAGCAACAGCGACAAGGAGAAAAGCGTCATTAATAGATATGTTCTTTTTTACTGCAGCTTATGATTTTTAGCTGAAATTTTTAAATTTTGACTGTTTACGGTATGGATTACAGAGAGATCGATACTCACTTACGATTTTGGCTGGTACAGATATTAGACTTTTAACGTGTACTACGTTTAACTTGTAGACTCTGTCTTGAGAAAATACTCCGTTTAAAAGTTAGATACTATAATAAAAGTCAAAAATGGTCTGACTTATACCCAGCCGAACAGACCCGTACCTCGCCCTGGGCTAACATTGGTGTGACCAATTGCGAATGCTTATCCGGTCGGATCATTCCCTGAGCTCAGTTGGTTGATCGCACTACACCATGTTCTCCCCCTGAAGAAGAAGAGAGACACCATTTCTGGTTTAGCTTGGTGGGTCCTACACATATCGGTTTACTGTTTACATTTCATCCATTTGTTTGTAGTAACTGAGATATATAAAATGTGGCCAAGCATAGATCCTCTTAAGCGTATTATAAATCGACGTTGCGAATTATAAATCGATATTAATTTCTTACGCATCTGAGTCTCTATACTAACACTCTCTCAGTTCTCAAATAGATATCATTTAGAATGCTTGCAGCCAAATATTTTAAACTTTAGCCACTAATATACACAAAGCTATTCAGATTTGTTACATGAAAAATAACACTAGTGGAGTTTTCATGAAATACATTCATATTATATTATTATTATATAGAATTAGAAAACGTAGTGGTCAAATATGTGTATTCAAGACTATGTTGATGTCTAAAATGATAAGAAAAAAAAAGACAAAGAGGGTAATAGAACGTTTTTAAGCCAAAAATATTAATAAAGGTGTTAAATGCATATGTGAACAAAGCATTTTTGAATGAAAAAATTGCAACCCGTGCTAAAGCTAGCTGGGCCGCACGCACGCCTTAAACAGTGACCCTAGCAACCCGTAATTTATTGTATTATTAAAGCGCTGGAAAAAGAGATTCAACGTTTACTCTGAGCTAAAAATTTCTATCTTAATCAAAGAAAAAAGGAAAAAGATTTAGCTGTCCATCTAACGGACCAAGTTATAGTGGCTTAAATTAAAACAAACGGTCCACCTCAAATACAATAAAAATAACTGAAATTTAAAATAAAAATAAAATAAAATTAGCAATTTAATTCTGTACTACTCCAAAATAAAACTAAAATTCAGAATAAAAATCAAATAAAAATTATAGTTGTATTTGTATACGATCTCTAACCTAAAACCGAAATTTGTAATAAAAATAAAATTAGTAATTTAATTTTCATACGGACACCAAAGTAAATTATCTAAATTATAATTGCCAATCGATGGCAATTGAGTCGGGGCGCGACCATTTTCTCTCGAGCCCAAATGGTCCCATCCGTCGGCTCACTGCAGCTGTGCAACGCTCCGGTGTTCCGAATGGTTGGTGCAGCGGGAACCCGCTGTTCCTGGAGCCGTACTGGATGCGGCACGCGGCGGCCGGCGCCCTGGTGGTCTCCGGGTGGCACCGCCTGAGCTACACCACCACCGACGGCCTCTACCAGTCCGTCGAGCTCGAGCGCTACATCAAGCGGCTGCACAGGGCCGTCGGCAACGCCGTCGCCGACGACAAGCACTTAGTCTTCGCCACCGGCTCCATGCCTCCATGCAGCTGATCAACGGGCCACCGCGCCGTATTACCCGGTCAGTGCATGCTTTCGACTCAATCACATTGTAGCGTACATACCCATTTTTCCAATGATCCAGAGAATCAAATCAGCAGTTTTCGGACTCCCCACGGTCCAAATGACAGATTATCATCTCCTTTAAATTAACAAGAAATATATCTTTAAATAAAAATATCTGACGGCTGCTAAAATTTTGCTTAATTATGATTCACTTGATTATGGACTGAATATTTTGTTTTTTGTGAGAATTTTTAGTTTTTTCTTTTTTTTCTTACGACGCTAAAACGTATGTCACCGATTTTTAGTAATAACTAGATTTAGCCCCACTTGGCTCAGCCCGCTAGTTTATAATATTATAATGCCGTTTTTGGAGCACAGCCAAACAATGGAGGCTTCTAAAACACCTGCAGGGTTCCTGCTCCACGTCGTCCTCTACTCATCATTGCTCCTCAACGCCCTCTTCTTCGTGCACCACTTCCTCTCGGCCTTGCCGCCGGCGTCCTGGCTCGGCCCCGGCGCGGCTGACAACGATGGCGATGGGTTGAGCTGGGCGCTGCATGCCGCCAGGGAGGCCGAGGCCGTGGCCGCCACGGACTGCTCCAGCCACGGCCGCGTGTTCCTGGATGGCGTCACCGGCGAGGACGGGCGGCCCGGGTGCGAGTGCAACACCTGCTTCGGCGGGCCGGACTGCTCCGTCCGGACGCCCAACTGCACTGCCGACGCCGACAGGTACCGTTTTTCAGGCTAGATACATGCCTTTCCCTCTGTTTGCCTCTGTTCGTTCATCTCGTCTCGGTAGCTTAAGGCTCCGGAGACGCAGAGCCATGTACAAGTGCTAGTTAATCACGGTTGTCGTGTTCCGAATGGTTGGTGCAGCGGGAACCCGCTGTTCCTGGAGCCGTACTGGATGCGGCACGCGGCGGCCAGCGCCGTCGTGGTCTCCGGGTGGCACCGCCTGAGCTACACCACCACCGACGGCCTCTACCAGTCCGTCGAGCTCGAGCGCTACATCAAGCGGCTGCACAGGGCCGTTGACAACGCCGTCGCCGACGACAAGCACGTAGTCTTCGCCACCGGCTCCACACAGCTGATCAACGGGCTAGTGTACGCGCTCTCCCCGGACGGCAACGCAGGCTCGACGGCCAGCGTCGTCGCCACCGCGCCGTATTACCCGGTCGGTGCATGCTTTCGATTCAATCACATTGTAGCGTACCTACCCTGTTTTCCAATGATCCAGAGAATCAAATCATGATTTCTTTTGCTGATCGATCGTGTAGGCGTACAGAGCGCAGACCATGATGTTCGACGGCCGGGAGTACAAATGGGGCGGAACCACCGCTGTATGGGCCAACGTATCAGCCAACTCCACCAAGGACTTCATCGAGTTCGTCACGTCGCCCAACAACCCCGACGCCGTGCTCCGCAAGCCCGTCCTCGGTGGCGCGTCGACGATCGTCGACCACGCGTACTACTGGCCGCACTTCACACACATCTCCGCGCCCGCCGACGAGGACATCATGCTCTTCACCATCTCCAAGCCCTCCGGCCACGCCAGTTCCAGATTCGGGTACGTGCGCTGAGTTAATCGCTATACTGCGCAGGCACGATGCATCTACATGCATGTATATAGCTGTAATGGGACGCGCCTGTGCGTCGGACAGATGGGCGCTGATAAGGGATGAGAAAGTGGCCAAGAAGGCTTATGAGTACGTCCAGCAGAGCACCATGGGCGCGTCCCGTGACACCCAGCTCCGGGTGCTCAAGATCATCAGGGTCATACTGGCCAACCTGCACGGCAAGGACGACATCTTCGCCTTCGGGCACGACGTGATGAGATCCAAATGGCGCAGGCTGAACGCCGTCGTGTCGCGCTCCCGCCGGATCTCGCTGCAGAAGATCCCTCCCCAGTACTGCACCTACTTCAAGAAGATCAGAGAGCCATCACCAGGTGAACACATCCGCTCACGAAACATCCAGATCGAAATTATCGCAGCTACTTTAACCTGTAAGTCGATGTTTTTGGCGGGCAGCTTATGCATGGGTGAGATGCGAGAGGGAGGAGGACCGTAACTGCTCAGAAGCGCTGCTGAGGGAGAAGATCATCACACGGTCCGGCGTCCACTTCGACGGCGGCAGTCGGTACACGCGGGTGAGCCTCCTCAAGACGCAGGACGACTTCGAGGTGCTCCTGGAGAGGGTCGCGGATCTTGTCGACGCCGAGAAGGACAGCGCAGCTGGTTCCAGCTCCATGTGATGTCTGATGGTAATACGCAGAAGCTTTATAATAACAGGATTGGATTTGAATGCTGGAATGGTCAGCTATCCGTTGATTGCCCTCAGTCTCACACGAGTTGATACAAAAGCAACAATTGAATGGACGAAAAAGTGTAAATGAGTGGTGTCCTGGTGTCTGTAAGCAATTGAATGGACAAATATGTAAATGAAGATTATTCATGTCACACGCTACGAGTAACCCGTTCGTAACCTAATCTCAACATGAATTTTCTACACCTATCCCACCCTAACCCTTTTTACGAGGTAATCTAACCTAACCTGTTCACTGTTCTAACTCGTTTTCACCCATCCAAAATCAATTCAAGTAAGAACCCATCCCATTTAACCGTTTGAATCTAACCTACTAGCACCTCTACACCCTGATCTGTACTCTGATCTGTTGCTATTTGAAGTCGTCACGCGCTTGGGCTAAGGTTTTTGTTTTCAAGTCGTCACGCCTCACGCGCTCGGCCGAAGTAGGAGCGTCCTTTTGAAAGCACGGATGTTTTAAGACATTTGCTGGGCTTAAGTTGCTACGTGGGCTTCAAACCAACCGTCACCTTAGTAGTTGTCACGTCCAGGTCCATCTGCAAGAAAGCAGCAAAGTTAACACAACTAAGTGGTTCGGCATCTTTCCGTTGTCCTCCCTTTGTGTTGTTCTGAATTTCTGATAGCTGCTCCGTCTTTCTTTCTACAGTACAATTTGGACATCTCTGTCCGAAAAAAAAATCTTTCTGTTACGAAGCCAGTAAAAATCCCATTCACCTTGCTTTGTAACTCTTTTCCGAGAATCGCAGCATTCCTCTGCCTTTCACGAACAGAGCTCTTGGGAATAAGACGCCCTGCAAAGGGCCTGTTTTTTGTTGTTGCGACTTGTGGTTTTTGATTGAAATTTTTGAATTTTAGTTGTTTGTGACAGAGATTACGGAGAGAGATACTCGCTTGTGATTTTGATTGATACAGATATTATGTTTTTAACGTGTACTACAATTAACTTATACATTTTGTCTTGAGAAAATATTTTATTTAAAAATTAAGTACTATAGTAAAAATTAAAAGTCGTTTTTAGAAGCCGTGAAGAATAGATCACACCACTTCCCTCCGTCGCTGCTACGCGCGCCTGCCACGAGTCCTGTTCCCCGTCAGATTTGGCCACTTGGCCATTCAGCAATGTACTGGCCTTCTTGTCCTCCGTCACGAGCACGCACGCACCGCCCCGTCCAAGCGCGCGGTGCATGCGCGCCGAGGCCGAGCACGCTGCGCACATGACACGAATGATCCAATCCACCTCGTGTTGTCAGTTGTCAGCGATGAGGTCGCTGTGGACGTCGAGAAGCCTTGAAGGCCGGGACGTCGTACGGCGCACATGACAATTTGTTCTTTCCTGGCTTTTAATCTTTTTATGTTTTTTTAATTTTTCATATTCTTTTGCATTGTCAATAATAAGATAATTTGTTTTTTAATTTTATTTGTTTTTAAATTTAAATACGTCGAAAATTTTATAACAACTACAGTAAAAAATCTATAAACTTAAACACAAATAAACACTACGCTAACCTTCCAATCCAATCCGACCAGGCTAGCTTGTGTCCATGGAGGCAGGGGATGCATGCATGCGACGCCATGCGATGCCGATGCATGCTCGCAGCACGCCAACCGCGGCAAGATTCCAATCAGGTTCGCGTGCGTGCAATGCATGCAACATCACCGGGTCCACGCACGCACCCTCCCACGTGTGATTCCCCACCCCATACTCGCAGGGGAGTCATAGCGCCTGTCCCATCCTGCACGTGCGAGGCCGGGCTAGCTGTCGGTGGGAGGCTCGGCTGGGTCCCCGTCAGTTCGCAGCTTAACCTGAAAACCCTAACCAATTGTTAATTACGTATGCGTCATCGAAGCCCGGTCTCAGAAGAAACCGCAGCAGCTACAAAAATCAAGAGAAGAGGGCACATTTTTTTATCTTTTGTTGATTGATGCTGATCTTGTAACACAAAGCAATTTACAAATTATAATCTCCCCTGCCGCTTGTGTTCCAAGATGACAAAAATCATGCATCCAGTACTCTAGTAGGGGTACAAAACAAAGCTGCGTTTCCTTTTGACGAAGAAAACGCACAGGGTACTTGCATTGCATTGCCATAGCATATTTTGGAGTGTGATGCGGGCTTTTGTCTGCGGCTTGTGATTTCTAGCCTGTTCGTGCGAAATATTACAGAGTAACAGAAAATCACGTACGATTTTTTGTTGATATAAATATTATAATTAATTAGCAGACCATATTTTAAAAAAGACAATCTATTTAAAAGATAGTTGCTGTAGAAAAAATAAAAACAGAAGATACTTTTCAGTATTTAAAACAGCACAGCACTACGAATATGTTTTTTCTCCTAACTACTCCACCCTAGCGTAAATCGGATACTCGTCGCAATCCATGTAGCGACGTTATAGCGACGCATCGTTCGTTACACGTGTGGGCACCCAAAACTACTACTAAAATCCCAAATCTGTGAGCGTGTCACGTGAAGAAGCAATATCCTACTGCTGCATGCATGCTCGTCCCTGACACTGCCAGCAATTAACAAGCTGCAGCGGTGCAGCAGGTCCTGGAAGCCATGGGGAATAGCAGATCGAGGTCACTGCATGCACACAGCTGGCCGAACGCAAGGTGGCAATAGACCAGTAGTAGAGCGACCGGTTGACTTGAGACTCGGGAGGTGAGACAGGTCATGTGACAGCGCGGAGTATGGGGCGTCTATTCCAGCCGTTAGCTGGGCTGGGTTTCTTGTGCTTTCGTTTTCAATACCATGCTGCTGGCTGCTGCTGCTCACCTTCTTGGAACTGTACAATTTAGTTTCTCGCCTCCTTGGTCTTGTGTTTCGTACCTAGAGATGGCAACAGGCACAAATTTGCTGAGTTTTGCTATCTCAAATCCGTGCCCACTAAAAAACCCATACTCGTGACGGGTGCAGATTTTACCTGCACCCATGCCCACTCGGCAACGAGTACCACGGTCGCCCGTGCTCGGCAAATAATGCAGATTGCGAGACGATGCAATGCTTAGCAAGTCAACAATAAGTTCAATTTATATGCTACTATGCATGAAACAAGCAACGACAAATCCACAATGCACATCACTAATTCACCACATCAATTCTCAATTCATAGTTCACTGGCATAGCATATCATTGCAAGTTCATAGTTCACAACTCAGTTAAAACCAAAAGGAGAGACATCAACTGCTCATTGTACTTGACTAATGGGCTATGGACTGGACTGGTTTGCCTGAGAGGCTGGGAGCCTGGGTTTATAACTCCTATGGATCGGGTTTATATTACCCATGGGTTTACGGGTTTGGCATCAGAGGAACGCATCGAACCCGGCAGACCAGATGGGTTGAGCTTTTTGCCCATTAAGAGACCCATGGGTTAGAAAATTGACTCAGACACATGCCTTAATAGAGTAAAAACCCACCGAGTATCGGGTTTCGGGTACTCATTGCCATCTCTATTCGTACCTGGAACCTTAACAAAATCTCGATCGTTTTGGGGAAATGGGCAGACACGCATGCTTGATAAGCACCGAGAAGTGCTCCAACCGGCAATTGCACACTTCTCTTTTTAAGCTTAGGAGGAAGATGGTAGCCAAACATTCTTGGGGTCGAAAGAGGCACAGAACATTTATAGAGAATTGATTTGACCCCCACATCTAGCATTCAGTCAGATTCCTGCGGAGCCAGTCGCTCAGGCTGTCATCCATTCCTGATTGGCAAATAGGAGACGGCGAGTATCCATCAGTGCTTTGCAAGTTCGTCCCTGCCCTTCACATCAACTAGTGGCCAGTCGCGGACACCCACGGTTCCTCTGGACAGTTCAAAAGGAGAAAGAAATACATAGTTTGCAAAAAAAAAAAAAGTAATTTAGTCTGCCAAGTGACGTTTTTGATAACGGAAGCATGCACACCGGGGATTCAGGATCATGGGGCGGCCAAGTCCCAGTCCTGCATGCGCGCAGAGCGCGCTCGCCCACAAGATGCATCCATGTATTTAGGCTTAGAGAAACCACCCTCTGTATAAATATTCATACCAGTGAATCAATACAAGCGTGGCTTGAGTCTATTCTTCTTTATGGTATCTATTAGCTCGGTTTGATCCCCTGTAACCCAGCGTCCATCTTCCTCCTCCGCTGCCCGCCATGGACGGCAACCCACTGTTCGAGTTTGAGCAATCCGTCCATGGCTCTCCCACCTCCTCATCGTCTACCCCCTACACCGCCTCATCACCCCGCCATCAATCTCCATCAGCCGCTGCCCTCATGATGGTAAACATCAAGTCCCATGTGCCGGTGGTCCTTGACATTGTCACCCCAAACTACCAAGAGTGGCGCTGCTTCCTCGACTCTGTCATCGGCAAGTTTGGTCTTCTTCCCCACGTTCAAGCCGCCCCAACCGCTGCTCAACTTGCCGATCCGGAGTGGGTGATGAAGGACCGTGCCTTGTGAACGGCTCTTCAACACCATGTCACGCGATGTCATGCGCGTCGTCCGCGTTCCGGCGCTTCGCCTTCACGATCCGGGCGCGTTGTCGACCAATTCCGTGACCATCGCCCACCGCGCGTGTACCGGAGGCCGAATACGGAGTTTGTTCAGGCGACCTCGGCATCACCGACTACACCGCCAGGTGAAGGAGCTCGCCGACGCCTCGGCGACCTCGGTCACCGGTCTCCGACCGGTCCTGTGTCCTCAACATGTCGCGGCCTCAACGACAAATATCGCCATCGCACGCCACCATCACCTCCAAGCGACCTCCTCACAACTTCCTCTCCGCTGTTCCTTCCTCCTGCTGGAGGAGCTCTATGCCACCCAAGATGGCAAGATGGCGGCGAAGCGAGCTATGGTCGCCCACGACGCCCGTATGCCGCCCGCCACTAGTGGATCTCGTCGCGCAGGCACCTCCTCCGCCACCACGATCCGCCACTCCGGTCCTCCACCCGGCGGCTACCGCAACCGACGCCTGGTCGCGCGCGCAACGGCAACGGGCGCCCACCATCAACAACGCCGCCGCTGAGGCGGTTCTTCCCATCGCCACGACCGCCGCCTTCCCAACACACCGTGGGCGCGGGATACAACCCATGGCGGGGCATGGTCCGTGCGTGGCCCATGCCCTTCCGCCCAGCAGCGGCGCCCTCCTCGCCCACGCCCGCACACCGCCTCAACAGTTTTCTACGCGGGCTCGGCCCGACGACGACGCTGACCAGCGCCCAGCCACGCGAACGCGCCCGCCGATCCAAACGCCTCGCCTGGCCACCAACGCGGCGTTCCTCCCGCAGCACCTCCGGCTCCGATTGGTTCTCGGACACAGCGCATCTTCCCATATGGCTTCCGCACGGTAACCTCCATAGTCTCGCGCCCCTAATTCCTTCTTCCTCTGTCACGTCGTGGACACATATCGCTAGTCACAAGTTATACTATTTTTTATACATAAATATTAAAATACACGTACGCATATTTAGTCAAAGTCCTTCAAATACCATCACATCCATACGTTTCAAAGAATGTCCATGACTCAATTTTATAAATTATATTCTCTTCACTTAACGAAATAACATGGTACTAAACTGTACGTACCTTAAAAAATTTTAGACTCACGCTTATATGGACCTAAACTTCTAACAATTTAATCCGGTCGCCGTCCGTCCATCCACGGGCACGGCTGGCCACGGGTCGCTCGCGGCAGTACATAGCAGGGCAGCGGTTGTCGCGATGAACAGTGATATGCCCCCGCCCGATCGATCGGATAGCGCCGCGCCGGGCACACCGCTGTCCGCACATGTTCGCGACGGAGACCGCTGCGCGGGGATACGGCGGCAACGGCGCTTTCCTCTGGGGCCGCGTGTCCCTCTCCCAAGTCCGGTCTCGACGAGCGGGTGATACAGTATATATGCATGCATCAATCTTCTGTGGAAAGTGTGGTAGATAGAGAAAGGACATGTTCTTTTCGATAGAAGCTAGCGATTTTTTATTTTTGCTATAGTACCTAACTTTTAAACGAGGTATTTTTTTTAAGACGAGATCTACAAGTTAATTATAGTACACGTTAAAAATCTAACATATGTATTAACCAAAATCACAAACGGGTATCTATCTCTCCGTAATCTCTGTAAATGCAATTAAAATTTAAAAATTTTAATAAAACTATGTTCGCAATGAACCAAATAGGCCTTGCGAGCTGCCTAGCTATTTTTGTGCCTTTGCTTGATTTTTTTTGAAGACTGCGGCCTTGCTTGATCACTCTCTCGTGTTGGTTGGGTTGTATATCGATCGAGATTGTCTCGCTTATTGTATTTGCTTGATGGGGCGTGTCCACTCCTCTAATAGCTAGTAGCTTCTAGGTAGAGAGATAATGGAACGTGCGTATAGACCGGTGGACCGGCCATGACTCAGTTATAGCCCCGTTTAATTCTGTTTTTTAATGTTTTTAGATTTTAATTGAAATAGTAATGGAACGCCCGTTAGTTTTTGCCGTGGCATTTAATTTTAAAAATAAAGAGAAAAAATACAATTATATTTCCACAACCAATGAAAGGGAAAATAAAAAAGACACGTTAAAAAGTGAATGCGTTCTAAAAGGATTTTAGCTTTTGGAAGCTAGAAACTAGAAGTCAAAAGTTGTTTAGAACGGAGCCATAATATTATATTGGACCACGATTAGTGCAGAGTGCAAAAAAATTTCAGGAAGTGCAAACCTTTTGAGCTTTAATTTCAGTTTGTTCCTGGAGGTGTAATTAATCGATCAAGCAAACTGTGAAGGCCAGGGGATATAATTCTTCCATTAATAAGAGCCTATTTGGAATCTTGGATTAGGAGAGTTTGGCTGGAATCCTAACCCAAATAGGCCCTCCAGATAAGCCAAGGACCGCGCGAGACACTAATTAGCACTTAATTAATCGGCTAGTTGAGTCCATATGTGTTACCCTCTTTTGCCACACCACCAGTTCTTTCTGGAGAACATGAGATACCAACATAGTGCATAAATACTCTGAAGGGAAAGGTGTATAGTAGGACATAATAATGCCATTATGATAGTGAAAAGTTCCAAATGCATTAAGGAGAGAGGAAAAAGCTAGAGACTGTTGCATGCTTAAATATTGGCTCGTCTTCTTGCTTGTAATCTATTGCCCCCATTCTTAGCACGTGTTTGCTTGTCTCTTCTGATTGGATTTCAAATATACACCGCTACCCACTCACAAAAAGAAGAGCTAACGACATGATACAATTAAAAGAATGATTTTCGTAGTACTAATATTTCTCTCTCTGACTTTTCCCTAACACTGCCCCCAAAAATAGTTGTCTAGTCTACTAGCACTGCTATGCAGAGAAATCGTTGAATGTTGATGCCTCAAAGATTCGACACGGACGGCGCCGAGTTTGCTACTCATGTTGTTTTTCCTCCAAAAAAAAAAATGAAGCACGCGTGAGACTTGTTAGTTAAAAGGAAACGAGTTTTGACGACTTAGGTTTGAGAGAGACGATTGTCGATTGTAGCATTGTACGCTGTGCATTACGCGCACGTGATTAAAAAGGATGATGTTCAAGTCTTCAAGATGAACCCTATGGTAAATGTACGACACTAGTTCTGAATGTATCATTGAAGGTAAAATGATGTTGCAGCACCAATGTACCATTGAAGGTAAAATGAAGTGGTATTTTGCTACTAGCCTACTACTACTAGGCTTGCTGTCGCATCTGAAAGATTCTGAATTCTGAAATGGTGGCCGGGCCAGAGCACCTGAAGCAAGCAACCACTGACCACTGTCTAGCGTACGCTCTGGGGCTCCACCGTTCAGTTCGCATCACAGCTACTCGATGCTCCCATAGTCCCATCGCTCGAGATCCTACGATTTTCTGTACCGACCATTTGGAAAGCTCAGCTGTTTTTCATGCCCTACTCGCTTATTTCCTTTCAGCGACTCCCTCTCTCTGTTCACAAGTGGATGAGCATTTAAAGGGACATAAAGGGCCATCTGTTGCGGGATCATTTGAAAAATTACATCCCTCTTCTCTCGAGTAAATGTATATCGTTTTAAACATTTTTGATAGCTCAGTCTTTGTAATACAGCTATCATGAGATACTGGAGCAATTTTATCGAAAAACAAATACTACCTACCGAAAGAAAACTAGCGCGGTGGCGAATAGTCACAAACACAATTGCACAACATGGCTCATAGGAGGCTATGACGCAGAAGAACCCCAAGAATCCAGGTTTTCACTGCATGCCACACGTACAAGGCTGCCAGCTGTTGGACGGAACTGCTTGGCTCGCACGGGGGGCAGCGTTGAAACCCTGTTGGTATCTTGCGTCGCCAAATCCCGTTGCCCGAGACGGGAAAGCTGGCAAGGTAGAGCGCGCGGATCGCGACTAAGACCGCGCCCACGTGAGCCTTCACAAACGAGCTCCGACAACTACAAGGGGCCAAAACAAACACCGTTGTCGGTACCGTACCGACTGAGACCGTTGTTGGACCGTACCGTGTTGATACGGCCTAGATTTATCGTGCTTTGAGTTATTTCGTACCATGCTAGTTTGATCTATCCGTTTCGTTGTATCGTGCTGTATCGGTCCGTCTCGTCTCCGATTAGCCACAAGCACGATCTAAAGTCCACCGTGCCGGCATTCGTATCGTGCCAGCCTAAGCCTAGTCTAAAGTAACTATGCAAAATGAAGACGGCGACGACGATGGACCGCCATCTTCTTTTCTCTCATACCCGTCTCATTAAAAATTAGTTCAAATTAAATTAGTTGCATAAAAACATGGGCACATAATGATGTAAATATTTTGAAAAAAGTAGAATTTTCTTGATATTTTAAAAATACAATGTTACTACCTCGTTAAAAACATTACGCCTCAGAGTGGGGCTCCCCAAGTAAGAAAAAAAGTACAATAACAATATATGTACATACTAACTATAACAATATGCGTACATAGTATCTACTCATCAATGTCTAGGTCATTCATATGTTCCAGGTCAGCGTACGCCTACATGATTTCAGGATCCTTCAGTTGATGCTGTTGCCGCTTTTAGCTAATTCCTAGTCTTTGGCTCATGTGATTGCCTCCACCACCCTGAACGTGAGGGATGACCTTCTTTCTTCGATTATCCTTCCTACCGTGCTGATCGTCGCTTCTGAAAAGATGGTGGACACCGGCACCAGGAGAACATCCCGAGCGAAATGTGACAGAATATGAAATATATGTTTATTTTGCCGGTGCGATGGGGCATATGCGAAGTCTCGCGCGGAGATGGTGCGAAGACATCGACGGAGATCGTGCGAAGTCCAGCGAAGACCGTGCGAAGTCCGACGGAGACCGAGCGAAGTCCTATGGAGGTGATGCGAAGTCTGCGCGGAGATGGTGTGGAGACCTCGGTGAAAATCATGCAAAGTCTAGCGAAGGCATTAGTTCTTTCACCATTAGTTCTTTTATTTACCTCTACCAGCTTAAGGCATCCATCAATTAAAGTATACTGTGCAGGTCAATAGAGATCGCAACAGCTTAGGAGATGCCAATAATTCATTGCATGATGATGATGCCCAGGCTATATGTATCCTGGACGCGGTAACTGCACCGATTCAAGGCCGCCTACTCTAATCCAATCCAGTTGGAGAAGACAGAAGTATCTAATACAGAAGCCCCTATAACATATGGCGAGTCAACTAGTGACAGCACAGATCGACACTCTGACACGTAATCTTATATCCACAGGCTCACTAGGCATCATTCAGAGATCGATACTACCACTAGTGCCCTCTGCAATTTGCAGCAAATTGGCTCCAACCCATCCGATCGTACACAGATATATCAGAACGCCAGAACAAAGCACATACCCTAGCCATGTCATCTATCATCCCCTCGGAATCCCTAGCTGTTATGGTAAAGGATAGGTCATAATGGCTTTGGATGGTCTTTCTTATGGAGCCTATGAAGATCAATCGATTTAAAACTTGATTGTTTTATTATTTGATTATAAATTATATGTCTACTCTTTTTATATAGATGATATTAACCTCTAATAATATGTAAACTAACATAATCTAATACAACCGATCAACTAAAGATAATATCATATACATATTATCTAAATATAAAGATATGTATATAATTATTCACGATATAAAGATATGCATCTAACTTTTCCTAATATGAAAATATATTAAGATTATATCCTAAATAGCCGCTACAGGACTGTGCTACAGTACCACACGGTATTGTTCGTGTTACAGTACTCACGATGCTACAGTTCACGCCATAACACTTCATCCCTCACGGCGAGACAGCTCGTCCTCGAGCTGTCAGGTGGCGGCCATGGAATAATTAAGACCTTCGTGTCCTCATGTTGACGAAATGGCACAATGCCGCCGCGCAGCGTGGAAGATGATCAGCGAAACCCCGATGCACAACAGCGAGGATAACAACCCTCTAGTTTTGGCTGGCGTCATAGGAGTCGCCGGTGGCAAGGGCAAACAATATAGGGTAGTAGCATCCTTCTTGGCGCGAGATGCAACAGCTTTGGGAAAGATACAACGATGTCGCTAACGCCCACATGACAACCTTGTGCTCCACATCTTTGAAGGCACAGTGTCGACTGGCCATGGGGATAAGACTGTCGTTGGATTGTGGCAATATTTTTCCTTAACGAAGGCACCAAATGTGCAGCCAAGGACATCTCCCCCGGCTGAAGCGTTGGTGACGAAGGCAGGCATGACATCAATGGCGATGTTGGTTCTGGCATCAACATGGCCAGTGCCAATGCTGGTGCTAGTGAAGGCGATGGCAACGCAGCCATTGCAATAGCACACAACGCATCTTCTTGCTCGTTCGGCTTGTCCACCAACTCTATACCCTCTCGAGTAGGGCCATCAGCTCCTTGTTACTAGCCTTCAAGCTCTTTAAACTGTCCAGAATAGATAGTGACGCACTGGAAGCCATGATGAGTGGCTCTGATACCAAAATATTAAGGTAGGAGATAGGCCAAGATGGCTTAGGATCACTCTCCTTGCGAATGCTCTGATCTAGAAACCAACCGGTTTAGAATTTGATTGTTTTATTGCTTGATTATGAATGGTGCGGCTCCTCTCTTTATATAGATGAGGTTAACCCCTAACAATATAGAAACTAACACAATCTAATACAACCGATCAACTAAAGATAATATCATATCCATATTATATAAATATAAAGATATGCACCTAACTATTCCTAATATAAAGATATGTATTTAGCCTTTCCTAATATGAAGATATGCTAATATTATACTCTAAATAGCCGCTACAGGACTGTGCTACAGTACCATAGGGTACTATTCATGCTACAGTACTCGCGATGCTACAGTTCTGCATTGTAACACTAGCATCTATAATTTCCTAGAAGAGAATTAATACAAATAAATCCAAACAAAAAAATTTGGTGTCTAGAAGTACTACTTGGTTGACTCAAGATATCCAACAGAAAAGGGTATCTAGCACCATTCAAGAATAGTCGATTCTATGTAGCTGAGTTCGTGATGGCGGGCGGCCACATGGGCGTAAGGAGATGTTCAACTGCCTACATGCCTCACTGTGCAACGTCGCTGAGCATGTGTTTGGTGGCTGGAAGATGAAAGAGCGCATTGTGAAACATATCTTGAGCTTTGATGCGGAGATCCAAAAAAATATCAATTTTGCCACTATGGCATTGCATAACTTAATTATAGATACTAGGCGGGCCAACCAGAATTTCGACAACCCCTACTTGGGCAGGGAGTATGCTACCTGTGGAGTAGATATCAATTCTGAGTTCATAGTAGTTCCGTCCGAGGATGTAGATATGGATTAGATATGTGATACGATAGTGGACGCTTTAGTCATGTGACATCAATTCGTATAGATAGAACCACTTGTATGCTTATATATTTGTACGTTTTCATGTGTGCATGTAACAACGTATCTATGCTTGAACTTTTGTATTCATGCACGTACACCTATAATGAATGTTTGTAGTGGTTCACTATGATTGGAATGGAAGGATAAATAACATGCCATCATCTAAAGCCAACTAATACAAGAGAACAAACAACAATAGTACGACAGTTCGTACCGTAATTGGAAAGAGAAGAGTGCATTCATAGTGCATCCCCAACGTAATTCAACTCAATCAGCAAAAAGCCGAAAACCATCAGCCCAAAGAACGCTATGACTTCTCTATCAACCGTTACTATTTATGAACATACCTAGAAATTACAAATCTATATAAATAAAAATAACTAGTGATATTTAAGGTATCTCTTTTATTTTGAGGGCAGAAAAACCCCACAATAATCTAAAAGACAAAATTATAGAAATTCTCACATTAATCGAAATAAAAAGAGAAATATATCTACCAGTTCTTTTGGTGAGGCCGGATTATAATGGTGCAGATTAATCATATATAAATATTTGAGTTATATAATAAATATAATTGTATTTTAATTATAGAAAGTAGAGTTATATATCAAAAATAATTATATCATAATATTTAATTGTGTAACTGGACAGGTAAATATGCTAGTTATGTAAATGCTAAGTTACTTTCTGGGGGTGATCAAAATTCTTCGTAGGCTACTAGTCCGCACTTACGATCATGAAACCAGCTGCCCACTGCTTTTCAGCATAATATCTCGCAAAGTACTATTAGCCAAGGGCTGTTCGGTCTGATGTAAACAGTTTTTAACTTTGGTCTTCTAATTTCTAAAAGATAAAAAGCCGTTTAAAATATATAGTTTCTTAACGTGACTTTTTCCCTCTTTTGTATTATTTACAAAGATATAACAATGTTTTTTATTTTTACTTTAATTAAATAACTTAGAAAATCGCAACCATTACAATACCATTTTAGCCTAAAACCATCCGAAAACGCAAAATTGATCAGGGCCTAAGCACATACAGCTACCGCGGAAACCAACTCATTTTCCCCGGCTTTTAACCTTATAGGACGTTCGATAATTTTAGGGTTCCGTCAAGCATTTCAAAGGAGATGCATGACAACTAAAATATATATGTCAGTGGAAGAACTCAGCGAGGGAATCCAGCACAGCCACACAAGCCCCGGAAATAAATGGATGGTGCTTGTGCTTACAGAGAAATAAAAAGAACAGTAAACTTGACATGGAGCAACGCAAGTGGAATTCGCACCGAAGAAAAATCAGCATTTATATATGTACATACACAGCTCTTATTAAAATGCAACGAGAAAAGAAACAGAGATGAAGAAAGCTGGGAAAAAAAGAGAAGAAAAGCGAAAGCTACTCCTATAGGTACATAACAACTTCAACTGATCAAGCTACAAGGGAAATTTCTTATCTTCTACCATCAGAAGCAAATGCTAAGCTTCGTGGAAACTTCAAAATGGCATCATCTGAAGGACTGGTTTCTACGGGCATTTCGCCGCCGACTGGTCGTTTCGTGCGTGCCGTCCGTAGCTTTCTTCTAATCCTTCTCCTCCTTTCCTTCCTTGAGGGTCATGTCCACGACCCCAAAACCTCCGTCATCGAACGAGCCCATCGCCGCCGACGAGGTCTCTGAGTCGACCGTCGACCCGGCCTGGATCTCCTTGAACATCGTCATGACCCTCAGCATCGTCGGCCGCCTCGACGGCCTGTCGTCCAAGCATGCACAGGCGATTTTCAAATGCTCCCGCAGCTCAAGCTCCGGTGTACGATCGTCCTTCAACAGCTCGGGATCAAACACGTCGGTGGTCTTCAATTTTGCGTGCTCCTTGACCCATCCCACAAGATTATTGTCCTCGCCAAAGTCCGTTGAATCCGTCGGCGGTTTCCCGGTGAGCAGCTCCAGCAATACAACACCGTAGCTATACACGTCACCCTTGGTGGTGCATCGGAAGCTTTGGTAATACTCCGGCGGCACATACCCTGGCGTGCCAGCAAGAGTGGAGACACTCAGGTGTGTGTCCACCACACTCATCAGCCTCGCCATACCGAAATCAGATACCCTTGCTTCCAATTGCTCATCAATAAGCACATTGCTCGACTTCATGTCTCGGTGGATTATGTGTGGAATGCAGCTGTGGTGGAGGAATGCCAATCCCCTTGCCGCCCCAACGGCGATCTGTCGTCTGGCTGCCCAATTCAGTTTTATCCCGATCTTTTTGCGGTCGCGCAACACATCGTCCAAGCTGCCAAACTTCATGTAATCATACATCAACAGTCGCTCATCGGCGACCTTGCAGTAGCCGAGGAGCGGAACAAGGTTGCGGTGTTTGATCTTGCCAATGGTCTCCATTTCCGCTGTGAACTCCCGGTCACCCTGGCCACTCACATGTATTAGCTTCTTGATTGCGACAATCCTCCCATCCTTAAGCTGCGCCTTGTAGACATCCCCAAACCCACCGGACCCAATCAAGCTATCATTGTGGAAGCCATTCGTGGCCTCAACAAGATCAGCCAAGGTGAGCTTCTGCAGCTGCTCCTCGAATGCAGCGAGGCTGATGCTGAGCGCATCCGTACCGGAGTCTCCCCAATTGGAAATCTTAGTCCCAGAATGTGACCGGCTATCAATGTATACATCACGGGAGCTACTTGCCTCTTCGTTCTTCCGCTTCCGCTTCTTGCTCTCGATGGCTATGATGACCAATCCAAGTATACAGAACAGCGAGAACAGGAGCCCCATAGTCACTCTGCCTGAAAGGGTCGCCGGCCTCCGGTGGGATTGGTGGTCGTCGGAAGCGCTTCGCCCGGCACTGTGCTCGCATGGTGGAAGCGGGAAGCCACACAGAGCAGAGTTATTCTCGTACTGGCTCATCGGGAATGTGGCAAGGGAACCGAGCTCCGGAATTGACCCGTTCAGCTGATTATTTGATAGGTTGATCTCCGACAAGGACAACGTCGAGAACGAGTTGGGTATTGGCCCTTCCAACTGGTTGTGCGACAGATCGAGTACCGCGAGCTTCTTGGCGCCAGCTAGCTCCGGTGGGATAGCGCCGGACAGTTGGTTGTGCCCAAGATTCATGATCATGAGGTAGTACATGCTCCCGAGCTCCTTGGGGATCTCCGAGTCGAGCTGATTAAATGACAAATCCAGAAATATCATCGAGCCGTTCTTGTTGAAGGTATACTCTGTGCTCCCCATGTACATCCGTGTGAAGTTGCACAGCTTCTTGCTCGGCAACCGACTGAGGTCGTCGGACCGGATGCTGGTGAACTCCAGCAAGCTCCCCTTGCCACGACACTCGCTGCTCAGCTCATCGTTGCGAAGATACACGTATGGCCGCCCAATGATGAGGCCAACGGTCATCTTCCCGGACTGCTTTGCCAGCTCCGGCGGTATCGACCCATTGAGCTGGTTGCTGTTCAGGTCCAACCACACCAAGCTCTTGCAGTCGCCAAGCTCCAGCGGTATTGGTCCCGAGAAGGAATTATTGCTCAGCTTCAAGATTGCCAAGTTGCCGAGCTTTCCGAGCCACGACGGGATCGGCCCGGACAGCCGGTTGCTTGCCAAGGATATCCAGTTCAGCTGTGTGCACTTAGCCAATTCCGGCGGAACGCTGCCGGTGAGCCCGTTGTAGTCAAGGATGAGATGCCCTAGCCCGCGAATGCTTGAAAGGGACGCCGGTATCTCGCCCTCCAGCGCGTTCTGCCACAGGATGAGGTCCTGGAGGCGGCCAAGCTCGCCGAGGGATGCAGGGATGGACCCATTGATGTAGTTGAGGCTGAGGTCGAGGGAGACGAGGTTGCTGCAGTTGGAGATGGCCTCCGGGATGCCGCCGGCGAGGTAGTTGTTCTGAAGGTACAGCACGCGGAGCCTGGAGCTGGGGTCCTGGCAGAGGGACGAGGGGATGGTGCCGGAGAAGTGGTTGGAGCTGAGGTCGAGCACCTCGAGCTCCGGCAGCGCAGCAACCGAGTCCGGGATGGAACCGTTGAAGTGGTTGAAGGAGAGGGAGAGTGCCGTGAGCTGTTTAAGCCCGGTGAAAGCGTCGCCGGGGAGCTCGCCGGAGAAGTTGTTGTTCGACAGGTTGAGGGCTGTGAGCGACGTGAGGCCGACGACGACAGACGGGAACGCGCCGGCAAGGTGGTTGCCGGAGAGGTCAAGGTACTGCAGCCCGGAGCAGTTGGTGAACTCCGGAAGCTCGCCGGAGATCCTGTTCCATGCGAGGTCCAACCACCGGACTGCCCCGACGCCGGCACCCACCATCCACCGGAGGTCGGCGTCGCCGGTGATCTTGTTGTTGGACAAGTCAAGAGCGTCCAGCACCGCAAATCCCGAGCCGCCATCGCCACCGGCCTTCGCCCCACCAACTGCATCGCCGGAAAGATTCAACGTCTTTAGCGCGCCGCACGCGCAGGCGAGCGCCGCCACGTCGGCCACGGAGCCGCGCAGCGCAGCATTCCCGGACAGGTCCAGCGCCTGCAGCTTGCCCCGCACCTCGGGCCGCCGGCCGCCGCGAGCGAGCCGCTGACGTTGGCGCCGCGGAGACTGAGCGCCTCGACGCCGCTCAGCTGCAGCAGGGTGGCCGCGACGGCGCGGAAGTCGGCATTGAGCGGCACGCCTGCGAGCGACAGCGACGTGAGCCTCCCGCCCCTGCACCCCGCGCCTGGGAACCTGCACGCCCCGTCGCCTGCGCTCCACCCCTCTAGCGCCGCCTGGTTCGGCACCGCCGCCTTGAACTCCTCCAGCAGCTGGGCGTCGTCAGCGGCGGCCACCGCGGCCGCGACAAAGAGTGCCGCCGCCAACGCCAGCAACGAGGAATCCATGTACGAGCACCCACCTTACGACCATTAGAGAAGCGGTCTGAAGAAGTGGGAGGAGGGAGAGAGAGAGGAGGAGGACGAGGTGGAGGAGGAGAGAGAAGTAATTAAGAGGAGTGGGAAGTGAGAGGAGCGGTGAGAAGTGGAGGCGGGGAGCAAATTAACAGCCGTAGGTGGGGAGGAGTGGAGGTGGGGTCACATGGCATGTGCCGTGCTGCCCCCCATCCGCGCCTAAGCCGGGAGGGATTAGTATTCTAATCACGGTGCTTAAGACGAGATTAATATCGGCGCTGCCCCGATCGGGGACAGGCACTGCTCTGCTCGAGGTGCCGACGGGGCCTAGTTAATCCGCGCGTGGAAATTACTGCTTTGGGCTCGCGGTCGCGGGCAGTCTGGGGATGCACTGCATTGAGGCCGGGGTAAGAAGCGGTCCGAGCGTGGAGGGAGTCGGCCGCGTTGCTTCGCGAGAGAGGAGTTCGCGGCCTCTTCGGTTGCCGTCTCCGCGCCCACCTGCCTAGCCGGGACGTGCTGCTGCAATGGCGCTGTTGCTCCCAGGTGCTACTGCTTGCTTCGACTTCTGCCGCTTTGGGGCATCGCTGTGCCGATGCTTTTGCACCTCGTCGTGATGGGGCCGAGGCGGAAGAGAGCGGGTGGCCGGCGCTGGCGGCGGACCGAGAGGCGGCGCGGCCATGGTTCCCACACCAAGGTCGAATTGGCGATCGGGTTTGGCCGTTTGGGGCAGTAGCATGGGACTGCAAGGGAGCCGAGGCGTGCGGCCAGTGAGGTTTTCGCGTACTTCAAATTTTCATAGCAGCCGGTGGGCTTTTTCAGGTTATATAAATACACAAGAAATTTATGTGGATCATTTTATTTATTTTTCACCGGTGCAAACAACCCTACTTTTGTATTGTAATGTGGTCGTAAGCAACAGTTCACACCACTAGAATTCTGAACTACTGTACACTAGATGCTCGATTCTATTTCATAGCAAGCATAGGGAAATGAGTTGGTACCATGTGATCTATTTATGCTTCAAATGTAACTCTTTTTTTTCTTTTCATAAGCTTCAAATTTGACCTGAAATAAGACCTCTTATAGTTGTGCATTTAGCGACAAGGGGGAAGTTTTGCTACGTAGACTTTTTTTTCACCATTATACTTTCTTCCATATTCTTTGCTTTAGGTAACTAAATGCTACAATCTCCTTTTGCATCATATTCTTCAGCTCTGTAATTGTCCGTTGGTTCTATCATCCTTTGCACAAACTTCGCATTGAGAAAGGATCGCATAGCTTGGTAAGCCATTTCTTTCGTGGATGCGTGCTGACAAAAGACATGGATGCAGGTTGACAAGGGTCATTACTGTGTCACCAGTGTACATGTTCTACATTTGCACAGTCCAAACATATGGCATCAGCGACAGCGAGTAGACCAGAAATGCACGCTATCCAACATAATACAAACTGTCACCATGCTGTAATCATCGGTTTCCATTCCAGTTTCCAAGGAGTCTGATGCATCTAAATACACGTGCTATTGTTCATCCCACACTAACTAAACATACGCAAAGTTCGAAAGATTAGTCAACGCTAACCAAAGAGACGAGGCAACGCTTTTTAGAAGTGGTGCGACGATGAGGTTACGGCTATGGGTGAGAAATGAATACAAATTATCCGTATTATTTGGTTACTGTATTCGATAGGTCACGAATATAATATAAATTTTTTTATTTGATTAATAATTTCTCTTATATTTTGTATTCAAATTCGCATAAAAATACGATACAAATATGTTATAAATTTTTACCATTCGAAATATTATTTTATTCAGACTATTTGTATTCGTATTGGACGAAATAATATATATATATATTTTTATTGCAATATGATTAATTAGTTTAATAATATTTTAATTCATTATTAATTTGTGTTTCTTGTGAAGTAGTGAATTAGAATGATTAAACGTGACTGTATGATGATAAAATATCATTAATATATTCATATTATATAAGTTACGAGAATATCCGGATCCAACCGAATTGAGTAGATATTCGATTTGAATTCGTATTCGTTACAGTATTTGATTCGTTTTCATATTCCAAAATATTTAAATTTAAATATATTTATAAAATATAAATACAAATACGATAAAGACACTATTTAATTTATATTCCATCTATTTAGTTACGGCCACACCCGTGCGTCTCAGCTCCTCGTAGAGCGTAGTATTTGAACTATGAAGTGCGCGTAACTGTGTGGTGTGGCCGGTGACGTACGTGCCGAATGGTTTGGGTCCCACCATTCAGTGGAACGCGCCAGGCCGCGGTCGCCTGATTGGCCAAGTCACTGGAAAATGTTGGGGCTGCACGCCCCGCATCGTGACAGTCAGCACGTGCATGCGCCTGTCCCTGGAGTACCACCAGCGAGAAGCATCGGCGGCCGTTGGATTCAGATTTCAGGAGATCTCGTCCGCCCGCGCGGGACCAGACACGGGCCCACGCGTCTTTGGCCGAGCAGCCGTTGGCCAATCTGCCGTTAGCTATCGCCACTACTTATAGCTTTGGTCTATATAAAAACTAAATATTAATATTTTGTTTTAAAAAAACTATCATGATAAAGAGATTTAAAATAATAATAGATAAACTGTATATTTATTTATTTTAAAAAACTCATAAATCATAATCCGTAAAAAAAAAGAAATCAGCCTACACGAGGTTGTTCCGTGAGTGAGCAGTCACGCCATTCGTTGTTTCTTTGACCGGATGGACTCAGTGGTGATAATTTGGGCTTATTTTTAGTGGCTTATGGCTGAAAAGCACTGTAGCTGGCTGAAAAAACAACTGTAGCTAACAGAGGCTTATTTAACATAATTAAATTTAAAAAAATATAAAAAAATATAAAAAATACGTTATCCCATTACGTATAGTACAAATAAATACGCGAAAAAGAACCGGCAAAAAAGCTTAAAAAAAGCTAAAAGTTCAGAAAAAGACAAAATTTATGAATAAGTAAAAAAATAAGCCAGAAGTCAGAAGCTGAACCCGAAACGAGCGGGGCCTCTAAAGCAAGCCTGTTTCTTCGCTGAATTGATGGCCACCAGCACCACACACCATGGCACTAGGTTGCATCTTATGCATGCGGCTGCATGAAGAGCACCAAGATATGGCCCATCTTGCTGAGAAAAGTGAAGCGCGCGGCAGATGTTTTAGTTCTCTGCGTTTGCGAATACGGATTTCGAAACTGGAGAGCCAGAAGAAGCGACGGTCTCGGTGACGCAGGGTCTAATCGATCCATCTTCTGTTGGATCAATAAGTGTATCTACAACCCATATCAAAGGTGCAAAAAGAACAAAAGCTAATACATCAGGAGTCTGAAATGATTTCGACAAGAAGTTTAATACCGACGATGATGGGAATTCGGTGAGGTATGATGTTTGTAAAATTTGTGGTAATGAATTCTCTGCAAAATCTTCAGGTGGGACGGGTTACCTGCAACGGCATGCTGCAAGCTGCAAAAGAAGGTAAGGAATGCGCCAAACGTAGCTGCAATATAACCCCGACAGCTCGGTACGTACTTGAGATTACAACCCAGAGGTAGTCCGGGAATCTCTTTATAGATTAATTGCTTCTCAAGATTTACCTTTAAATTTTGGTGAGTTTGATGCTTTTCAAAATATATTAGGACTGCTCATAACCCTCGATTTAGTGTTGTATCTAGGCAAACCACAACTAGAGATTTAATTAAATATTATAACAATTATTGTGAAAAATTGAAGAAAATGTTTCATACATGTACATTCTCTATTGCTTTGACATTAGATATATGGAGTGGTAGGGCTAGAGAGAATTATATTAGTGTTGTTGCTCATTATGTTAATGACGACTGGGTAATGAAAAAAGAATTATAGGATTTAAATTAATTAATGTTTCGCATACTGCTGAAAATATTGTAGAATGTTTTATTAAAGTTGTAGAAGATTTTGGCCTCACGGTTAAGATTTTTTCTATAGCTTTAGATAATGCAGCTCCAAACACTAAGATTATGAAAATTCTTACTCCTTTGTTTAATACTTATGCACAATCTTTCTTACTGCATCAACGTTGTGCTTGTCATATTATTAATCTTATTGTTAAATCTGGTTCCAAAGGGTTAAATGATTGTATTTATTATTTTAGGAATGCGATTTCATATATTAATTGTTCTAATCAACGAATAGCCGCATATAAGAGATTTTGCGTAACAATGAACGTCCGTCCTAGAAAATTTAGCTTAGACATGCCTGTTAGATGGAACTCTACTTACCTTATGCTTAAATATATATTGCCATATAAGAGCACCTTATCTGTTTTCCTTCACACCCAAGGTCATCAATCTCGTAGCTCCTTCAGTAGAACCTAAGTTAGAGACTCTGAACTTACTGAGAACGATTAGGTTGTTGGTGAAAAAATATTTTTTCTTTTTTAGAACTTTTTCATAAAACTACACTTTGTCTTTATGGAGTATATTATCTAACCTCTCCTCTAATTGTTCACAATATTCTTGAAATTGTCACTCACTTAAAAACTTTTGAAAATGATCATGTACTATGGGATGCTGTAGTTGCCATGAAAATAAGTTTTTTAAAATATTGGAGGGAAATTCCTATTTTATATGCTTCGCCGTTTTTTTGGATCCTAGGACCAAACTCCAAGCATTTATAAATGTATTATAACTTTTAAGTGATGCTATCGGTTTAGATTATTGTACATACTATAGAGTAGTTAAGGATAAATTATATAAGGTATATGAGAAATACGAAAATAAGTTTGGGTTCGTACGTTTGAAAAGACCCTGTTAGCCCCTAGCACTTCTAGGGGGACTATGCAATGGGGCAAGATTTTTGGCTCTTCCTCTAGGGATTCTCGTGCAGGTGCAGGTATACATCGGTCAGGAGGAGTAAGGCGGAAATGTAACATCCCAAAATTTTAAATTTGAAAATATGAAGCTTTTGAATTATTTTTGCCGTATATTTTATTTGAATTTGGAGTTTATAGTGATCTTTTGAATTTTGGTTGAGGATTCCAATAGTTGGAATCTATGGAAAATAAAAACAACGTTAATAAGCCATAAAAAAAATGATATGAAAATAAAAGGCTTGGAAATATATATGTGGATAAAAATAATAATAGTAAAGCATATCTCTAAAAGGTTGAAGCTGGAAATTCTTCCTTTTAAATTTAATTAGCATGCGAAATCCAAATTTGGACATTCAAAAAGTTATATGTAATGTATAGCAAAAATTAAATAAAATCAAAACAGAAGACTATTATATTTTGTATCAAGATAATTGGATCAAGACTTGAATTGAAAATCCAAATTTCATGCAAAGCTTAAATAGGAATTTAAATTTTTAAATCACATGCAAACTCCAAAAATCAGTAAATCCTAATGCAGATTAAAATTTAAATTAAAGATCTAAATTTTAAAAGCGGGCTTAAACTTTCCTTTATCTCTTTTTCCCCTTTTCTTTTTCCTCTCACTTCCAGGTGGGACCCACTCCCTCTTCTCTCTCTTCCCTCCTTTTTCCCTATGCCATGTGGGCCAGCCCTTTCTCCCTCCTCCTTTTTCTTTCCCCACCCTCCTTCTTCCTCTCGCTGGCCCCTCCTTTCTCTTTCTTTCTTCCTCCCACCAGCGCACTCCTTCTCCTGCGCTGCGCCTCTCCTCCTCTCTCCTTTCTCCTCCCCTTTTCCCGTGCGCGCTGCCGCCTCGACTCCATGCGCCACCCCGTCCGTCACTCTGCACCTCCTCATGAGCCCCCGCCTCCTCGCACCGAGCCCCGCCGGGCAAAACCCCGGTCCCCGCACCGCCGCCCGGTCCGTCGCCGCCCGGTCCTCCGCCTGCCCACCCCCTGCGGCCATAAGAGGACTTCCGGTCCTCCCCAAACTTCCGCGCCTTCCCTATTCTTCCCTACTTCACCTCGCTCGCGTGCTCCCCCCGCCGCCACCATTTCCACCGCCGCCTCCCCCTGAGTCGACCTCCCATCAATTCCTCGCCGGGGAAGCAACCTCTCAGTGCCCTCAACCTGTTCGAACCGCCAATCGAGGCTCTCCCTGCCCGAGCTCCTCCCTCCGCGTGAGCCTTGCCGCGCCGCCGCCCACGCACGTCGCCGGACTCCCTCGTCGCCCCCCGCTCCTCCTACCCCCCCTTGGTGAGTCCCGTACACCCCTCTAGTGCTCATGCGCTCCCCTTCTCTGTCCCTCGCTCTCCCGGCTGCCGGCGTCTCGTTTCCCCTCACCGCCGGCCGCCTAGCTCCACCGCCGCCGCCATTGCCGCCGACCACCGCGCCTCCACCCCACGCTACCTCCTGCCCCGGACCACCCGTTTTACCAGTTGCCGCAACCTCCCCGGCCACCATCCGTCGCCGGCGACGCCAAGCCGTCTTGCCGCGATTTCCCAGATGTGCCCCAGCCCGCCTCACTTCTTTTCAATAGCCGGCTACTCTCACTGTAAAGCGAGCGTGCTCGGTTGGTCACCGAGTCAAGCGCCAGTGACAGTCCGTGTTCGATCTCACCGGTAGCATACCTTTCCCCATTTTGTTTTAACTTTTGTAGCCCATTTTAAGTAAGAAAAGTTATGGAAAAATCTGAGAATAAATTTAGAAAAAGCTAATAAATTTGATTAGGGCATAAAATATGATTGTTTAATAATTAATATTGGATTAGTTATCATATGTGAATGGAGTAAGTTTGAATAAATATTTAAAGGACTAATTACTAATTAAAGGCATTAATAAAGAGAAATTACTTGGGTTAATATTCAAACTCAATAAAGATTCCACTTGAGTATAGTGTGTGCCCTAACATTTAGCCTACCGTCGTTAAATAAATCTCGGTAGTATATTTAATTAAATAGCAATAATAAAATATGACCATGTATGTTAAACCTTGCCTAGGTAAAGAAATTTAAGATTTAAAAATAAAGCTAAGCCTAATAATAACTAAAGTATAGACACAATAAGAATAGTGGTATTAGTTAATGTAGGTTTAAATAGATAATAACATCGAGCACCAGTGTATTTAACCAATTAGGACTAGTCTAAATAGATTCGAGTTCAAACTAAAACTGTGCCTAGTGATAACTAAGTGTGCATAGAATATCGTACCACAAAATGTTGTAAACCTAGACTAAACATTAATTCGGTAAACTAAAGATTGTATACATTTCTTAAATAGAACATATGCCCTGAATGTAGCGCTTGGCCAAAATAGTGCTCCGCTAATCTCGTACACTGAATCATAAGTCCAACCTACCTCATGGAACTTCCTAAATAAATGTAAAATAATAAAAGAGATTGCTAATAAAAAGATCAAGTTATCCTATTCTACCACCGGCTTTGCCTCCAATCACCTATTAGCTCATAATAAGAATAAAATCGAGTTTATTTGGATTTATTCGATCTTTTGAGTTATTCGCTTTTATTCGTGTTCAGTCCCTTAGCACGTAATTAGAAGTCGAAGTCCCGAAGAATCGAGGAATCAAGCGTGATCAAGTAGAAGTAAAGAATAAAATACCAGAAGCTCCAGAGGAAGCATTGTGTGAGCCCAAGACCGCGGTGAACCACGCCAGGCGAGTCAATGCTTTGATCATGTTGAACCTACATTTTATGCAAATTACTTTTGTTTAAATTATCAAATTGCATGCTGTTATTTTATGTACAAATACATGCTTAATTCAAGATTCTAGTTATATGCCCATTGTTTGCCTTGATTAATATTACACCCCCTTGTTGAATATTTGAATATATGATCCTTGTCGCCCTAGCGAAATTATGATAATAACCTTTTGAAAATAAGTCCGTAATTTATTATGCCATGCGTAGTGTTGCATAGATATTCATGGGCGTGAAAACGCCCAAGCATCACTTTTAATCATGAGAAAATTTGGTTGGGCAGTCATGGTGGTAATGACTGGTATATGTTCGATATGATTATTTTATGTTCCCAAAACCCTACTTGCTTAAATATCTGGGCGAATGGTCCGATGGTGTGTGTGTGAATGGTGCAGTGGAGGCACAAAGTGGGTTGTGGTAGAATCGCCAGATAACGCTAAGGACCGAATCTTGTCATGATCTCCCACGTAAACAAGTGCAACCACAAGTCGTAAAGTACAACTTGGCTAAGTAGTTGTATCGAAACTCCTGGACTCATCTCACTGGTAGTGGATTGAAGTGGATAAGCAAGGGCAAGGGGAGGCCTAAAGGGACACCAAGGGAGGTGAAGTTTTCCACTGTTCTAAGCGTTGCGGGAAGTGGAGCCGGCTGCGTTAGTAATCGTGGAGAACATCCGTGCATAGATGGGACCCACCGCAAGTGGGAGAAGCCCATAAGGTGAGATGACAAAGGAACTAGATACTTTGAACAATCCCGTGATGGTGCGCTCAACCACATGACTAAGGAATCGTGTGGGGCAAAGAGTTGATTGTCTCTTGTGGTGAAAGTGTACAAACTCTGCAGAGTCAAAACTATTCGAATAGCCGTGCCCACGGTCAAGGGCGGACATGGGAAACTTAACCGGATATAGTTCTGTTTCAAAATAATTTGTGGGTGGGAATGGAAAAGCAAAGGGCAGTGCAAGGCCCTGGTTTGTGTTGTCCTGGGTGTCGTCCCAGTGATAAGTTAAGCGGCTATAACGTCAAGGATTAAGCATATGGTGCGATGCCATGTAACGGAGGATGGAATCAATCGCATCGTTATTGCATTCTCATATATATTACGTTTTGTTCAAACTGCTAAGTCTCAAGAGGTTTTCTATGTATTATATTTCAAAAGCTAAACAATGATAAAGCTTCTGCTTTTACAAAGTAAAGTGATAGGAAGATAAATAGAGTCGTAGGAAGAGTGGATGGCTGTTGTGGTAAATACATAACGATGATTGGTGGATTCATGCCGATTATAAAAAGAGAATATTAGAGAAGGGTTTAGGAGAAATAAATCGGTGGAGTCTATATGAATGGATGGGTTAGAAAGATGATTTAAATGATTTTGGAAGATTAGAGTGTGCAAAAGAAATGGTTGGATTACGACATTAATATAAATTCTTGAGAGATGTTAGTAATAATGTGATTGATAGGAATTGATTAAAATACTGGAAGGATGAATTGAATTTTTGGGTACATCGGAGGAATAATAATAATTACGGAGTATAACGGATCAATGATTTTGGAGAATTAGAAGAGTGTAAAGGCAATTGTTGGATTTAATGGGATTAACAGGAACCGATCTAGATAGATGATTTGAATTTGAGGAAATTTGGAGATATGATAATTGAAGCATAAACTAGATTAATGATATTCTTGGTGCAGAAGTATTGATGAATTAGTTAGAGATAAATAATGGAAATAAGGGTGATTATGAAAAGAGCAATTTATGGTTTTGGATCATTAGCAGAAAGGATTGATTTGTTAGAAAGTCCTGATATGAATGATGACGGTGGATTAAAAAGTAATCCTATTAGGGAATCATTGGAATTCAGAAGTAGGGAGTTGGTAAATATTGATTACAAGATTGGACTAGTATGAATTCGGAATACGTGAAGACATTGGTGGATTCAAAATGTGTATATATATAAAGGGTTTGATTGGTGGATTAGCTAAATGATGCCACTCATTGTTTGGAGTCTTAGACGACATTTAGTAAGAAAATTGTGTCTTTGGAGAATTAAGTCAATTATGGCATTTGGGAGAGCGAGTCAATTTGGCAATCGCCGTGGGAAGTTTTAGGTAGCAGTAATAACACGCTGGTCTAATAATAACAATGTTACCAAAAGCGATTTCAGGCAAATAAAATAATCCGAGCCTTTCCTTTGATAAGCCATGCATACTATAAACTTGCATTCTGTGTATTGGCTCGCGGAGCACGGTGGTTAGTGTGCTCACACTCGCTCTCATAACAAATCCGAGGTGAATCGGATCGCTACACATCAGCAATACTTTTGGGTCTTGATGACAAAGAAGATGGAGGTGTCAAGGACTAGGTCGCGAACCTCCAGTTGGCTGCCTGTGGGCACGTCCTGAGGGTTCCCCATGTGTGCTTCGTTCTTCCGCTGCTGCAATTTATTGATTTCGGCCTAATCGGCCCATGAGTAAGTTTACTATTTTATTTATGCTTCCGCATGGTATGTATTTGATATTCATTTTCTGTAACTGTGAGCACTATCTACTGATCCAGGGAATAGTGCATTAAATCACAGGGAATTTCGGATTGAAAAATCCGGGTCTGACAGGAAAGCACTGGAGACATATTAAGCTATCTCAACAGTGATAACGTCAGCTTCGAGTAAGAGTTGAACATCCTCTCATGGTGGCAAACCCAGAAAGTAACATATCCAGTGCTATCCATATTAGCGCGAGATGTGTTAACTGCTCCTGTCTCTACAGTCTCATCGGAGTTAGCCTTCAGTCTATCTGGAAGAATAATCGATGAGCGACGAACAAATCTCTCGAACGACATGGTCAAAATCATTCTGACCGTCAAAGACTGGGAACAAACTGAATCAAGACTCCAACATACTGTAGAGAATAGAAATTTAGAAGAATCTTTTGAGAATTTATATCTAGATAGCAATGAATAGGATTTTCAATATTTTTCTTCACATGTAGCCACTAATGAGATTTATAGACTGTACTCTTTTTTCTTTACCAAGATTTTCTCAAGTTGAGTTTTTACTTGGTAAAGTTTTTAACGAGGAAGCTATCTCATGTAATTTAACAAGTTAATAAAGCCCATTATGTCATCGAAAATAATTATCTTGTTGATTAACAATATCTACAATTTTCTATAATTTTTCTTAATTTCTACAATTTTTCTTAAATTTCTACAATTTATGATTTTTTCTTTTTTTCCCGGCTTAACGGGCTGACCAGGCCGGCATGACCCGTTAAGCCGTAACCATGCCCGTGTCGACACGGCACGGTTGCGGGCCGTGCCTGGGCTCGGACCGTGGCCTGCGGGCTAGCACAGGCATGATCTGTTTATTTAGCGGGCCTTAACGTGCCGTGCCTAAATGGGTCATGCCGCCACAGCCCATTGACCACCTCTAGCCATGGACTAGAGAACGGCATCAGGGGCTATAGTACATTACATGAACCTTACGTCGTTGGCTACATTCTATGGGCTACCCATTCCGTGGCCCTTGGGCTCCGCTCATTTCGACTTGAGCTTTTGGCTTTTGGCATATTTTTTTTACTATTCATAAATTTCATTTTTTTTTCTAAACTTGTGCCTTTTTTAAGTTTTTTTGCCGGTTCCTTTTTTCCCGTATTCGTTTGCGTTGTCCGTGATGAGCTAACTTATTTTTTCTATTTTTAAAATTTTAATTACGCCAAATAAGATACCTTCAGTTACAGTATAATTTTAGTCAGCTACAGTATAATTTCAGTCATAAACTACTATTTTTACTCCAACCAAGCAGCGCCTAGTGTCCAACTACTGTTCCTTTCTTATACGCTGAAGTGAAACGCAGTGCAATGTGTTGGTCTCTCGCTGCCATTATTTTGGATGGCACTCACATCGATCGCACGTATGTGTGGGTCTACTCTTTTCCGCTGCGGTTTTTGACTTTTCGTTGAAAATTTTGAATTTTAGCTGTTTACGGTACAGATTACGAAGAGATATTCACTTGCGATTTTGGTTAGTACAAATATTGGATTTCTAACGTGTAGATTGTTTAACTTGTAGATTATATCTTAAAAAAATATTTTATTTAAAAGTTAAGTATTATAGCAAAAATTAAAATCCGCTGACGGTAAAGAACAGGTCCTGTGGCGCGCGGTTGCAGTTCTGCTTTCTGGCAGGCCGGGACAGCACAGGGTGCATCCTTCGAAAAATTCCCGTCCACGGACGGGACCCGTCCGGCCGGTGGGCGACTCTGGTGGGCGTACTCAACACTCCATCCCGCATTCCCGCCGTCTCACCATCACACCGCCGCCCCTCTGCCCGTCACGGCAAATCCAGCGGCCAATACAGCTACACGTGGTAGAGAAAAACCGGTTAACAAGATGGAAGAGGGTGGCGACAAGGCCTCCCCTCTTTACAAACCCGATGGCGTCTTCATCGCATACAAGTATGGCACTGCTTTTTTTTTACTATGTCTAATAATTTTTAGCTGTGATTAATAATTTTTATTCATATTTCTTTTAAGATGACGTATATCGAAGATATTAATATAGATAATGTATATAATTTTAGACTTAAAAAACTATTTATAGAAGTAGCTTCGAGAAACCGCTTAAAATAGCCGTCTTATTTGTTTCGACTTTCAAAGAAACAGAAGCCAAAAACCAAAAAGAACATACCCTATATCTGGTCACGTAGCTTGTTACTGTAGCCTTTTGTAGCCCACTACTAGAGAGAAACACCAGCGGCCGGCGATACCACCATGAGGCCACAAGCTCTCGTGTTCGTTATTTGGTACGATAGTATATTACTACTTAATTATACAGGTCATTTGGTCACAGAAATTTGTACAGGTTTTGAAGCACAATAAAAACACAATTTAGATCTGAGCACAACAGTAAGCACGACGACAAGGAAAGACAAAAAAGGGGGAATCTTAGCTCCAGACAAGATGTAAAATGCAACTGTAAACTACCCAGCAAAAGAAGCACTACAAGTTACCAAGATTATAGGTCAAATCACATGTTAGTGAACAACAATTTGTTTAGCATCGCACAAGAAGAAATACAAAGGAGAATTATACAAGAATCTGCATTGGGTGTTGGCAGATTGAATCAAGCTCAAAACAAGGGATCTGACAATCCTAATATCTAAAGTTACCCTGGTAATTCCGGCTACCGGCCCTTGCATATCCAACTATCACACGAAATCCTCATTATGTTCCTGAAACATCGAAATTAAACAAGTCATCTTCCATGTTCAAGCTCTGGAACGTTTAAATTCTACAAAGCAAAAAAAAAAAAAGTGGGCATGCATTCCAGGGTGATGACATATAAGGACCTTGCTAAAAATAATATGGACATAGCGCTTTACTGATAGTATTTCCTAACACCCAGCAAACAGAAAATTGTGACACTGATGTTTCCATTTGGTGAACATCCAGAAGTTATGTAGTAGTAGTACTTCTTGAGATGGATGTACCAATGATCCTCAGCAAAAGGAAGGAAGCAAACAAAATTGGCTACTCGTCCATATATTAGAGATGGTGTATAATATTAGGCAAAAGGCAGGTACCAAAACTGGCTAGTTGTACATATTTTAGAGTCAATGTAGAAACTTCTTTAGAATTGATAGACATTATAGTCATTACTCATTATTTACAGTCATATCAAGTCACAAATGGATTTAAACGAAAGCTTGATATACAATGGATACAGGCATCAGATCGTAAGAAGCCAACAAGGGGACACAATCACACAGTGGATTTCATGACACTAAGTAAAACCAGCAGGGGGTCAGGAGCTGCTGATAAAGATGCATTCATGCCCTCACAAAGCAACAAGCTCCAAGCAAGGCTGGAAGCTTATATTCTAGTTTCTAAATGAGTCACACAGCACCAAGGATTTATGAGCACCAAAGACAAAGATAAGCTAATTAATTACATATCAAGGAACACGAGGCAAATTATTTCAACAAGTGCATATTGAAGTAGTTATCCGATAAAACAGCCCATAATGAAAGCCAAAACTATAAAAACCTTCCTATAGGCTACATGTGTAATTTCCTGTCCAATCACTGGATAAAAGAGTATATCTCAGATTTCTGATATACATAGTACTGCTCAGAAACATTTCTAATTCTCTGCTAAAGTGTAAACAAATATTCTCAATCTTTTCTGTTACAGCATGGGAGCTTATAACTAGCTTGTAAAGAGCACTTATCCCTATTTCCATCACTAAAACACTGAAGCATCAATTATTATTGACAAAGATTAAGTAGGCACTTCTCAAAAAGATACTGGGAAAGTTTTCTGCCCTGAGTATGCTATGCTAATGAAGTAAACACATATGATAGCTCCGATGCTAGTGCTTTAATATGCCACAATAGATTAACGTATGATAACATTTCAACTTGTGATCTTTTTACAAAGATAAGGAGATTTCATGAGTAGGGAAAATACTTTGTCAAGGGAAAGCGCATGTTTGGGAAGACATGATAACCTTCAAATTAAGTTCAATAAGCCCATAGGCTGAACTGAAGATAATTGAAATGCCCCCACAGAATAGCACATAATTGATTCGGTGTGTGTGCAAAATATCAAGGTGTAGCAATGCATACGTTGTTGAATCTTTCATAATCAAAAGCACCGAGAACAAGTCCAAATACGACCTAGAAGTTCCAATAGCATAATATCCCTCCCATATATCTGAAATAAAAATTGAATACGCTGATGATAGCAACACTGATCTAACCTAGCATATATCTCCACCAAGGCATAGTTGACCTCATTCTCCTAAAGCACTGAAGGCAATTTTAAAAGGGAGTCTGGTACTTTGATGCATTTCTTATTACTATCATAGTCATTCACTGCCCTTTACGTGCATCTAAATCTCCAACATTCCAAGGCAACTGACTGTGCCTTCTCATTGGATTTCATTTTCCTTGTACAGATCTAACATCGACCATATGATTTATTCTGCTATCATGTTCCTTCTGAGAGAATGTGGATACAAAATATATCTCAAACAACATATTTGCAGCATAATTTTAAATACAAGACCCTAAAAAAATTAAGGTCATTATATCAAGGCTCAGGATGCTAATATGGGTGTATAACTAGTAGATACTGCTGAGCACAGCTGGCAACACATATTTTAGTTTCTTGAATGATGTGTTCAGATCTCCACATGAAACTAAAGATAGGGATCCATCATTAAAAGTCATTCCACAAAGAAGCCCAAGGGTTTGCTCCATAGTTCAGCATAAGGCATGCCAAATATAATTGAATCTAACTACAATGCTATGAAACATATATTGACTCTATGATTTAATTCAAGTGTGATGATTAATTCGAGATTGCACACCATCTTGGATGAATGAACCAACCTTATTTGTTGAGCTTTGACGTGGCTAAGGAGAAGCATACACGGTGCCATTGCTCTGCTCTTTACCGCCGTCGTCATCCCCTAACCTCCTGTTATCATCACCCTCCTCCTCCACATCACCTTCCTCTCCATCCTCCTCCCCGAGACTCGCAATCTCTGCTTCTGCCTTCCCCAAAATCTCCCTCCACCTCGCATCGAGGTCCCTCTGGAAATCCCTCTGCATCCGTTTCACCTCCGCCATGTGCTGCCTCTTGCTACTCTCCATCCTCTCATAAACCTCCCCAAGCTTCCGAATCGACTCCGCAACCACCGCAAACTCCTTCCCCTTCACTGCACCAGCCCCATCTGTGTGCTCTTCGCCCAATTCCGCATCCGACCCTGGATCCCCTGGTGCCGCGTCGCCACACCCGGCCAGCACAAACTCCCCGGCGTCCACCCCCCACGAAAGGCGCGGCATTGGATGCGTATCGCGTCGGCGCGTCACGATGGGAGGCTGTAACGGCGGCGGCGGTGGGCACATGAGGGACAGCATCTTGTCGAAGTAGACCCATTTGGAGGGGGAGGGGCGGTGGGAGCGGAGGGAGGCGAGGCGGGACCTCTCCTTCCTAAACATCTTCCTGAGGGTGTCGATGCGGTTGCGGCACTGCGCCTCGGAGAAGTAGCCCGCCGGGCGGGAGGCTGCGGCGGCGGCAAGGAGGGAGACCTCGAGCCACTCGTCGGTGCGGAGGCTGCGGCGGCCGGCGCGGACGAAGCGGTCGCCCCAGGCGTCGAGGAGCACGAAGGTGGAGTCCTCCGTCCATTCGGGGGAGCCGCGAGGAGCCGGGGCCGGGGCCGGGGGCGCGAGGCGCGGGGCGAACTCGAAGCCGAGCGCGTAGCGGTCGGTGCGGCTGCGCTTGGACCGCGGGGAGGAGGGGAGGGGAGGTGCCGGAGGAGGAGGGCGAGGGGGTCGCGGCGGCGGCCGCGTCGTCGTCCATGGGCGGGGCTAGGGTTTGGGCTTGGGGTTCGGGTGGTTCGGCGAGGTGCATCGGCCGGGACGGGTGCGAGTCCGGCGAGTGTTCATTCATTGCCTCGGTGGGGACACTGTCTGTACCTTGTACGGTGGGTACTACCACTGCTCCACGAGAAAATGTCAAAAGCGAAGTTCTTTTTCCTCCTCCTTTCCGGTGTGGTTCGGAAAAACTTCAAAAATGCTTCAAAATTCGTGCAAGGTGTACTGAATTGGGAAAAAGCTCACATAATATTTCAAACTTTGTTCCAAAGTCTATACAATATTCGAACTTGACCATCAAACTTTACAATCAAGTTCAAATAATACACTAATCCAATTTTAGATGATGGTATTGGCTACATAGAGCCATAAGTGGATGGATTTACCATATAAGATGACACGTCGATTAAGTTTAGGTGAATAACAGGTAGAGCCCATAAGGCCTTTTCTCCCTAATTGAAATAGAGGGAGAGAACTGCAGAGGGCATTGGCTATGGAAACACAGTTGAGAGATTGATAGGGAAAAGCCCTTATGTGTCTCACATGTCACTGGCCCAATTTGGCTAGCGTGTTATTCTATGTCGCAAAATCATACACTCATCGAGCCACGTGGGTAATACCATAATACGAACTGAGTCAGAGTGCTATTTGAATCGGATTGCAAAGTTCGAGGGTTAAATATCTTGTTTCATAGTTTGTGGTGACTTTCAAGCAAAGTTTATGTTGTTAATGGACTTATTCCACTCAAGAAAACAGTCCATATAACAACATCAATTATTAGAAGATGGATGGTGAATTGAATTTTAAAAGTTTGCATCAATCTCGACTCTTGAGCCACATTTAACGGTGGTGATAGCACATATACTGGTATTTTTATGTGAAAAAAAACAACATTCTTATATAATTTCCGAATTCTAAAATTCCCAAACAAAAATCCTTCTATTTTTCTGCGAGGGAAATCCTTTCTATTTAAACAGGCTTCAGCTTTGCTCGATCGGGCTAAGAAAAACTTGTACCGATGAACTCGAATAGGCTCGAAATTAGCATATGTATTCAGGCCTTGATGCCTTGTGGTGGCGAGCCCAGCAACCGGCCTACATGGGCTGGAGCTCTTCTTCTTGGGACAATGTGCAGTACTGATGGGCCGACAGGGCCGTGCATACTTCGGCGCGTCTTTCAACAAAAAAAAAAATCCATGTGTAGCATGATGAGTTCTCTCGTGCTTTCAAGTTGCAACATAGAAAGATGACAAGGGCTGCACTTTCAAGTTGCAACATAGAAAGATGACAAGGGCTGCACAGGGAAAACAACAAACCTTGAGACTCTTGAGTGGCATAAGCACTATGCGTTGGAAAGCGCAGCAGGTGATTCAGAGATGCTTCTTCTTGGAGCCGAAGACAGAACAAATCCAATATTAGTGCATGCAGCATATATATTGGATTTGTTCTGTCGCTCTAAACAAAGAAGTAGTGATCAGCTGCAGTGAATGATAGCCTCTGCAAGAAACTTCTTCCAGGGCAGCTAATGATACTACTATATCAACTACTTCAGTAGATGCAAACCCAAGGTTACTCCTATAGTAGATTATGAACGCGCTGCGTGCACGCCTACCTAGATTGCTCCATTTCCAGAACCGATGCTCAATGTTCACTTTATTTGCCGGTTTCTTCTTTCAGTTGTGTTGCTTGGAAGAGAGAGCGGTTCTCTGAAAACCGACCTGAAACTGCATGACAGAGAAAGCCACTAATATAAGTATATGACTATATAAGTCGAGTTCTCCAGCCACTGAAATACTGAACTCTCCCATGACCCAACCGATGGCGATGGCGTGCTGGCTCCTAAGAGGTGCTTTGCAAAAGCAAGCGATGGCGTAGCTTCGGTTTGTAGAGCATCACAAGTAGAGCCACAAAATTATAGTACTATTGGACGCTTGTTCTTCAATTACTTGTAGACATCAGCAGCAAACTACGCGAGCTTGCTTGTACACTTGCACGAACTGAACTATACGTGGTTCCATTCCGGTAGCTTGGCAATCCTTTCGCCAATCTGGTGGTGTTTTATACCACTACGCATTTGGTTTGACCTTCTTGCGTTCGTTTACGCTCAACCTGTCAACCATGTGTTCAATACATGGAGTATATATTAGCATGGAGAATATTAATTGTTGGGTTGTCTTAAGAAGGTGGTTTGACATGAAAGATGATTAAGTTTATTACTAGTACCGAGCATTAATTTTCATTTCCCCTCCAAACGTATACTAGTAGAGAAGGAACCTTTTCTCTCTTTTCTCTCTTTCAGAAAGTCAATGTTGATGAGCTAGTGTTGTTATATCTTTGGCCTTGAAGCTTTACCGATGTCATCAGCATATATGTTACTACTAATCAACCTCTTAATCTATGTGTAGCACATCGTACTTCGATTCCACATGTCACATGCACTTTGTGATCTATGTGATGCATTTGTATATTCAGAAGCCCAAATCAAATTCTCAAGTAGAGGTAGTACTCCTCCAGAAATCTTCTCGGTGCTGCCTTCAGTGCCACTGTGCGAACAAGAGTCCAGTCAAACCACCAGGACTTCTCGACCGCCTGACTCCAGCCAGTCCAACGTCATTGTGCAAAGTGCAAACAAAGACAAGGCTTCAGCTTCCAATCCTCTGCCAGGACATCCAGCCAGCCAATCTGCTCAAGGCAGCATCTGAAACCAACACTGGCAAAACTTGAAAATCTTGAACAGAGAACAGACACTTTGCATCAGAAGCAACGCATTGCATAGTTTGCATTACTACTGGACACAGTGTCAGGCTAGTAGAGTAATTAAACTTACTGTGGACTTGAAAATTTTGCATCATCGCAGACAATGCATTGCCACTGGGAGATAAGTAGATGCAGACTACAGTGCCATTGATAAGGCCAATAAATCTACTGCTCACAGTGAGGTACCCCCAACATTCTACTACTTTTTTATTATGTAGTTAATTTTATATGTTTAATTAGTGATTTGGCCCCTTCAAAAAAATACAAAGTACACTTTACCTAATGACCCTGCTGATTTCTCAAGTCAAGAATATTATCCTCCTAAAGTGAAGTGGAAAAATATTATCCTGCAGCCATCCAAACAAATATTATCCTCACAAAGGATTCCTGCTTATTTCTCAAGTCAAAAAAGAACTCAATTGGAATGCCAATTGCCACATTTTCAACTTGATGTATGCAACCATCCAAACCTAAGTGTATTACCATTACTTGCTGATCTAACAAGTGAACTAGTTAAGACTCGTAAAGATTCATCTTATCCTATGGTGGACAGGTTGTTAAGATTAGTCTTAACTCTCTCGATTTCAACTGCAACCACCGAGAGATGTTTTTCAGCTATAAAACATCTGTGCCATTGCCACTGGGAGATAAATAGATGCAGACTACAGTGCCATTGATAAGGCCAATAAATCTACTGCTCACAGTGAGTCACCACTCGCTGTCCCCTGCACACGCCACAATCACTCGCCGCCCGTGAAAATAGGCGCAAACACCAACCAATCGATCGAAGCGAGTGAAAAGGACACTGTAAAAGAGCCCCAATAATAAAGGGTGGGAAAGAGAAGGTGAAAGCTCCAAGAGAGGAATTTTTCGTGCCTGGTGACGTTGGAGCAGGTTAAGCTTAATCATCGTACCGCACGAGAGGGTTTAGCGCAAAGCTAAAGGTAATTGCTGCCACTGAACTCGACGATTGATGAGATAACGACGACTTGGGGAGTCAACACCTGTCCCCCATGGCCTAATACAAAGAGCTTTACTGACGCTAATCACCATGTTTGGCAGCTTGTCTGAATCTCAAGAAGTTAACCTGGTTGGAAACACTGCACCTGACCCAGTTATGTGCAAAAGGATTTATTCTGTCTGTTTCATATTACTCCGTTTAAGGATAGGTTTGCCTCTTGCATGATCTCAAAATGTAAGATCGCAACAGAAACCAGACAAGCTTACTATTTTCCGCCTGTTATGGCTAAAGTTCAAAGATGACACTAATAAGCAATTTATTGCTACACTTACGTGGGTAGACAGCCAAATTGTACTCCGCCTATCATGATTTCACCGTTTCTTCATCCATATAAAAAGTAAAATGGGAAATGCAGTCCTTGTATGCTGTAATCAATTTTAGTGGGGTTGTTCCCGTGTGTACTTGAGAGACCATGTGAAGATCTAGAGTACATTTGTGACGAACAATTGGCACTTTGGTCAAGTTGAATTTGGATTTTACAAAAAATTTAGAAAATTCAGACTTTAGTTTATCCTGTCACGTGGTTTGGCTGGCCGAGGGGTGGGCGCGGGGAGGGGTGGGGGTCTGACCTTCGGTCCGATATGGCTGGGATTTGGATGGGGTCCAACTAGTGTCGCAGTGTGACTGATTTCTAGTTGGCGGTCGGACCAGGATGTGTTGGCCGATGTGACCGACATTGAGGATACAGTCATACCGGGTGGTCGGCTAGTGGTTGGTGGTCCAACCGCCATGGAGAGAGCAATCTGACTGGTGGGTGCGACCAGAGAGCAGTGAATTTGGTTTTTGTATTGAATGTGTGTGTGCACGATATCGATGCCATTGCTTGGTTGTGTGGTATTGCATGATGCATGTTTTGACTAGCGTGAGTCAAATGCATATAATTTGTGCTCGAGATGATTGCTTGGTCTTTGGATGTGCAAGTCTGGGTGAGACTACGTGGCTCAACTGAGAAGCGCAGAGAAGACAATGATCGTGAAAAGACGAGTTGGTGCATGTGGTACACCAAGTGATGAGACCGATGCACGTAGAGACGGGGGAGACCGAATGCACGATGACTAGCCATAGGACACTATAAGCTATGTGTCAAAGTATGTGGAGATGCTTTGAGATGTAGGTGAAGACGGGGACAAGGAAAGGTGCTCGGAAGCTTCGTCAATGGTATTTTGATAGTTGATCAAATACTAGATTAGTACCTTAATCAAAACCATGACATGGGGAGGCACAAAGAAGTGGTTTAGGTTAAGGAGAACTAGAATTGTTAAGTGGATCAATCGCTAAAGAGTTAGCGGGTTGAGTCTTGTAAATGCTTTGAGAAGCATGCGTGAGTATGTAAAACCCTTATTAGTAGGTTGATGGGTTTTTCGGTAGGCTTAAAGGATTGGACCCATTAAGGTTATGCTGGTTATTAAGAGGGGAGCAGAGGAGGTGGTAGATCCAATGATTTTAGAGTTTAGGTTTTTGTTCTAACACCTTGTTTCCTTCCATAGTTGTGTGAGAGAGAACTTGAGAAGAAAGAGTGTTGTTATGACTGCACATTGTAATCATCCATGAGTATGTAAACTTCATCCACTTCTAAAAACAGATCAAAGCTTTGTTTCAATCATGCTCTTATTTGTGTTCTTACTTGGTTATGTGTGTTGTTAAGCTAGATTTGTGATTTCGTGTTCATAGGTGTTCTAGCCTACTCTTTCTTAAATTACCTTGTCAGGGCATGTGAGACTGGATCTAGATGACCTCATGCCTTAGCTCCCCACGAGCAAGAAGTAATTTAGGTTTTAGGGTTTTTAATATCCTTGGTGCCTTAATTTGATTCTCTTTAATTTAGTGAACTTGAGCCAAATAACCTTGTGATTCTTAATTGGTTTAGTTTCCTAATGTCTTAAACAAGTCTCATATAAAATTTGAAAGTGTTGGATAAGATTTGAGCAAGTTCTTGAGATTTTAGTTTTGTCCCGAGAGGTTTTCATGTCTAGGAACAGGGAACCAGTCAAACCGACCTTGGACTTGCGGTTCAACTGACCCTAGCGGTCAGACCAACGTTTGCCCTACGGTCAGACTGGCCTATCCATGGTGGTTTGACTGGCCTTGGGCTGAAGACTGTTGAGTTTATTGGCTTAAATCTCTAGCCTTGTTTTGTAAATCTCAATTGGTATAATCTGAACCTAGTGGCTCTCATAGTCACTTGAGTAAAGATTTTGAATATCGGGGAAAGTTTGAACAATCATTCACTCCCTTTGATTGTCAGCATCAGTCCTACAAGTGGTATCATATTCTGGTTAAGTTCTTCCTCATAGATCTTAATTGATCTTAAGAGCTATGGCATCAAATAGGTATTCCACCAAGCCACCCTTCTTAGATGGGGTCGACTCCCCATATGGAAGGCAAGTATGGCTATGTACATTCAGCCTCAAGGCTATACAATCTGAGAAAAGATCAAGAGTTTCTATGTTGTTCTTGGGAGGCAAACAACAAGGCTAGGAATCTTTTGATTTAGGGACTCGACAGAAACAAGTTTGACTGTGTGTCTCATCTCGCTTTGGTGCACGGTATCTAACAGTCTCTCTCACTGATTACCATTAAGACTCTATAGCTATTAAGGAGGTGTTTCAAGAAAAAATACCAGAAGTTTGAGATAAGACCTGGAGAGTCTTTGAATGAGTTTTTTGCTCGCTTTCACAAGATCCTCAGTATCTTGCGTGCTGTTAGTGTGGTCTATCCCGACTCTGAAAATGCGTGTCAAGTTCTTGGAGCCTTGGACATGTTGGTTTGGGAGATGAAAGTTACTTCTATCAATGACACTACAGTTATGAGTGATCTCACCTTAGATAAGCTTTCTTTAAGGTTGAAGACTCATGAGATTGACTTGCTCTCTCGCAAAAAGAAGTCGTAGTCGATGGCCCTTGTGACTGATCCTGCTAAGAGTTCTTCTAGCCTAGTTAAATCTGCTTCTTCTGGATTCTCTTTGTCTGCCTTACATGCAATAGGTGATGATCATCTTGAGCAAATTCTTGAGGATGACCTAGCCCTCATATCCACTAAGTTCATGAGAGTTTTAAACACTGTGAGGATGAGAAAGCGAGGAGTAGGAGATTCGATCCGGTGCTTCGAGTGTAGTGATCTCAACCACATTAAAGCCTACTGTCCTAAGCTTAAGGGCAAGGAGGAAATTGAGTACCACAAACGTTCACCACCTTGGGATGCCAAGGCAAAGAAGCTCAACTACCAGAAGGTAGTTCATCGAGTCATGTCCGCTCTCGAGCAACTAGACTTAAGTGACGTGGACTTGGGGACTGAGGAGGAGGATGAGCCACGAAGCAAGAAGAAGGCGGATGACTTCACCGACATGAGCTTCATGGCGAGCACCGATGACATCTCCAGCGAGGATGATCTCTACAGCGACCCTGATGAGATAAAGTCCACATACGATAAGATATCTTGTGTTGTAATTAGGACTGTGCACATCTCAACCGAACCGAGCCGGTCAACTCAGTTTGACCGGTTTTCGGTATTCGGTTCGGTTTCCATATTTTAGATTTTTTTTGGTGTTCGGTTTTTTCGGGAAAACCCGACTAAAAACCGAAGAAACCGAAAAAACCAAAAAATTAGCTATATAAGTCTGGAGGATATATATACACACACGTACATGTCTGATCTATGATCCCGTACTCAAGCACGTATGTAAGTACTCCATCCCATAATATACTAGCTAGTGCTAGTACTACATGTATAATATATATCAAGCCCGCCGGCTAAGAGATCGATCGATGTAATTTACTCTCTGTATATAAGTCTGCATATATACATGGACTTAGCGCAAATTAAGTAAACTACTGAGCCGGCAGAGACCTTTTTAAAAGTGATTCCAGAGCCTTTTGCCGAGATGCATGGGGCCAGTTTCACCTCCTCCATCTGTGCATATCACCAACATAAGGCAACTATATTTCATGTGTAGAATATTGATTAATCTTTTATAGTTGCTAAAAATAGGCAAAATATATCATTAACATTAATTATTATGCTTTATTGCTTTGTGCTTATGCCGTCGAATCTCTATACTCTATTGGAGTGTTTCTAAAGTACTAATTCTATTGCCAGTAGTATATATAATGTCTCCTACTCGTCTCGCTAGTCACTATATCGTTTGCAATTTACGTCAACTTTGGTACATATGACATTTACCGACACCGCACCGAAATAAATTGGGATTTACCAATACCGAACCGTATTTTTAAAATACCGTATACTACCGAACTAACAATACCGTATTTACCGTATATACCGAACCGATTTTACCAAACTAACCGAATGCACAACCCTAGTTGTAATTCATCTAGATCGTGAACTTAGAAAATGCAAAAAGTAAATGAAGAATCATGATTTCTTAGTCGAGGGTTTGAATGCTGAAATTGCTTGGCTTAAATCATTAATTACCGATGATGGTAATTGTGAATCTTGCCTAGTTCTTCACTTTTAGTTAGACAAGCTAAAGTCCATTCATTCAGATGTTGCTAATCAGTTTGGAGTAGCATTTGATAAAAATTTAAAAGATGGAAGCTTGCTTTACACTTGGCATTGCATTCATACTTATATTATTGATGAGTTGCTTGTCACTAAGGTAACTTAACTAAAATGAAGGTAATATTTCTTGTTGGTTTCTCAGTGTATGCCTCCCATGCTAAATAACTCAAACATGCTAATAATGAAATTTCTCAACCCAAGTCTAGTAAATTTCCTATATGCTTAGGAGCTAGGGACATGAATGCTAGTATTTTATCTTGCTCTAAGTGTGCTTTGCTAGATTTGAAGCTCAAAAGTGCCATGAGTAAAATTGATGAAATAACTAATGAGATGCTTCACTCTATGACTTTCTAATGCTCAGATTGTTCTAAGTTAACTGCTAAATTTATAACATTGACTAGAACTCTAAATTGCCTTACCGCTGAAGAAATACATACATCATCTTCTGCATAAAAAAATCTGATCATGTTTTATCCATTGCATATGCATTTTTGTGCTAAAATAGTTCAGAATCTAGATGATATGCATGGAGCAATTAGAGTTAAGTTTGATCAACAACTTAGAAAAATCAAGACTGCATCATGTATCTCTTATGAGTCTCTCAGGCTTCAAGTAGCTATTCATAAGGAGAGATATGCTAGGCCTGTGAAGAAGAGTAGGTGTAGTTCATGTGTCACCTTAGCTAAAGAAAATGACTACTTTAAGAAAACCTTATAACGATTCTCTGGTGGCAAAAAGAACCTCAACATGATCCTAGATTAGTCTAAGGTGAGTGTCAAAAATAGAGTTATAGGTTTCAATGCCTTAGAGTATTCGAAGAAAATTCCACCTAAGGTAGCGAGAGTTCTCAAGAATGGCATGTCTGAGCCAGAGACTGGACTTAGCAAGATCGTCTTTAAGTCTGTTGGCTTTGCACAATCTCCCTCATGTGCAGTGGGTGCTTCTTCTTCTTCAGTAGGTCAGACTCCTCATCGAGTCAAGTAGCACTGCACCTATTGTGAGAGGGATGACCACTTGTTTTAGTTCTTCTTTAGGCGAGCCAAACAAGAGCATATAATAGAAAGAGATCCTTGAGAGTTAGACAATTGCCTATAGCCCAGAGTGTTCCTAGAGCCAGCTTTATGTTTAGATTTGTTGAGGATTTCTTTGATGGCTTTAGGTCGACCTCTCATCTAGGCATATATTACCATGTTGGTAAGATAGGTCCACGAGTGCCTACCAGACAAGGTGAGCATCGGGTTTTTGTTAGACCTAGATAAGAGTTCAGGAGGAGTCTGGGTAGAGCTCGTGTGGGGTGCATTCTCATGGGGTCTTTTTTTTTGGCTGTGGCTAATAGCTTTTAGTTCTAGCGCGAACGCTTGTGTGAATAAATCTAATACTGATAAGACGATTTAAAACGATTGTCCCGATAAACCGCTTCAAAATGGTGACGAAATTTATTTGTTCGGGAGAAACTATAAGTCATAAAATATATGCCATAAGATGAAAAGAACTAGGCCAAAGCTTCACGAGAACCATTTCTTGTGTGCGTTTCTAGGAGTTTTTGCTGGCATTGTTCCATGGGCCTATTTAGCCTCTGTTCGTATTGGCTTGTGCTTCTAGTTTCTGCTTGGAAAAGCTAGAAGTCAGTATGAATACCTATCTTCTTGAAGTGACATTTTCATTCCTCTCGCTCTTATCCCGCTCCGATGATTAATCAGGGATCAGGGGGTCATGGGCGTATCACGTACCTAATTCCTTCTACTCTCGTTTTGCGCACGTATTTCTTTCTTACTTTTTGCATTACCCATCCTCTTCTTCTCAAATCTGCTACTATTTATTTTTTTATCAAAAAGACATCAGTAGAAGCTAATACAAACACCCTAAATAATTATGCTCGATGATGGAGACGCAAAACAATGGCACACATTCTGTCTCACATCAGACAAACAAGTTATTAGCATGTGTAATCGCTTTTATAAAAGGTGAGAAAAGAAAAGCGAAAGCCAATACGGTCCCTCCCCTTCGTAGATGCTCCTCGAGATATGCACCCGCCATACACGTGTCTTGGCCTTGGTTGTCGCTCAGCACAGAAAACGACAAAATAGGCTCAACGTTTTCACCGCGACAGTCAAATAAAGCCCTGAAAATTGAAAAAAAAAACATTACCCACTTGCCCTCCACACGTGCACAATTGCCTCTCAGGAAAAAACTTCAACCATTTTTTTTTGGAGGAGCCATTTTTAACTACTGCGATTAAAGTAATTCAGTCACGTGTAAATTACTACGGAGACACGAGACTAGACGAGGCGTGAGACATACCACTATGATGGCTAAACAAACACTATAAATGGATCAGAGACATGACGAGAGCAAAACCAACAGTGCATATGATAGATTTTTGGATTATCTCATGGGCCATGACACTCATGAAGCATAAGAGAGCTAAACTAACCAACATTGCATAAGTACCAGAAAAGTTTTTTTGAATGATCACAAGGCATTTGCTAGCGCCATATGCCAAGTCTTCCATGTTGTGGCAGCAAAGTAGCCCCAAAGAAAATTTCTCATCTTGAGAAACAGTAGAGTGCCTTGCAAGAAACAAAAAGAAAAAAAACAAAGAGAGAGAGAATACTAGAAAAAAAGAGAAGGAAAAAGACACGAGAGAGATGTTAAAACGAAGAGGTGTTATAGGACCGGTATGACAACAGAGATAGATAAATAGTGCCTTTAAATTTTTCTTTAAGTATTCGTCAATTCTTCGCTCCAATAATTATGAGAAGCTACAAAGATAAAAAACCTAAAATTCTAAAAAAATCTCGGTGCTACAGTAATTTCAACCCCGTAAACAGTAAAATCAATACGATTTCAAATCCAGAAACTCATGAAACTTTTTATCCGTATATCCAAAAGACTTGGAACTTGAACCAAGACTAGATTGTGATCTTAAGAACCTATCCAAACTAAAAATATTGAAAGAACTTAATAGAATTGAGATATTTTGGTTTGTGAAGCACTACTGTACCAAAACCGGGCTAAAAACTAAAATTGAGCTAACTCTCAAACCAAAACTCCAAATCATTTAAAATTTGATATGCACTTTTTTTAGTATGTCAGGAATCTATTCCAATAAATAATCAAGAAAAATGTTGAAACATTTCTTATATTTTTTCATTTGAATGAAGGTTGCATAAAAAACAGGCAAAAACAAAAAATGGTGAATATAACTTCCTCATGGGTGGATGATGGCCAAGAAAAGCTCTAAATCACTTAAAATTTGGTATACACTTTTTATAATATGTTAGGAACCTATTACAATCAATGATCAAGAAAATTATTGACAAAGTTCTTGCATTTTTTTCGTTTGAAGGGAAGTTGCATAAAAAACGGGCAAAAACCAAAATAGTGAATATGACTTGCTCATGTATGGATGATGGCAAAGATTGATTTAGATATGTTCTCACATATCACAGCAAGCAAGAACAATAAAAAAAATTAAGCCAAAAACACTCGGATCAAGAAATCACTTCTAAGGGTCAAATCCAAGTAAAATTCGGTTTCTTCATGAGCTTACCAATCAAGTGTCTAGATGGGTGAAGATTGATTTTCAGAGGTTATCTCTATCTCTTACACATCCTTAGTACAACAAGATCAAGAAGAGAAGAGAGAAGAGCAAGAACCAACCAAGTCAAGAGCAACTTAATCAACACAAGATGGATCTATGAAGATGAACAAAGATTGATATATTGCTACCCGAGAATAAAGATTTTACAGCCACTCCACTTAAAGGACATGAGAGTATGGGCCTGTTCTTTTCCTCCGAAGCTGACGGCTTTTGGCTTTTGCTACAGTACCTAACTTTTAAACGGAGTATTTTCTCAAGACGGGGTCTACAGATTAAACGATCTATACGTTAAAAACCCAACATCTGTACCTGCTAAAATCGCAAGTGAGTATCTATCTCTCTGTAATATGTACCGTAAACATCCAAAATTCAAAAATTTCAGCCAAAAGCCATAAACCGCAGCCGAAAAGAACATGCCCTATACCACAACACTCAACTTCTGTCAAACTCTAAACCTAGAACACTTGGTCACAATGAGAGGATGGTTAACTAATAAGTCTCCATCTCAACCTATTAAATAGATAGGCTAGATAGCTCCATTTAATTCTTAGTGGATACTATCCACTTAGCACATATAAAAAACCTGATAACTCCATACACGTGTTTTAACTCATACGCTATACTTATGCACAGTTTTCAAAGCACATAATCCTAAATCCACTAAGTCCTTAGCCTTGATCCAACTTGATCTTCTTAGCTTCCTCTTAACCTAAACTGCTCTCCCAAGTGTCGCAATTTTGATCTAAGGTAGTTTATGGTATTTGGTCAACTTACCAAATATCATTTCTTAACCTAGTCTTCATCTTCCATTATAAGTAATCAACATGCTTGCTACGTGTAAGTGCACTACTAGCTTGCCATGTGTTGATAAGTTTCATTGGACCACATCTCATTTAGATTGACCAAGCCACATTGTGCAACCTGTCGCTCAAATTTTCCTTTAATATTTTTCTTCTTACTCGTGCCATGTTTGAGTTCAGCCATCTCATACGGCATGCTTAATCATTTTGGGCATCGGCTTCTTCATGAGCATAGCCCTGATTATCTCTATTGACCATGGTTGACTCCAAGTGACCCTACACATCCAAATATCAAGAACTTATTTTTGAGCATAAATTCTTCACAACTTAATACACATTAGTTGTAATATGCATCATGCTACATATCAGGGGCCGATCCACCAGGTGGGCTTCATCAGGCTTCAATCCACCCTCTCCTCCGCTTTCCTGATAGGTTTTTGAGGAAATGCCTATGAGGTCTGGTAACTCTCAGCAGTTTTGTGTTGTGCTGTATTGGCTCCCTCAAAATTATCTCATTGAGCGTAGTCTTCAAGTGTTGAGCAAATCCAAGCACTGCCTTCTAATCTTGAATGTTCAATGAAGTGATCATCTGTTGATTGCATTGGGTAGTTCATACCGTGCATTGCTTGGCTGCTCATTTTCTCTATCAGAAAAAATCAATTAATTCAAGTGTTGTTTTTTTCTTATGAATTGTTTCCATGTATGTTATATCTTATTTCCCCAAAGTTCCTGTTATGGCAACGTGCCGGTTTTAACATTATATCTTATTGGGTGCATGTCATAATTTTGAATGATGAAAATAAGAATGACTAAATTACATATGTTGGTATTACAGGTGAAAGGTAAGAGCCTTTTCGCTTTCCCTGCAAATACATTCCCCATCATGTTTTGAATGGAAATTAGCGATACAATGCAATTTAGCAAATCAATCATCATATAGGATGCATACCCTATGGTTGTCCAAATTGTCTGGTCATCGTCCCTAGCATTATTAGCGGGGGGTTCCTGGCCAGGCGCACGCCCACGTCGCCCCCCCGCGCACGCGAGCCCGCCGCGTGGCTCGATAATTTTGGTACGGTCGGCGGTGGCAAAAGCCTGTGGTTTTCCGAAATTACGTACAGGTCCCTGGTTCTCGCGAAAAGGTCCCTGGATTTTTTAGCCCCTCCCTTTTGCGTGATGGCCCCCCACGGTTTTTAAAATTCTGCACGGGTCCTCGTTTATTTACGTACAGGTCCCTCCGCGGTTTTTTTTCCTTACGTACAGGTCCTCGCTTTTTTCCAAAAAAACCCTTCGCCTTTTCCGAAAATATGCATATGCCTTTGTATTTTTTTAGATAATTGCTCGCGATTACGGTGCCTGGCGCGGCGTGCGCCGCGCCTACGAGGCTAGTTCAATTAATGCTCCATCATGCTGCCTGCCTATAAAATGGCTATTGTAAACAACAATTCGGTAGTCATAATATGAATAAAGATGTCTCATACAAAGATTCATGTACCTCTGCTGATGATGGCAGTGAACAAGACTGCATTGTCGCAACTTTCCTTTAAGTAAGTTGTAGTAGATAATATATTAGCACCTCTTATTTGCTCGACTGTGTAGCTAAATATTGGAGGTTCTGTTAGTTCTTACATGTACACCGAAGTTGATACATTTGCTAAGGGGGTGATCAATATGGCTTATGGCTTAAAGCTTAAGCTTATTTTTGCACTATTCATAATTTCGTCTTTTTCTGAATTTTTGACTTTTTTTGAGCTTTTTTGTCGGTTCTTTTTTTTCCCGTATTCGTTTGCGTTGTGCGTGATGGGCTAACATATTTTTATATTTTCAATTTTTAAATTTAATTATGTTAAATAAGCCTCTCTCATTCTGGTGTTTTTTCACCACTACAAGTGTTTTCAGCCATAAGCTTTCAGCTTTCAGCCGAACCGATCACCACCTAAATCAACGGGTGTACTTGCAAGAAAAGCCTTGTTGAATATGAAATATATGAGTTAGATAAATTGGTATTAGGAAAAATTTGCTGCTTTAATTGAACATAATGCTGATCCTTAGCATTTTGTTTGTGAAGATGAAATTCGATCATTGTTTAAAGCATGCTCGTAGGAACACTTTGCTCCTTTCATGTTGATAAAGTCACAAGACGATTTGAAAACATAAAATCTCATAGAATAAATTTACCTTATGATTTAAGCTTATGCGTTAGTGGTATATTTTGTTTTTCTTGAATGTTCATGATTATTTATAATTAGTTATCGTATCACTAATTTTGCTATTTTTGATACGCGGATGACTCATCTATACTCACTGGAAGCATATTTATATATTTTCGAGATACGTTTTCTATTAGTGAAGTACTTTCGTTGTATTCATTCCTTTTTTGTTTTGTTTTTCTTCTATTCATGTATAAATTTGAATTGTACAAGAGTAAAATACTAGTTCTTTGGGGTTTTGAGCCCAACCTCTATTTTTATTTTGGCTTCGTCACTGCAACACATATGCATCAAGCTAGATCAACCAAAATCATTTCACGACTTATATTTTTTAAAAGGGAGATTGGATCATATACCCTCCCTTTAGTTGGGAAATTGAGAATTTACCCTCCACATCTCAATAACATGTAGGGTCATCATAAGTCACTGACTCGTGGGCCAGGAGGGTAAATCATCAATTTCCATCTAAATGGAGGGTATATGATCAATTTTTTCTTTTTAAAATCATCTATTTCTGCAAACTATTAAAAAAACTATAAATTTTAAGTTTTCACTCATCTAAAATAATAAAGTTTATCATATCAAAAGTCCGGACTCTCACCTGGTGCTTCGGGTGTTCACTGGTGAGCCCTGAAGAGCCCACCGCACCCGCCCGTTGCTTTTTGCATGCTGCGCGTCCGCGGACACTTTTGTCTTCTCCCAATAAACACACCAGTGCCAGAAAGCAGTCAGAATTGAGAGGAGGAAAGAAGCGAGTCTAGAACCAGAGGCAGAGTGCTGTGGAAGCCTCCTCCTCCTCCTCCTCCCCTTGGCTAGGGTTCCCGACATTCTTAACCCCGTCGCCCAAGGAGGGAAGAGAACCAGGCCGCCAAATCGGTCGCGAGGTACACCGCTACTCCTTGTTTGGAAAAGCTACTGCTGCGCTTTCTTGATTTGTATGCTTGGTCCGTAAGTTGTTGCGCTGTAGTTTGTGTTCTTGGTTGGCTTCCCAATTCGGGCCTGAGATTAGACGGCTTCAATTTCCGTTTAGTAGCCTTGATTGTTTGATTGGGCCTGCGATTTGTATCGGATGTTTTTGGGGTCGGTGGTGATGTGTTGCCGCCTTCCCTTTATGTCCTCAATGCCAGCGGCGATGGAGCTATGAGTTTAATTCTGCATTCCCTATAAATTCTTCTTGATACAATTGGTGTGATCTGAGCTATTCGAGGGAACAGAAGATTGTGCTGTTTTCTTGTTTGGTTGGTGGTGTGTTCTAGTTTTTTCTTCCCTGATCATGTTCAAGTGAGTGTTGTTTCCACTCTTATTTTTTAGTTCGCAATGATGAGGTGTTTTGTGATTGGAACCAGCAATCTTTTCTTGCACTTTGGACCTGACGCATGGACGTAACAAAACTACCTCTCTTTTTAACTACTTGCTTTTTCATTTTGTATTGTTTCTGTACTTTTGATGCATAGATCATCATTCGCCCATTTCTTTTCTTTGCTCCTTTGACTTGATGTGCAAAAAGCAAAAGCTGAATTTCATTTCACTTTTTCTTTGCTTTCATCATCCATTGACTGATCTGATGCTCAACAAAACAAATTATTTGGCCATTTCAGGCATCTTGGGTGCTTGCGAACAAGACAACGGCTACTGCTCCAGGGCAAGCCATGGAGGAATCCAATGATCGGAACCCTGCACGAAGGAGCACTACCCCCACTGGATTCTTCAGGGTCCCTGGCCTCTTTGTGAGGCTAAGCAGCAAAGGCCTGAATGCAGTGGACCCTGATTCAGCCTGGAGCCCGACCTCTCCTTTGGATATCAAGAACCTGTCATCAAACATTGGAAGCACCAATCTCAAGTCCCCTCGGTTGCTGGGTGTCGAAGCCGATCTGAAGCTCAGAACTAGCCCTCCGCGAGTTGGTCTCGGCCTCGTCGATGCCCTCACAGCCGATGAGAGCTCCCTGTACTTTGGAGGCAAGAACTCGTTTCTTGAATCCATTAGGCCGTATCTTGAGCTGGGGTTGCCGAAGGTGGCTAGTGATGCAGCATGCCAATGCCAGAAGACTGGTTCGGTTGGTGTCACCCTGAATGAGATTTCAGACTTTGCTCAGTCTGAAGAGTACACCTGTGTTATCGAGCACGGTTCGAACCCGAGGACGACGCACATTCTCGGGGACGAGAAACTGGAGATATGCAGTAAGGGTGTTCCAGACGGTTCCAAGAAGCCAATCTTCACCATTGAGCCCATTGGTGAGCAGCCTTTGCCGTCGACACCGGATGGTGTTGCTGCTGGCCCATGCTGCTATTGCAGGAAAAGGCTGCAAGAGGACAGGGACATCTACATGTATCTGTGAGTCCCGAAGTTATCTCCTTGCTTGCATTTGCATGACATGTGGATATTATGTTCAGTTCTTGAGTTTTGTGTGGCTTCTTCGAACGCAGGGGCGAGAAGGCGTTCTGCAGCAGCGAGTGCAGGAAGGACTACATCGAGGAGGAAATCGAGGAGGTGGAGCTTATGATGCTGGATTCTGGCAGTTCTGCTGCTCTCTACCTTGGTGAAGATTGCGAGTAGTGGCAAGAAAGTGTTGCCCACAAGCGTCTCTACTTGTTTTGGCTGCAAACCTAGCATTAAGTAGGGAAAAGGAAGGAAGGAAGGAAGAAGAACACTTCCCGTTCTAGTTTTTCTGAATGGAGAGGTTTTGATTAGCCAGTTTCTGCTTAGTGCAGTGGATAAACCATTTACATGGATTGTTGGGATTATTCCCTTTTTTGGCTGTAAGACTAGAAATGTCAATGTGCCATCAATATATCACCCTTCTATAACAACCAGGACAGCCTGAAATCTCAGTGCATTTTTCTCCTGTTTTTAACTCCTTTCTGTTGTTCATCAGTGTTCATCATACCAACTTAACTGATGATTTGATAGATGGGTCCTGTTACCCTCGAGCAGTAAGCTCTGCTGCTCACGAGCAAATGCTCCACAGAAAGAAAAAAAGACACGAAGCTCTGGTGAATCTGTCAGTCACTTACAACCGTAGCAGTGCAATTATCTGCTTGCCATTCATTGTGCTGTAGCCTGTAGGGGCTCTGTTGAGCTCCAGTGGCGCTTTTTACATCAACGCATGGGCTTGGACAGGTAAACCTGCTTGGCTAAACCAGTGTTGGGCAGTACGATTGCTGTAGGCAATATCCAGAGGAATCCAATGCACCGAGGGACTTGAGTAGGCCTCCTCTCTGCAGTATTTACATTTTACACGCAACACACACACCACACATGCAGCACACTGATGTTCGCGTGTACTCCTACTAAAACACATATTAGAATGCTAAAAGTTTCAAATTTTGTATGAATTTTTTTTCACAAAATATCTTGAGTTATTTGTTACGTTTTTCTGATTCTATGTTTTTTGCGCACCAAAAATCCTATCTTCTTTTCCTAAAATCTTTCACAAAATCTCAAGTTATTTGTTACATTTCTCTATTTTAGGTTGTTTCTAGTCTAGCCCCCGGACATCTTTCTCTTATTTATTTCTTCCTTTTTTTTTTAGGCCGCAACCTATCTCTTTTCTCTCCTTTCTCTTGCTTTCCTTCATTCGGTCGGCCCATCCCCTCCCAGCCCAACCCCTTACCACCCAACTCGCTTGGTTAGCCCTAACGCTGCCATTCCTTTGTTGCCTCTGCTACCTTATTAACCACGTGCCACCATCGTGTGCACCACCCCCTCTGCTCCAGTGCCACTATAACTATGCATGCTGACTTTCGTGCAACTGCACGTCAGCTCGCCCGCGAGACATGCGCGCTCATCCATGCCGACACCCAAATGTTGCCTCTGCCTTCATCGCGCCCTGTGCGCAACCTCCTTTGAGCACCTTTCAAACCAGAGCAACAACAACAGCTAGCTCTCTTCATCCCCCCTTCACTCCCAGAAGCTAACTACACTGCTGCTGAGTCGTGACGCCGTCCACAAATTCGGCGGGAGCACCGCCTCTTTTCTTCGGCCATTCGAGTAATCCACCCAAATTCGCCCCCATCTTCGTTCCTCTTCCCAAATTGGTTGTGCCATCATCTCCCTCACCTCCTTGCGGTTCTAATAGCACCTTTCCCGCGTTGAGACATCACCAGAGCCACCATCGTCGTTCGTCATGTCACCGGCCATGTTACCGTCACCGCCGATCCACTGCCTCCATCATCCCCTTCCCTCGCTGTCCGCATCATGAGGTGCGTCTTAATCTGCCGTTGCCGAATCCCACCTCGGTCGACCACCGTATCCACTGTGTATAGCCATCGCGGAGCTCAGCCTTATCGCCATGGCCGTCACCACCACCAGCTTCTCTCGTTATGTTCCAGGCCGAGTCATCGCCATCAAAGAACTCCCCATGCCTACGCTGTGCTCACACACCTGTCGTTTATACCAGAGACCGCAGGAGCTCACTGCCTACGCTGCCCTTGCTCTACGTTTTCCAACCACCACGGTCCTCCCTGTCTTCCCACACCACCCAAAATGAGTTCACGGTGCCTGGGAGCATGTTGTGCTGCATCATTGTCACCGTTCCGCGACCACATCGTCGTCGACCACATAATAAAGGTAAGCAATATTGTTATGCAATCGAGAATTCATATATAGAGGAGAACTTATTTTTTTATATTGTTGGATGCCTTGCTATGCGGAAGAATTGAATGCGAAAAGATGCGGATAAGTGTTTTTGCGAATTAAAATAGACTTCATAATAGAACTGGATGTAACACAGCGCATAGGGTTTGGTTACATGCATAAGAAAGAGCATTATGCACGATGCAACAAACCGAAGTACTCCTACGATACATATATGCTTTTTTGGAATGGAAATAAATTCGACATTCGAAGGACTAGTGTGGAACGATCCAACCTACTGCATGGACTGGGGTTATTTTTCCTTCTTTGCGAGCTCGGCGTTGAACTCCTCGACGACCTCTTTGGCCTTGGTCGCTATTTCCCTCTTTTTCTTGCACTCCCTACGCATGCATGCCTCGAGATGAGTTTTCGTCTCCCGACGTATACGCTCAATTTGCTCGTCGTTGCGGCGCTCCTCTTCTCGGATCTCACAGGCCCTTTTGACATCCCACTCGTCGAAATAGAGAGCCCACTAGTCATGTGGGTGGATCTCTAGGTCAATCCACTTGCGTTAGCCACATAGCGGTTCCGGGGACTGCGGGTACACCGGAGGGGTTGTTAGTGCATACTTTAAAAGAGAAATAGTAGGAGGAACACACCGTAACTAGTCACAGGAATAGTTTGTGCAACCCCACTAATGCATGCCTAGGCTGAGCCGCTGCGTAGACCTGAAAATTTTGCATAGGTCCCTGCAACAACAGAGGGGCGGCGTCTCTCCCTTGGACAGGTGTTGCGATGAACATTCGATTGGAACGTTTAGGATGGGGTTGCTGCTACGGGGGGCGTTATTGCGGGGAGCTGACCTCCTGGAACGCTCTGCTTGTTTGGCCCAGGCCTCTGTAGCCCTTGCTTGTTCGTCGCGGACCACAGTAGACCTTGCTAGTTGGCGGGTCTTCTCCCATTACTTCATCTCACCCCATTGCTTCTTCTGCCTCTTGTCCATCCCGATATGGTGAAGCAAGCTCTGGTGTAGTATTGGGTTTGGTTGTGTAGTGCTCTTCTAGATCTCTTTTACCTCCTTTTATAAGGTAAATGGTTGGTATGGTGTGGTTATTTTCATGTGAGTAGCCTGGAGGCAGAGTGATGCTCTGTCTTCCGGAAAAGTTCCAGGTGAAAAGTTGTCCTATCTGGGCTTCTCACTGCACAAAAATATACCATTTGGTCTCTTTACTGCGTAAAGCTGTACCCTTTGGTCTCATTACTGCGCAAAGCTGGCCTGTTGTAAGTTCAAGCTTCATTAAGTTGGTTTTGGTGATAATGACAGATACAATAGTGAGACTAATATGTTTATTGATTATGATATTGCTTAGTCTCATTTAGATGAAAAGATAAAAAATATAAGAGATATGTATTCAATATCACATTCTTATCTTATTGCATTCCTCGGATTCGAAATATAGAATTGACTTCACCAAATAAGTCAAACTTGAATATGTGCATATGCTTTTAAAATATATTCTTGTATGCATATATTTAGCGGGAGTTCGCTATATGTTTTGTGGTTTCATTAGTATTGATCCAAGTTCTATTTCCACATATTAAGAATCTTTACTTTAAAACATATCCCTTGAGTATATATAGCTTGCGTAATTCATATATATTTATAATCAGGTTGTCATCTAGTTCTTCCATTATATGTTAATGGTTAGGTGATTAATGACAACTAGATAAGTAAGCTTTGCTCTAAAAAACTTATCTTATAGTATACAAATGTTGTGTATATGTTGTATACTCAATTCAATTTTTATCTCATTATTTATTGAGATTGTCATGAATTACCAAAAAAAGAAAGATTGTATAATCTAGTTCATCCATTATGAGTTAATGGTGAAGTTTGGTAATTGATGACAATTGTTTTGTGGATTAACATTTTTCATAAGTTGGATGAATAGATTAGGTTCCACAAATGAGAAAGACTTAGGATGACTTCATGTGTTGAAGATCATCAAATCAAGTGGTGGATGCATTATGAGTTGATGCATGTCCAAGAGGAGATGATCATGTGTTGATCATCAAGTTAAGTAAAAACCTATCATATGTTGATGGAGTTGAAGTAATAGATGCATCATGAGTTGATGCATGTCAAGACTACTCAAGGCAAAGGTATGGTTAGTTAGGGCTAAGGATGTGTTTCTAGTCTTTTACCGGTTTTGGTGTTTGGTTGAAAGACCGGGTTGCTAGTATAGATTGTTGTACTATTAAGAGGGATCATGTCTAGTAGCTTGAGTCTTATCATATGTTGATAGATCAACATCACTTGCTCTAGCTCTACTTGGCATGAGGTTTGTATTTACGAATGTGTTTTGCAAATAATTGAAGCACATGTGTTGAATCCTTGTAACATAGGACTATACATTGCGAGTGTGTTTTACAAGTGTGTGAAGTCCATGTTTTTATTCTTTATAATATGAAATTTATATTTGTAAATATGTTTTACAAATGGTTGAAGTTCATATATATAATTTTTGTGTCATGATTCTAAAAATGTATAATATATTTTATAACTTTTTAAGAATCATAGATAATTCTGATGTGCATGACACAGCCCTAAAATCCCACCGATAGTTCATGACTTTTCCCTAAAAAAATCATAGTTCACGACTCGTAGAAAATGAGGTAAATTAGTGATTTCAGCCGAGGAAACTACAAAATGAAGGAACTAACTTGCAGCCCAGCTTGGGAACATGAAGAATGGTGACTGCACATCTAGCACAGCAACAGCATACATCTTGCTACACGCGCACGCGGGAGAGCGCCTATTTGGATAGGATGACTTCAAAAATCATTACGATTTAGATTGAATTTGAATTAAATCCCAAAAACGTCCGAAGAAATCCCCCTTCATCCAAACATTCGTTCTCTGTGTTACCCAAAACTGACAACTGTCTGAACGTGTCAAACACATGGCTACCACATTTGCTTGTGAAAACAGTCCTTACAGCTAGAAGATTGAGCAGACGAGCAATAATCCTAGCTGGAAACTTTAGCTAACACCACAATGGCGACATAGAAAACAGTGACAAATTGAACACACAGAATGACTGTACAAATGAAGAAAGGCCCGCTATGAGGCGTAACCAACGAACAGCAGTGGACTTTGATAAATAATCTGGAGTGGTTTGTCTCAGGCCAGGCACCCAATGAACGAATCCCGCCGACTACCCGATAGCTCAGCAGCTTCTGAAAGGCGCCATCAGTGCTCGTGTTGCAACTTCACGACCTCAGATCTGGCGGGTGTTGTATGACTTGCAACTCTGGCACTTGTGTGCAATCAAATGAAACTGCACCTCTGATATTGCCCCACAATCATTGCACAATATGCGGACCTACAGGGGAAATAAATCAAATTAGCAGTGGCCAACAAATTCAGCACACTTGAAAAGCCAATGAAAATAATGTATTTTGGCATGAATTTCAACTTGTTCCACTGAGAACAACATCATGACTAGTATTCGAGATAGTAGAACACAGTTTCTATGTGGGCGGTGATAAATGTTACAAGGGAAGACAGAACAGCAATCAGACCCCGATAGTGACAAGTTCGTCAGAAAAAATTTCTACTAGGCTTCTTAGTGGTCTTACTCAGTTCTTAAAACACTAGAACCATAGGAGTAAATAAACAGGCACAAAGTGAGCGTTACCATTTTATTGTCACAGGAGTCAGTCAGAGTAGCTAGTTCCATGTCCAGTCTCTCCCATGCCTTTGACATGTCACAAACTGACTTGGAGCAAAGTGGGCATGCAAACCTGAGCATTAATTTTAGGCATGTCAAAACCTAGTACTACATATGATAAACCAGTGTAAACAAAGGGCCAAGCAGCATCAACTTACTGGCAGTGCTGCTTCATTTCTTTCAAGCAGTTTACATGAATGGTATGACCACAAGGCAAGACAGAAACACCATTTGTCGACTCAAACAAGTACTGGAAATCATGAAATAGGATCAGCCACAAAACAATTTGAAAACAATGTTAAGTCATTCATCAACAATATGATCCTTGTGTGCATATCACAAAGAAACAATGAACACCTACCTCAAAGCAGATTGGGCAGTCATGATGCATGGCTCCTTCAACACATGCATGACTGTTCTTCAACACTGTAGAATAACAGCATCCTACATGAAATGGGTAAACAAAGTGTGTTATAACAATTGAGCGAAGTGATTATACAAAATTACTTCATACGCATATAAATAATTTAAATCACAAACAAAATGAGGATTTGAGTAGTAGTTCAGCTAACAAGGGCAAATAGTCCCAAGTAAACAGTAAGCACAGTCCGATTGATAAACAGTAGTTACCAAGTAGACTTTCGGAAAGTGTAGATTTTGAAAAATCAAATTACTACACAGCATTATTCACCTAGTAATTTACAAATTACAACATAATGCAAAATATTGCTGGAAAATACTATTAACGCTATTTTCCTAGTATAAGTCCATACAAGCCACACATCATGGCATATGCCTGCAAGAAATAGTTTGTCCAAACAAAATCTCTACAAGCATATGCTTCCTAAATGACATTATAATACATTGTACTTCAAGAATGCAACGTTAGATACAAGGCATTACCGCATTTTGAGCAGTGAAAGAAATTCTCCCTGCCACCAATTCTGCAAACAAGTCAAATTTTAAATACCATTTCCAACAAAAAAAACATATTAGAGAAATATCGCAGGGAAAAAACAATGCATACCTGCATATTCCACAACCATGGCAGTGGTACTGCTGTTTTGAGACCTGAAATCATAAAAAGTGTAAGCATGGCATTCTCCCATCATCTACTTACTACAGATAGACAAGACATAAAAATGTAAACCCATCTTACTGACATCATCATCAAAGAGCTTGCACACTTCACAGAAGTACTTCCCCATGCATACACCACAATTGATGCATACTTGCCGTACCTGGTAGCAGATAAGTAAAAGGCACCATGATGACACTAGATGAAAAATATTTGTGTGTTATGAAGCAACATGAATAGTTCAGTCCCGTACCTCTTGTTCACTGTCACACAATGAGCATATAACCTGATTACAGATAAAGAAACAATTCAGTAGAACTGTAAAAGTAACTCACATTGCAAATTAGTAGTAGGCCTATGGTGACAAAACTTACCTGCTGCACTCCATGGTGTGGAAGTTCATGCTGCTTCATCATATCAATTTTGATTGAAGTCTGTCAATGCAGATTATATTAGTTTTCTGCATTTTTTAAATTAGTTCCAAAACAAAAATGGGCATGTGTAAAATAGAACATGAAAATCGTTTATGAAAGACCCTTCTATGCAATATAAACCAAAATAGAAAAGGTATAGACTTGCATCCAAACTTGCACCATGCAATAGAGCAAGAGTTAACCATATGAACAGTCAAGCTTATATGAATGGTGTGACATATCACAGGTTATTACAGCTGCTAACAAACAGCTCGCATCAATATATTGTTTCCTTTTATCAGCACATTACAGGTAGTAAATCAAGTTATTGTTTCAAAATAAGGATAATAAATAACTCAACAGATTTTGGTTAGAATTACAAATGTGCAATAACTGTGTAAAATTATAATGGGCAACAGGCAGCAAGCTAGTGGTCCAAACTCCAGAGCAAATAAACACTACAGTATCTTCTTCGACAACCAAGTACCTATTAGCTTTCTAAACTGTATCTAACTACAAATAACTGACTGCAATTTCCCAAAGTAAAGAGTCAGACATTGTCTATTTTTTCTAGGCTTGGAGAAATATGATGTAATGTGGTAGTAAAGCACCTAGGTGCAATTGTTGAGGACACAAGTTTGAGCACACGTAGTTCCTCCTACATGTCCTCTTTTTTCTCCTAGTTTTTGTAGGCCTTTTACGATTGGTATGATCAAATATCAGTGTATACAGGAATTCAAATCAAAGCACATCTGAAAAATTGATAATTGATTCCTATATTGAAACCACTGACTATGGATGGAAAAGTAAATATTCATAAAAAATGCTCTTCCCTAACAACAACTCTAAAATCATACCTTTGCTTCATTGTGGCAGTGCCGGCAATAAAAAATCTCATTGCAGCATGGTGCTCGTATGCGGCATCTCCTTCGGTAATGTGCACACCTGTGATAAAGACATACTTGTTAGTTCTTAGGTATGAGTTTATCAAGAAATCCATTACTATAAGCTGATGTCAAGCAGATAAGACAACTCAGAGCTAACAAAAGGACATACCCATAGTGCATTACTCCCTTCTCAAGCCTCTCATAATCATCAGAATTCGAACCATTAATCTTCTCTGCCGTGTAATTTCCATCAGACAACAAAGAGCTTTGGGCATGTGCCTCCACATTTAGCTTAGCTTGTCCATGTTGAACAGCAGCAGACTCCAACTGCAGGTCCATGGCGCCCATCTTGACTGTTTTGTACCACTAAAGCTATCACGTTGCAGACACAACACAAATACCTGCAAGTAATATGCATTTAGCAGGATGGTTCTCAATACAGAATGCAGTCACAGGTCCTAAAAAAGGAGGAAACCACTGCATGCAGTTCTGGATTTCCGCATACTGCCGAAGACCAGGCATATCAACACAAGACCAAAGCAATGCCGAATAGCTCCAATCAGCAAAATACCCATAGATTGATCACCAAACAATCACAGCTAGCGCAAACTATCTGGATAGTGAGCTGTGAAAAAGAAATTACACAACAGGTATCCATCCAGAGAAGAATTCCCACGCAATTAGTACACAGTGATCCATCTGCATCAAATTTACTGCCCTGCTGACCCTCATTATCTGGCAAGAGGAACACGTGATAGCAATAGCATCAACTGCCAGGAAACGAAAAAAGATAAGTGATTGTTTCATGATAAGGTTTTGACTTGCTAGCTTATACCTTTCGTGTATGTAGTTATATATCTGAAAATTTCCTAACGACGTTAGATTGCAAGGAAGCCTACCTCCAGCAGCCACCAGCTTCATCTTCCACAAAAGAAATTGTCCAATCTTTGGTTAAAAACCATTCCATATCCATAAACAAACTAAACTTCCTTTAATTGTCCAATCAGAAACATCTTAAGAAAGCCAGCATTCCACTTCCATCCGTCATGCTAAGATTTTACTCAAAACACTTCACTGGTTTGTACCTGAAAATTTAACCTATCTACACTTCCCTACTGAATAGAGATCATCTCGACCACTAGCGATGCTAGACTCTTCAGAACCTGCAGAAGAGACATCACTTCCCTAATTCTCTGCCAAGGAGTAGAGAGAATTAGTAACCAATGCTATAGGCAGCAAGTAGTCCACAAAATCCTGCCATCTCAATGTCATCTCTGTAGCTGGGGCGCCTGAAGGTACTTGTCTGGAAGAGTGATAGTTTCCGCTCAGTACGTTGTTAAAAAATATATACACTGAAAAGAAAAATTCCCGTTTCTGCTTATGGCACAGAGTGAGTTAGGCCCGGCTCATTTCAACTTGAGTTTCTAGCTTTTAATTTGTTTTTCACTATTTTTAAATTTTATATTTTTCTGATTTTTTAGCTTTTTTGCTAGTCCTTTTTTTCCTTATTCATTTGCGTTGTCCATGATAGACTAACCTATTTTTATTTCTAAATTTTTAAAACTTTAGTTACGCCAAATAAGCCACCATCAACTACAATGTAATTTCACCATAAGCCCAGTTTATTTCAGGCTAACCGAGCGGCACCTTAAACGAGGAACGAAAATAAGGTTATGTTTCTGGCGCAAGGAGGAAGCAAAATGCAGTGTGAATACGCAGCTGGGATTGGCAAGAAAAGCGCGGAATGTGATGCATAGAGAGATATATAAATTCTGAACTTCTTTTAAACATTTATAGCGTATGAAACAAGGATCCACAAAGTTGTGAACTTCTTTGACACATTTAGAGCGTATGAAACAAGGATCCACAAAGTTTAAAGGAAAAAAAAATCTTTGAAATTCGAATAACACGAGAACGTTTGCACAGGGAATGCTTCCTCACCGTCCATATGTATATGAATCACTAACATGCTTCATGCAACAATGATCCCCAAGCGTCCAAACAGTACTAGCCAGTAAATCAACAAACATCATTCAGAATTTCAGACAACCTAGAAGAGGAAGCGCAACCCTAACCCCCAAACAGGAATCCAACGCATTCAGCACATGCAGTACTTGCAATCGAATTGTGGGTATGGACATCATCTAGAGTTTGCACGATCAAACAGCAAGCACCAAATCTACTAATTGGCGAGCAGGCCAAACCGAATCAAACAAGTAGTCATCACAACCAAATCAGACAATTACTAATCACCATAACAAAATCCAGCAATTATTAGTCACATTACAAAAAATCAAGCAATCAGTCACCGTAACCAAATCAAACAATTAGTCATCATCATCGTCTACGCCCACGCAAGAGCAATCAAAACAACCCACGTACCTAAACAGATCGATTAAGCGAACTAGAATTAAGAGCACAGAAATCAGAACAAAAACTAAAAGGCCGCGAGGCGTATGACGAACTTCCTATCGCACACGCGATCGAATCGAGTGGGCGGGACGGGACGGCGCGGTCGCCTAGGCGAGCGGTTCGCCAATCGAATCGAGGCTGGATCCCTGGAGTGCGTGTGGATTGGGGAATTGGGGGCGAATCGGGACGAAGGCTGCGAGTGGTGAGTGATTCGGCAGGGAAGCTTGAGGATATTTAAAAGAGATGCTTCGGAGAGACACGATTTCCAGAGGATTCGGGTGACGTGGACCTGGCCTCGTATACCGCGCCTGAGGTGTCGGCCTTATCCTCGTGCGTTTTAGGCGCAACTGCGAATTCGGCGTATGGGCGTGGATGGACAAAAAAAAATTCTTATTTTTTGAATAGTGTACTCCATATGACTAAATGTAAGCATCTTATAACCCTAACCAAAGATTTCAAACTACTAGAAAGATAAAGCTTCACATTTTTTGTAATAGGCAATTTTTTCAAGATCATATCGCAGAATTCTACCAGTTAATGAAGGTTTGAGAAGTAGACTCGATGATTAACTTTTGGAAAACCCCATATGAACAGCAAGTTGTAAGCCACCACAAGTCCCCAATTCCCATGTATGCTTCGGCTTTGAGAGCATTCGCCAAATGAAGGTACCACCTGGTAAAGACGGACCTACAAGCGCAACAAATAACATATCTTAAATTCTTTACTCACCGTTTGATTTTTATAGCACGGTTTGACTTGATGTGATCTTCAAAATTGTACTTTGAGTGCTAATTTATTTTACAACTTATTTTCATAACTGCCAAGTCATGATGATACAATGGTACTTTTAACAACGAATCCAATAATATTACTTTTGTGTCACAAAACTTGTATATTGTTAGGCTAATTGGTGGTAAAATATTATAACGTGTGACGACCGGCATTATTACCCGTGGTAATGGTGCGGTCGACCCGCACCATTACCACGGGTAATAATGCCGGTCGTCACATAACGTTTGAATCATGAAATATGTGAGCGAGAAATCAATAAAAGTAACTTATGCAGGTACCATTCATGTGTTGTATGTTTTCACAAGTTAGGTTAACTTTGAAAAGTTAGTTACCACGGATATGAAAATTTCCAGGGCTGATTTATTCATGGCTTTCAACGTGGTCTACTTTTATTTATTTTTTCAGAAATGTTTTTTAAAGTTCATGTGGCAAATTCCTTTATTTTAGAAAAGTAAGCAACAGGTCTTCAATCCAGCACAAAACATTCTACACAAAAAGATAACTAGACAATGGAAATTATCTGTATGCCATATTTCAGAATCTTATCAGACTCGAAAAAAAAAATCCTCGTGTCGATACGCCACGACTCTTCGGAAGTTTCCACGGTATCTTCTTTCACGTTCTCAGAAACCTCGACGAAGGACTGGCTGCTATAGTGCTGCACTGGTGCATGAGCTCGGTCTACCCTGACTGGAGCCACCGCACATCGCTGCAGATCCCGCCACGTACGCTCCGGCCTCCACCGCCACAGGCTCCTCCTGCACTCGTGAGGAGCCGTGCCGTGAGAGGCTGACCTCCAATTTTGTACCAGTACCAACATGTGTGCATTCATGCGTGTTAGTGTGAGCAAGTTTAACTACAGCCAGTATTTACCCAAAAAATTAGCAACTTTAATCCCTTCAACAATATAGAAGTTTCATTATATTGGATCTGTTATTTTTATCTACGGCTTACAGCTTTTAGTTGAAATTTTTAAATTTTAACTGTTTGTTATAGAGATTACGGAGAGAGATAATCGCTTGCAATTTTGATTGATACGTATGTTCGGTCTTTAATGTGTACTATAATTAACTTATAGATTCCATCTTGAGAAAATATTTTATTTGAAAGTTAGGTATAGTAAAAATTAAAAACTGTTTTTAGAAGTCGTCACTTAGCGTGTCATGCATACATGATTATGTATTATAACTTGCGTGGTACTCTTGTGTACTCTTAGGCTCCTACTGATATGTTTCATCTCTACGTATCCGGCCTGTCCATGCAGCCCGGCCGAGATGGATCCATGGATAGGCATGGATCACGCGCTCATGCGCCTTTGACTCGATCGGATCGTCGAAATCCTCGCGTTGATTCACTCGTATTCGTGCCGGCGAATCTGCTGTTCAGGGGCCTCCATCTGGGTCCTGACGTGTCCTCGCACCGAATAAACGTGTCGGGGAGCCAATGGACCCTGGTTACATCATTGCGGCTCGTCTCGAACCGATGGTTTGATTTGTTCGCGGTCAACCATAATCTAACGTGTTTGACGACTCAGCTAAACTGACGATCAGATCGGCTCGGCACGGGATCGAGAGTTAAAAACCACGCCGACAATTGGTGGGATAAGATCTGTCTCGTGTACAGATAAGCTACCACCAATGCATCTGCGCTGTAGATGCCAACGCAGAAACGGAGCCATTTTTTTTTTGGGCAAGAAATTAACATGTCGTGTGCAATAATTGGTTTTATCATCATTATTGGAGCTTTGATTGTCATTAGGCAATCAAGAACACCGCAATGATGTTGCTCTTGCGTGGCGGGCATCTGCAACTTGCAAGGCGTGATGACGTTTATCATTTTTTTATGGTGTGATTTGTAAGGACGAAGACGTCGGCCAGCGTTTTCTACCAGGGGCGGCAGGCGGGAACTGAGAAATCTGGGCATATGTAGCCCCAGAGGCCGCGTAATACCAGGTTTAGTCTTTTCTTCGGGCGAAATGCTATACATGGCCCGTGGGCCTCCTGATGCGGCCATCCGGCGCGCAAGCATGCCTGGCGCGTCCGGCCAGCGCGGACACGCCTCTTCCGGCCAGCTCGCGAACGCGCCTGGCGCACCTCATCACCGCGCCGGGATGCTTTTGCTTTTTTTTAGGTATTTTTTAAGAAATAGTAAATTTACTAAAAAAAATCAAAATTTGTTTTTGGCAAATTTACCATTTATGAATTACTCTAGAAAATTTATATGATCGTATTATTTGTATGAATTCTGTAATATAGGAAATGACTGTGTGTAGGGTATTGCGAGGCCTGCATCGGAGGCGAGGCTACAGACGACTGCGTGTAGGGGCACGGCGAAGTGCCAAACCAAGTGTGGAACCAGTCAGTCGAAGATGGGGCAATAACCTGTGCAGATGGTACAGTGGGTTAGGGCAGTCGATGCGACGTTTGCAGTGCGTGCTACTATTAGAAGACACATACCTAGGGAGTGCAAAGTGCTGACGACGAACCCTGTTCGTGATGACCGAGCTACTCTGTTCGGACTTGCGGATTTTGTGCCATGCGTTAGTGCGGCGCAGTTTGGAAATATGTTCTGTTATGTATGTTACAACGTACCGGTGTATGTGGCTTTGTGGACGGTGATCCCCCAGCGTAATCACTGCTGTAGTGCTGCATGGTGTATGATTCGTACATCTGGGTGAACCAGGCATTGCCCTCGCGCAGGTCGGATGAAGCCCCATGTGCGAACGTGGAAACAGTGACGAGAGCCCAATAGGGGCGCGGTCCACCATCTCTTGACCAGAGTACAGCTCCCAGCGCACGTCGTCAGTGGTGAGGGGATCGAGGTGCTCAACGAAGTTGTCATACACACGGGTGACCTACAAGTGTGTAAATTATGCCTTCGAGCCAGAACAGTGGTTACAAAGGATGATCTGTAATACATGTATAGTAAAGACTCAGGAGAGTACGTACCCATCTACAGCACCAAAGGGAACCTGTGATAGGCCGATCCACGGTGCCCCCATGGTACATATCCGCGCGGTATGGGCCGCTGTAGAGTAGCATCGGCCGTCCGAGGGGGAAGCGCTCGAACGACCAAAGCTACAGCAGGAGGGGGCAGCCTGTGAGGACAGGGGTCATCCTCGTCTTGCGACAAGCATCACACATCCCACGGTACGTTGTGGCAAGTACGGCTGATCTCCAGCTATGGTGCACCTCGTTCCCGTCGGCAATGGCCCTCGCATACCGCACGAGGTGGGCATCGATGGAGTCACCGTGGTTGCTAGTAAATAGTACCCAGCCGAATAGCCACAACAAGTACGCCTCGAGGTGCCACGACACCTAGTACTCGTTGGCGTCTGGGTCCATCTGCTTGACCTGTGCATAAACAAAAAAAATCGTAAGCCCGTCATATGTCAAAGATAGTGTATGGCTAAACAAGGAAAATAGATAGCATACATATCTAGAACCGTCGTGACCGCCCTAGGTTGGCCTGGACCTCCCCGACTAGAGCATCGTCCTCGTTGATAGCCTCCACCATCCGTGCGAGAGGTAGAAGGTCGGCATCGGTCAACCTGCAAAGCATGAAGAAGTAAGTACATAGTGCAAATATCATAAAAATATATGCCATAGTTTGTACACAAATTTGTCTCTACAACGTGGGTCTAATCTCCAAGCCCGTCGGGGTGTCTGCGTATAGACCACCCCTAACTGGGTCTCCTCGTCCCCGCCCTCAGGATGTGGGACACTATGGCTCACACGGTCTTTGTCAACGTGCCGCCCAAAGAGCGGCCCAAACCACTATGGTCACGAGCCATATCTACAAATCAATTTGATGTTAGCAATTATGACATAATTACTGGTTTAATTATTAATAGCGTAGCTTTCGGGAATTCTTCAAATCATTCCTAGCCGATTTCACGTATGCTATTATGCCTTTTTAATTTCTCGTTGGTCATACACATTTATCTACCTATCTAAATAATTTTAGCTCTAGGATTATTGGACTAAATTCTTCCCTCTTTGTACCTATTCTTTTTCCGTAATTAGTACACGCGTGACGATTTACTTACAGATATAACAAAGAGTAAATCTTAAATAATAATTAAATTAATTATACTAAGGCGTCCCTATGGGATGTCTAAATTTTATTTTCGTTATTTGCGGATTTTTACGACTCAAATGCTATTTAAATCGTCGCGTACAATTTTAATCGCTACGTGTAATCTTAAATCGTCGCGTGCTATTTTAAATCGGCACGTGCTATTCTAATCGTCACAAATAGTTTTAAATATTTTGATGGCTATTAATTATTCTAAAAATTAAGAATACTTATTACGGGGTTTCTACAATTTATAAGCGACTAACAAAATTAACTGGGTCTTCAAATGTACAACAGGGCGATCTAAACGATAATACAATTAACAAGTAAATTGATGTTACTTTCTAAACTATAAATTTAATAATTTCAGTTGTTACCCTACCATATTTGAAAAATAAACACACAAAAATACAAAAAATTGACCATCGTTAATGCGCAAATCCCCCTCCTTTCTTCCCCTGCCTCTCCTCTCTCTTCCCTCCTCTCCTCTCTTCTTCTCTCTTCGCATGGGAGAGGACTTGAACTCCCCCTCATCGCCATTTTTTTTTATAAAAAAAACTCCCCCTCATCGCCTAGAATTAGATTTCTTGAACCTGTCGTATACCAGTAAGACTCCCAGTCAGATTTTAAGGGCTGCGAGTACATCTTCAGCACCAAGATTATTCCTTGAACATGCATTGACTCCTTTTGGAACCGGGTAGTAATTTTGAACGGAACAATAATGTACCGCACATTTGGCCAACTAGAGCATTGCTCTGAATAATAGTTTTTTTGGAAGCAGGAGGCTTGCCCCAATTTCATTACATTAAGAAAAATATTCAAAGCAGCTATAGGACCAAACGAAACAAATAAAAGCACAACGCGCACGCTGGGGGTTTGGCGAGCCGTGCCATCAGAACCCATTCAAAAAACATCGCCAGTAAACTACCTGACCCAGCAGCAACCAACTGCACCACACGGAATAATAGCCATATACAAAGCTACGATCAGCCGATCGACCACCGATCGATCCATGGATGTGATCGCCATTCTATACAGCTTACAACAAAACCGCTCACGGGCGTGTCAGCCTGTGTGCCATGCGTACGCGTAGAACCAAGCGAATCAGCGTCAAGCCCCATCTACAAAGCTACAGTCTCGGCCGATCGACCACCGATCGATCGATGGATGTGGTCGCCATGCTATACGGCTTACACAAAACCGCTCACGGGCTTGTCAGTCTGGGTGCCATGCGTACGCGTAGAACCAAACGAATCAGCGTCAAGCCGGAATTTTTGGCATATAGCATGATTTGAATCTGTATTTACAAATATAAGCATATGCAAATAGAATTGGTAAAAATGGCACATCGGCCACCCCGTTACCGGATGGCAGCGCCTTGGAACCAATAGCTAGTTCATCGGAGCCCAGCCACCGGATAACAGGGGCTTGCCGCCTAGCCACCGAACGGCCACCAGCCTACTGGCTGCTCAACGTGCGGCCACCTCCCTTCAGCCTGCCACCGAACTGCAGGCGATTAAGCCAGCTAATTAGCCGGCTTAATTACCTGCCTAAATTAGTATTGTTTATTTACCGCTTGTTCGAATCTTTAAATGTATCAAATAAGCTCAAAAAATTACAAAATTTTACATGTAGTCTAACAACACAACATACTTCATTATATAATTTTTTGTCAGTTTTATCCGCTCTGAATGTTGCTCAAAAATTCATACGATTGTTCTATTTGTACGAGTTGTTAAATATATCAAATGTGCTCTAAAAATTATAAAATTTTATGTGCAGTCTCCTGATGGAGTCAACCTAATTGTCAATTTTTTTGAGAATTTTATGTGTTATATATTGTTATGTTATTTCATATTAATTTAATCATAATTAGCGATATGTGATGCTCATTTAATTAGCGATTGAAATAAATTAATTAGTTTAATTGCATAATTAGAGAATTGAATATGCACTGCTCATAGAAATTTGTAGATATAGCAAATGAGCACAAAAACTTATGAAATTCTTTGTAGAGCTTCCTGACACAACGTATTTCATTGTGTAATTTGCTCGTAAATTATTTATGAAAACTATTTGTAGGAATTTTTTAATATAGCAAACGAGATGGAAAAAATATAGTAGTAGACTGAATGGTGCAATTTTTATTCAATTATGGAAGGAGTACATAGAGCTTAGACTACTTCATTACAAAAGATGTTACATAACCTTAAGCGTTGCTTATAGGCTTCGCCAAATGATGCAATTATACATACGCAACGTGTACTACTAGGTACACATGGAGGGAGGGAGAAAGAAGGTAGTACTACTTCCGACTAAACTAACATACAACTAACTACTCCCCTTGGGACAGTCCCCTTTGCAGGTAGAGCAGTTCCCCTGGGAGCTGCTGCTGCTGTGACTGACACCCAGTGACCTAGAGCTGGTGTGAGAATGAGAGCGCAAATGGTGAGGACCTCGGCTGCAACCCTCGACATCTGTGGCAGGCGGTGGGCGTACGTGCTTACGAGACATAAGCATAGTGCGGGGTCCCGGGTAAAGTGTCGGTGCTGCTTCACGGGCCACTGGAGCTGGCAGAGGTAGAAGACAGGCAGTTGGTGTTGGTGCTACTGGTGGTGCTACTCGCACTGGTATTGGAGCTGAAACTCGCTCTGGGGACGAGGGAGTGTAGTCTGCTGCAACCCGACGGTGCTCCAACTCGGTCTCTGTTGGAATCTACTCTCGCTTAGAGAAAGTGAGAGCGGTCTGCACCTTGACCAGCTGAGCCCGGAGGGCATCAGAGTGCTGGTAACTAGAAGTCAATAGCATCCAGAGCTGCCCTATCTCCTGGAGAGCTCGGAAGTAGGAGTTCGCCAGGACCCGCATAAGCTGTACCTAGTGGGAAAGTTGAGGGTCATCCACTGGAGCGGGCTAGAGGTCGGTGTAGGGTGCTACATATATAATGGCAGTACAATACTATATATTAAAAAATACGATAAAATAAATAATTACATAAATATACATAGAAGACTGCGACAAAAATTGGGAGAGCGACTGCGAGAAAATTATGAGAGTGATTACGACAAAATTTGCGAGAGTGACTGTGAGAGAAGACTGCGAGATTACGCGCAATTTCTAGCGAGGGCAGGAGCGCAGGGCACGCTAATGACGCCCAGATAATCACGAAAAAGAAATGTGTGCTGGGAACAGACGTGATGACACCTCACTTTCGATGGTTTGCTTCCTCGTCATGTCTGCCACGGGAGAAGAAATGAAGGAGCAAAGGCCCACTAGGGTTGGCATCACCTACCAAAGTCACTGAAAAACAAACCAAAAGGTGGCTAAAAAATAAGAAAACACATTGGGACCGCATGGTGCCACTTCTCTACCGCATGGCCACCGTGCGGCAGGCTATTTATTTTACTAATAACCTTCTTATACTAATTAACAGCGGGACTAATCAGCTGGTGCACGACTGTCGGGCGGTAGGCCGCCTGCCGCCCGGTGGCCAAGCGGTAAAGGGCACGTGTCGGCTATACGGCGCCACCGCCCGGTGTCCGGACGGTAAAAAACGATATTTTTGCGGTTCTCGCATAACTACTGCTATTTTTGTAAATACGGGATCAAACAGTGCCAATTGTGCCAAAAATTTTGTCAAGTCGTCAACCACGAATCGCCAATCAAGTGATTTTTCTATTTTTCTCCCTAGCTTAGACTTTGGATAAATAGTTGGTGTATAAACTTAATATAATACAAGAGCCAAGAGATCTAGTTCAAGACTCCGCTCAAGCAATTAAAAAATAATAATTATAGTTTATTTTTATTTTATGTCTTAGATCTGAAATAGTCTATATATGAGGAGGATGTTAAAGTATAAGTGAACCTATACATAAGAGTGTTAAATATAAGTAAATTATTCATTTTTATCAGCTTAAGTAAATGTTTAGATAGATTGATTGGTGCATAAAACTGCATACATCCACGCCTCAGTCGATCGCGATCCCTCGCGAATAGATGAGCCATTCCCAGGGATACTTCCAGAAGCACGCACCGGCGTGTCGCCCAACCTAAACACTCTTCACTGCACTTTATCTCTTTCCTTGGACTGAAGCACAGACCAATCTGCGGAGATTCATGCATGCTAATTACGCGAGGCCTATCTTTCTTTTCTCTTCGCCACCACCCGGCCGGCTGCTACGCTACGAGCCCACGATCGATCGACTTGTTACCCCGCCGCTAGCTTAGGACATGTGTCACCATGGATACGAATAATACGATGTTGAGAGTCAGCTCCATCAGATCTCACTTTCAGCGTGTGGTAAACCAGAAACCATCTGCACTGTTTGGGAGTCAGCTCGTATATTACCGACCATCCTTCTAGCGGATGCGATCGAACGCGCGGCGGCCGCTTCTGGGGAAGTGGTTTTCAGAGGCCGGCCCTAGCTTGTCCGCGCGCGGCGTCCGCTTCTGGGGAAGGGGTTTTCAGAGCCGGCCCTAGCTTGTAGTGCTGTTGTGCATGCAGAACCAACGCCGCGCGCCCGCCAGCCACTAGCTTAGGACACGTCACCATCGATACGATGTCGAGAGTCGCGGCTCCATCGAGTCTCGCTTTCAGCGTGTGGTAAACCAGAAACCATTCGCACTGTTTGGGAGTCAGCTCGTATATTACCGACCGTTCTTCTAGTGGATTCGATCGAATTGGAACATGCGTGCAGTGCAGTGCATTCATGTTAGGAATTTTCTTTAAATAATATATTTTTATTAATAATATATAATATATCACCGCTTAAAAAATTACTTGAATAATCTTCTATCGCAATTTCAAATGACGAATTTGGAACAGATTGTCACCATTTTAAATAACTACAGAAGCTCTATCGCCAAAAGAATGGTCGACAAAATTACACGGCAGTGCCACGGCATCTACCAACATTTAAATTGACGACAGAGGGACGGATTGTCAATTAAAATGGTGACAAACCTACATGAAGCGCCACCTGGTAGTCATCAGGTCTTTGTCGCCAATTGAATTAACGACAAACCTCTGTCGTTAGCTCAATTGGCAATAGTGGTTCCGTCATCAATTTATTTAGCGACAAAAATTTGTTGACTGACACACGGGACTCTACGTAGAATTGTCACCATTTCAAACGATGACAGAGGTAGGTAATAGCGATAGAAGATTATTTATGTATTGTTTAGCGATGATATATTTATATAATATTAGCTGAGTGTCCGTGCGTTGTAACGGAATATCTTATACATATATTTATCAAACAATGATGTATATATCATATAACTGAAGATATAAATGCTTAATCTCATAATATAACAGTGAGATATTACTCAACAAACATTGAACCCCATAGACATGCGGTGTTTTTTTATCAACAATTTTTTTCAATTGTTAGGTCTCTCTATTCAGTTGTAATCTCTATTCCCATTTGCAGCAGAACAATAAAAGATGAGAAACCAGCAATGTTCCTTTCGGTCCACTGTTCACGCTCAAAGAGTATCAAGAAAGCAAGAAAGTTTAGAAGATAGGACAAACCTGAAGCAAACTAACATGACGAAGCAAACTAATAATGGAAAAACATTTCATTAATCTGGTAAAGTGACGATGGAAACAGAGTATGCAATTATGTATTGCAGTATTCACTAATCTGAAGTCATTTACTTCACCGAGTACATTGCACTCCATTTTCTTCAGTGAGGAAGAAGAACTCAACTTACCTACATAGGGACGGCAGTAAACACGCTTCAAGCAGTTCATGATCATGCGACAATGACCTTATGGAGGCACACCAAATGAGGCATGTCAGTTAGCAAACACTATTTAATGGCCACAACACACCTGCACACTAATTCGGCAACATAAAATGCCTTCTATGCAATCCATCATAATTTCAAAAAATCCAAGACTTCCTTATGTTCCAATTCATTATGTGCTATTGACTAAGAGGCCCAAACTATTAACATTCATGCAGTATGGCGAAAGTACCTAAGAAAGATAACCTATATCCGGAATATCTTACCAGCACTATAGATGTAGATTTTATTGGAAAAACATTGAGCTTATATAATGATATTAACAACATCACAACAATAATACATGTTATGAATATTGTGTGTGTTGATATGAGACCCAAGGGGTCATATATATAGGAGAGTACAAGAGATATGCCATATAGAGATAAGGCATATATGGAATAGAATCCAAACTCTATCTCCTAATACAAATCTATCTCTATCTCCTTAACACCCCCCCTCAAATGCAAAGCGTATGCAATAGCATTGCATTTGAAAAAGAGGTTGACACTAAAACAAGATAAGTCCGAAATCCGAATCTTGATGATGTCGTCGTTGCGTGCAGTCTTGGAATAAACTGTCAAATCAAGCCGAAGAGGAATAGATAGAAGCGAGCAGTAGCAGATCGAAGCTCGACGGCGGCGACGGCGGCCTTGATGCACAAGAAGCGCAACGGAGGCGCAGTCTGCGAGAAGAAAGCGGCGTTACAAGCTCGTCAAAGAATAGAGCGGCGGCTGCTGCCATGCAAAATAAAATTCCTACACTTCTATGTCTGACAATAAATTTGTGGACTCGCACGGCTTGGACGAACTAGAGATTAGAGACTACGGATTTGGATGGACGCAACGAAAGACTCAGAAAGATAACGCGAAGACGGCGGCCAGGATGAGGCGACGGAGGTCGGCCAAGGTGGCCGGCGCAGAGAGCGATGACGCGAGGCGCAGCGCGAGGAGCTCCGGTTGGGAGGAGCGGAGGCGATGTCCGAAGGCAGCAATGCGGGGAGGCCGGATTGGCGGCCCGGGAGGCCGGCGGGGTCGGCAACAGCAGCGATGTGAGGTGCGGCGGTGGGGCCGGACCGAGGAGGCCGACGTGCGGCGCAGAAGAGGAAGCCGATGTGCGGCGCAGCGGGAGTGGAGTCGAGCGGGGTCGGTAACGGCCGACCTCAGACGATGGAGTCGGCAGAGCGGCGGTGGAGTCGAGCGGCGCAATGCACAAGAAGCGCAGCGCGAGGCGCGGTGGAGGCGGATCGGCGGCGAAGAGGCCGACGCCTCGGGCGGCCGGGCGGCGAGCACGGTGATGGTCGGCAGTGGAGTCGGCGGGGTCGGCAACGGCCGACCTCGACGCAACAGTCGGCGGAGCGGCAGTGAGTCGAGCGGAATCGCGACGGTCGACCGCAAGGAAGCCGATCCGAACGAGGACGGCGAGCCGCCGGGTGGCCCCGGGAGCGATGAGACGAGGCCGAGGAAGACGACCACGAGCGCGCAATGCGCATAGTAAAGAGATGCCGGCGAAAGAGAAGTCGGCGATGTAGCTCAGCAGGATGCCGGAGAAGACGAGGCCGATGCCGACGCGCTGGAGCTGGGAGGCGCCGTAGGGGTGGCCGGTGAGGCGGCGGGCGAGCGATGAGAGGACGCGACACGCGCTCCTCAGATCCACGAGAGGACGCGACGCCCGGTTGAGGCCGTCGAAGACGGGGCAGTCCTCGCCGACGTTGAAGCGCTTGAGAGCGTGGATCTGGTCCTACTGCGTCGAGGTTTTTTTTTGCTCTCTACTTATTCACGGGCCTTCGGCCCACTCGAGCACAACACGAAAAATGGGGGAACTAGGGTTCCCGAGGCGGCGGCGGCGGGAGGAGGCCAGAGGGCGGTGGAGGAGCGGACGGCGGAGGCCGCGAGAGCCGGAGGAGGAGGCCGCGAGGCGAGCGGCGGCGGCGGCGGCGGGCGGCCGAGGGAGGCCGAGCGGTGGAAGGAAGACCGGCGGCCGGCGGCTCGCCACGTCGTCGAGCCGTGGCGGCTGCAGCGGCGGGAGGCGGGACCGTGTGGATCTTGCCAAGACATGGAGGGCGGTGTGAAGCCGATGAAGCGAGCCACATGACGAGCACCATGGTGGGCGAGGCGCGAGCTGGCGCCTCGTCGGTGTAAACACGGCGGCGCATGCCGGCGGCCGCGGCGGACGTGCGCGCGGGGCCCACGGTGGCCGGGCGGGGCGGCGCCGACGGAGGATTGGGGCTGTGAGGAGGAGCAAGCCATGGCTGCCGCATGGCCAGGTCAGGCCGACAAGAGCGCCGAGGAGGCGTCCACCGACACGAAGGAAACGGGCGGCAAGGACGAGAAGAACGCCGGCCTCGCCGACGAGCGGGTGGGGCTCGAACGAGTGCCGCGTGCGAGAGTGCCACTGGCACCGTGTACGGTTGGACTGCCGGGGAAGAGGACTTAAGCGGGGACGACGCAGTCGGGATGTTCCCGAGGGAGACCGGCGCGGCAGCGAGAAGCACGGAGGACATCGAGAAGGACGAGCGCCAGGATTTCTGCTTCTCTTCGCGGTGGTTGTTCCTGTTGTGGATGACCGCCGCTTGTTCCGTCCGGTCGCGCTACTGGCCGATTCAGACGTGCTCCCCAGACGTGCGGACGTACACCGAGCTGATCAACGGCCGGATCTGGGCAGCCGAACAAGATGGCCGCCCCCGGGAGAGGAGATCAATCCTCCCGGGGGCAGCAGATGCGGAAGCTAGATTTGAGGTTAGGGTTTCAACCTAAGCTCTGATACCATGTTATGAATATTGTGTGTGTTGATATGAGACCCAAGGGGTCATATATATAGGAGAGTACAAGAGATATGCCATATAGAGATAAGGCATATATGGAATAGAATCCAAACTCTATCTCCTAATACAAATCTATCTCTATCTCCTTAACACTGAGGAGGACATTAGTATATGCTATCTTCTCCCAAATAAGTTGGAAATTTGAATATTTAGTTCAGCATTCAGATTATGGGGAATTGGGATAAGGGAAGGTATCAGGGTAGTGTTATCAGTATCATTCTAGCGAATATTTCTAGTGCCTTACTAGTTACTAGTGTCTTAGCACTGGTGTCCATATTTTGGGCCTGTTCTTTTTGGCTGTGACTTGTGGCTTTTGGCCGCGGCTTGTGTCTTTTATGCTGTTTGTACGAGAAATTACAGAGTAACAGAAACTCATGTGCGGTTTTTGCTGATATAAATGGAGTCAGCAAAGTATATACTACAATTAACTAGTAGACCCTAACTTGAAAAAATACTCTATTTAAAAGCTAGTTACTGTAAAAAAGCCGAAAAACAGCTATTAGAAGATAAAAAGAACAGAGCCTTTGTTTGATGAGTATGTCTGGCCTCTTATTGATGAGGCTACTATATAGGCTTTGAATCTCGATAACTTATTTCAGATAAAACTATCTAACAAAACAAAACCTACATCCATCAATGATCCAAATTATGGACATGCATATAATGCCTTTTGTAATCTCATCTTATCGTGTGTTCTTTTTGGGGGGGAAGAAAAACAAGTGCATCTCATGAACATTTCTCTTTCAATCAAATGTGTTGCAGTACCACCAATATGAATGAGCAGCAATGCAGGATGACGAGCTAAATGGCATGGGGAAGGAAAAGCAACCATTTGGCAATATATGGCTCTATTCGGTATTGAGAGGCCAGGACAGAAGAAATTGGACATCCTTTTCTTTTGGATTGCCAACTCTTTTTGCATCTGGAGGAACGACACCACACCAATCCTAAATAATGGCTTTAGGTGATACGAGAGGTCAAATTATTCAGGTTTACGTGATGAAGAGGTATCATGATTGATTCAGGAGGGTTCACACGTGTATGCTTACTGTCTACTTTTAGATAGTGCAAGATCGACGCACTATAACGAAAATGGCCAAGTTGAGAGACTGTTTTTACTCGGATAAATCTGAACATTGGAGTGCAGTAGCACGTCTTTTCTGCTACTCAAAAGAATGCGCAAAAAAAAAAAAAAAGCTGAACATATGCTTCAGACAAGGATACTTGAATATTCACATATATTGCACTGAACATTGGAGTGCAGTAGCACGTCTCTTCTGCTACTCAAAAGAATGCGAAAAAAAAGCTGAACATATGCTTCAGTCCAGGATACGTGAATGTTCACATATATTGCACTGTAGCATCTTTTTTTTTTGAATTTAGATCTCGGATATCTGTTTTTGTAAATATATCCCTGTCCCCGAACTCGATAGGCGCAGCATGTGACACGTGTCTCCTGTCGCGCCACTAAAGCTCAGTAGGACCGGGCCAGCATGGCAAGCGAGGCATGCAGCGGGAGCTGACGGGGCCCACCAGCCTGCCGAGCTCCCCTTGCTCGGCAACGCTCTACTGAGCTACCCTGGCTTGGAAGATGCTGATGCCGCAGTCCATGCGCCCTATTTAGCCTTTTTTTTGTGCTAACTAGCTGAATACCCATACTTTTGTACGCATAAAAAATCATATTATCCGACATTGTCGGGATTTGCTTGCCTGGTCCACACCATCAGCTTCGCATCTGTGCTTGCCTGACATGCCTCGACACTCTCGGCTTTGCCATTGCACCCAATGGAGCTTTATTTTTTTTTTTGTTAGAGAATTTGTAGGGTGGTGGAATTTTTTTAGATTGTTTTTTCTGTATCAAGGTAGAATTTTTTTTATAAATGTGCATGTGAGTGTTCGGAGGGCCAGATAAACCACCATCACCAACTCCCTCTGTTAAGTAGTATAGATATGCTATTGCAAAAAATTATCGTAATGGACCATGTTTAGCCTGACATAACACTTCGCAATGAAGGTGTTTATTATATAGCGCGTAGGGTTTAGTTAGGTGCGTATGTTTGTCTCTATACTCATACGAGACAAATGGCAACATGAATGAACCATTAATCTGGACTACAACTAAAATACATATGCGCCTTTTGAAAATCATGTTTGCAGTCATTCGTCATATACATTTGGGTCAATTGGTGTTTTTCTCTTGTGTCCCTTGCGGGCTTTAGTCTTCATGACAGCTGCCCAGTACTCGGATTTCACAACTTGTATAGGCTTGTTCCAGTTCGAAATAACCTGGCGTTAAGTAGGGGCATTGAGAACCATCGACGTCTTTTACTTGTCCTCTGCCATCTTGGCCTTAGCGACGTGTGAAATAAAACATGCAATATGATTTGTCAATATGCGACATTCACTTACAAGAATTTCGCGGCACATGTAGTGCGCCCGAGCGGCGATGGCTCAATGTGTGGATTGAATGATATGAGTTGGATTACCATAGTCGCACTGTAGCCATGAAAACATCGATGGCACAGGTGCATCCTTGCAAGAGTTATCAGAGTATGTTCTCTTCTTCTTGGCCACCCATTTCTGCTTGCGAAGCATCTCTCCGTAGTTCAACATCTCTAACTGCGGCGCACTGACGTCCTACATGTGCTCTCCTCTCCCTTGTCTCTTACATATAAATTGCTCTGATTCATGCTTGGTACATTATTTAGCTTACGGGCCTGTTTGGCTGGGCATAAGCCGGACGGCTTTTGACTTTTGCTACAGTACCTAACTTTCAAATGGAGTATTTTTTTCAAGACGGAGTCTACAAGTTAAACGTAGTACACGTTAAAAGCCTAACATCTGTAACAGCCAAAATCGTAAGTGAGTATCGGTCTCTCCGTAATCTGTACCGTAAATAGCCAAAATTCAAAATTTTCAGCCAAAAGCCATAAGCCGCAGCCAAAAAGAACACCCCCTACATATGATATGGTTGGTAACAACGACTCACTTTGACCATGTAGAATTTTTCAGGCTTTGACCATGCAAATGTTTTTTGTTAGTAATTTGTATGTTTGAGGAATGGTAGCATAAAGTGAACATTTCACACCTAGAATAATTGTCTTCTACTATTATGTACAATCTAGAAGTAAACACGTCAAGGTCATCTCACTTCTTTCCTTCCCTCCTGGTGATCGATGTTTCTTCTTATTTTTGAGAATTCTGCAAGTCTAGTTGACTCTGAAGGGCAAAGTGGACCAGATTGGTATACGCTTGATAGCACATCATGCCAGGTAAGTGATTTCTACAGAAGCACTTGGTTTCTGGAATTAAATTTTATTTTCAATTATCTTGTTATGCCTTTTGTATTGTCAAGTGTGTCTCCATAGTTCCCTAGGTCAAAATCCCACTCTATTTCTTTATTAATTACTTCTTTGGCTTCTCTACAACCTTGTTCTTATTATTAACACTGCAAAATGTGATATTTTATTGTGTTACTTGTGCAAATTAGCATGTTGGAACATCCTTTTCTTGTTTCAACCACTTGGTTCATTATTTTACTTTGTCTTTTTGGACAACATAAGAGAAACTACAGTAGTGCCTTTGTGTTACGTTCATTATGCTAGTTAGCTAGTAGTTCTTTTTTGAACTGATGCTAGCTATCATTTAAGAATTCAATATGCATGCTAGGCCCTGATGCAGTACCTTGTGCTTCCCAATTCTTTTGTTTTTACTCATAGTATAAACTTGATAAGCACTGTCAAGATTTTTCTGGCATATTAAACATTTGTGTGCTTTAGGGCTCTAAATAACTCTGCTGAGGCTGATGCTTGTAGAAGGATTTCCTTGGATAAACAAGGCCCCACTGTAGTTCATCAAAAGCCAAGTCATTTGCAGACAATTTTTGGACTTTCTCCAGACAAGGCAAGCACTACTACAACTATTTGCTTGGTTTCATGCATAGATCTAACACCAACAGTCCCAACTTGCTAGAGTTAATGTGTCATTGCTTCATTTTTTTTTCTAGGTTGCTGAACACAGTTATATATTCATGTGCACTTGAGAGGTCTTTTCTGTATCATGGTCGCATGTATGTCTATTCATGGCACATTTGCTTCCATTCAAACGTCTTTTCTAAGCAGATTAAGGTTAGCACACATACAAAATTTTTCAGTTGGCATCCTTCGATTGATGCATTTACTTTAGGTTCTTTGTGTAGAATTCACTTTATTTCCTTTTGTGTAGTGTGTTCGCTGATTGGTTTAAAGAGTAATGTAGCGCTTTTTATTGAGTTGCATGCACCAACCAGTTCACCCAAAAGCTTAAGCTTATGAGGAAAGATGGGCAGTTCACTTATACTTCAACACTCCCCCTCACGTGTAGGCTCCCTTAGGCCTAATACGTGGAATAGAAGTAGACTGTAATTAATTTTTTTAATTGCGTCAGCCAGGTCTTGAACTCGGGACCTCTTAACTCTGATACCATATTGAGTTGCATGCACCAATCAGGTCACCCAAAAGCTTAAGCTTATGAGGAAAGATGGGCAATTCACTTATACTTCAACACTTTTAACTCCCATGAGATTATAATTGAGCATCTAACTATGAGGGTTTTGTCATATCCTGATGGGACTATTGGTTTTGGTTAACTGATGGGATTCTTCTGTCGGATAACTCACTGAATAATGTTTGTGATGGGCGTAGTATTTGCATGTTTAGGGGTTGTCTTCCATCCAGTAATAAATTTTTTGGCATCTAAAGAAATTGCACAATATATGCTGATTGGTGCTTTTATTATGTTTCGCTTGGAGGATCGGTGCATGGGCAGATGTCGAATTCGTTTGTTGATTGGAATGCTCGACGATTAGCTTGGATGTATGAAATCTATGGCCTTTGGTGTAAATTTTTGGTTCACCTGATTGTTTATCTTTTGCAGCAACATGATGCTTACTTTCGATAGAGTTTCTTTGTTTAGAATTGCATTCCTTTGTGCTTAGTAGGTGTTGGTCTCCGTAAACTTTGGTCTGATTTTTTGGTTTACCTAAATATTTTACTCCCGCAGCCACATGATGCTTACATTCAGTTTAGTAGGTGCTGGCCCCTTTTACATGTGACCATTTTGCAGTTTTCAGAAAAGAAATTGTGGATGTAGTTCTAACATTTCGTTTTGTCTGCCTAAAGAAAGAAGAAAGAGATAGGAGAGTCCACTCCCCCTATGTTAGCATTCGATCAGTATGCCTTGCATTGCAGCTTTCTGTTGTGAATAAATAATTTAGGGTGTACTAAAAGGCTATTAAACCAAAATTGCCATTTAGTTCAAAAGTGTTTACTGAAATATGGGAGTTTGTTTCTAAAAAATGTGTATCTCCTTTTGAAATTTATTGCTTGTGTCACTGTTGACCAATGCTTGATATTATTTCCTTGTAGATCCTGCGGTTTGATTTAATGGTTTTCTTTACAAGGTAAAAACAACTCGCACTACCATCGACATGAGTAAAGAATAATCATGAGTTTTCTCTTCTCATCAGAGTAAAGAATAGTAGCATGGTTTTCTCTTCTCATCAGAGTAAAGAATAATCTTACCATGTTCTAGATTATTTGGACTATGAAGCCTCTACCATCTACATGAGTTTGATTTAATTTTATTTGTGTGCAGAGATTTTTCTAAGGTTGAAAGGAAACCAAACAAGAAATGATTTGGTGCTTACAAGTGTTGCCGCAAGATGAAGGTGTTTTCCCCTTTTCTTTTTCTTTTTTTTTTTTGATCTGTTCCAAACTGTTTTACCTGCATAGTTCTCAAGAGGTTTTCCCCTTTTACAAGAATTGTAGAGAGCCGATTCTCCCACCTTGCAGCCACAGGCACACAATCCTACAATTCCAGGCGTGTATTCATAGTCTATTCACTTCTCTAATTTGGTGTGCTTCCATTTTTACCTTTTTCTAATATATTCTTTGTGTAATGCTTAAGGAATTGAAAGCGATGTCAAATGACTATGCTAAATTAGGTAATCCTTCCCCAATGTTCCATCCATTAGAGGTAACCATGCTTACAGCTTTTATATTAACTACTATCTCTTAATTACTATGCTTGCATATGCCTTTGCATTATATACTATGTAACCATTTTTATGTTGCATAATTAGGATCAGTGTAGTTTGTATTATTAAGGAGATAGAGATAAGGCATATATGGAATAGAATCCAAACTCTATCTCCTAATACAAATCTATCTCTATCTCCTTAACACTCGGCACATAATGGAGTTCAGAATATTTACTTTCGTCAAAGCTCAGTAGACTAGCTGTGTCACTGACATTCATAGATCATGACTTCTAGTCCTACTCGTAGCTTTTTAACCACCCTGCTGAATAGGGAGGAAAACTGAAACACGAGGAAGGATGAAAGCTCCATCCTCTTCAACAGGAGGATATAATTGAACCAATAATGCCAAAAAATTACACGAGATGAGGTAGCTAGCCCCCACATAAAGAGAGCTGAATTCTTTTCCATCCTTGGTGGGATGTAGACTATGTAGTCATTCGCCACCGGCGAATGATACCTCCCTCAGATGAACTACATAAAGCTTTGTAACAACACCATATATGGCTGCAAAGACCTACATGTATGATCTGGCTGCTCTCCACGGTCACGCATGACGGCATATGTATGACTGTATGATGAGTCGGTAGAAAGTTAGAAGCTGCACTCGCTTCTTTGGTACTCACATGTCTAATTGGTGATTTGCTGCTTTTTATCTCACTAACTCTGAACTGCAGATTCAGAACCAAAGTAGTCATAACTGCAACTTGGTGAACTCATTTGTTCCTTGAGTATCTTCCTCCTGGTCTATTGCGCACTTTCTCCAGCTAGATATGCACAGATATAGTGAACGGAGAAATCTAATTCCGGAGTGTGGAACGTGAAGTAAACAATTTGGCCCAGATTATATACATGCACGTGAATTTGGTCATCAGCAGTGGCGAAGGCAAGATAGAAATTGAGGGTGGGCTCAAAGTACTAAGCTAAATTAACACAAACATAATCTTTTACGCTTGTGCAATTCAAATCTATACATGAATAAAAGAGAAACAAAGCAAAAACAAAGAAAAATACAATAAGATACCTCATTATAGGAAAGCGCGTCCTAGAAATATATAAATATGCTTCCAGTGAGTAGAGAGTTGTCATCTATGTATCAGAATTACAAAAATTAGTGATACAATAATAAATTATAAATGATCATGAACGTTCAAAATAAACGAAACATACCACTAAGATGTTGGCTTAAATCATGGAGCAAATTCATTCTACGAGATTTCATGGCTTGGAAACGTCTTATGATTCTATGATCATCAATGATTTTAAATATTTCTCTCTCACCGCTCATCGGATAACTTGTTTCATAAATCTATTTTGATAATATTAATTGCCGAAAATATTCTCTCAACAGATATTGTTGTCACTGGAAGGATCAATGTCAACTCGATAGGGCAATATACCAATAGGAAAATTCTATCTTTTTTATTTCGACCATCATTTGAGCAAGTTTTGCAATATCACGACATACATGAAATTCATCACTTCTTCTAATATTGAAAATGAAGGTTTAAAACTGATTTCTTACCGACCGGTCAAATAACTTCAAGGAAACTTCATAGTTTATTAACATCAAACTTAGAGATTGAATCACTTAGATCAAAGTAAGGTATGCATATAAGTAACTTCAAGGAAACTTCATTGAAGCGATGATTCATCCCATTCATAGTTGCATTAAGAGCAGCATTGAAAATATCAACTTGGTAATAACGATGTTGAGTCACTGTATACTTTTGATGTACAGATTTACCCACCCATTGTCCCTCATATCTTGTAAGTATTCTTTCACATCCCGTGTTAAGCACATAGTTTTAACAATGTCTTGGTGCTTTCATTGCAAAGCAAGTGATAGCTCATTCATAATGCTCAACAAGGATATGGAGAAATGCATGATGAATACAAATTCAAAGCATTGTATCCTTTTTAACAAACCTACTGCTCCACCATGAAACTAACTCTTATGTCGTCAATAGAGCATAAATAATCTCTACAATAGACCCTTCATATTGAGTTGTGACAACTAGAATGTATTACACCTATAATACCAAATTTTATAGTATCCATGCAGATAATAAACTCCTTCTTGCACTTTAAATCCTTTATCTCGAATTCATATTTGGAGTATAAGCTTCACTAATGAATAAGAAACTCCCAAAAGTATTATGCTAGCTGCCATCAAGGTGTTATCAAACTTTTGAAATTGAATATAGCCAAGCCTCCGTAATGGTCGCATAAGCGATCCAAAATTGAAACATATTCAAATAGTGAATAAAACACCAAATTTAGTTATCTCCACAACTAACATTGATTTGTTTTTTAAGTCTACTCGATCAAACACTATCCAAATTAACTTATTGTGTTGGAAGCCTTTAACTCCACCTTAGACTCTATACGTGTGAATCTTGCCGCAGTAACCCGTAGTAGACGACGGATTATCGAAGAAATCGTCAATGATTAATCCTGCATAAATACCGCTAATAATATACACAACGGCCTGAATTGCAACAAACTCCATCTTCAATAGAAGTAACGTGGCTATCAACTAAGGCAGAAGATAGTTGACTGAGATGACGCAATACGACACTAGGGCGTGGTGTCAGGCAGCATAAACTATGTTGCCAACGAACCTAGCATTAAAACAGTTGTTGAGGTAGAGTACGACTTGACCCTCAGTATGAAGTTGAGTCATGGAACAGAGTCGAGGCGAGTTCTTGATGCTGCGCCTTGGTGCCGCGTAGGGCCACCTTATCCGTGCGATGGCCACCCTGGGAGTCTCCTTCTCCCAAGGCAACGTCTTTGATTTTAATCCTGAAACTCTGATACCACTTGTTATAAAATACATAGTAACAGGAGATACGGATTTAACATGAAAAGCCTTTGCAGGAAAAACCACGAACATACGAAAGCGAAAATCACTATACAAGAAGATGTTTACAATGAGACTTTTGCATTCTCTATGATTTACAAAGGCATATTTATAGTGATTATAAATGGGATTTCAAGTAAGAGTAGAACTTCTTATTGAAAATAGAAACAAATATTCGGATCAATCTCAACAGGCCGTGGTGCTGACCTACTGTTCACCCTCGACCACTCCCATGTTGAACTCGTGCTATTGACCCTTGTAGTCCGAGCATATGCGGATGAAGCAAGGATTTAAATAATTTATTGCGCAAACAAGATGGGGGCACGAAGGGAGACGAGGGAATGTGTATTGATTTATTGAATATTAATTTCGCATCTCCTCTCAAATAACGGAAGTTTAATTGCTAACTAGTTAACTAATTTGGCACATGGCAGAAAACAATTGGCCCTAAATAATTATAAGAGAGCGACCAACACCCATACGTATGATGAGAAACTTTCCATCGTACGGTTCCCTCGCCATTAGATCTAACTTGAATGGATTCCAGGCATTCCATTTGGCGCAATAGAGAAACTCATCTCTGCCCAATCTCTGGCTGTCATTGCCTTGTTGGAGCTCCAGCTTACCGGAGAAGGAGGGGATTGTGGCGGACGGTCTCCCTCGAGCACAAGCGGTGTCGACCTTAAACCAACGGCTAGCGTTGGAGCTTAGGATACCAGTACTAGGGCTTATGACGCTGGTGGTCGTAGTATGCTTCCAAGGATAAGGCGTGGGGAGGGAGAGGGTGATCTCCCGACCACCACCGGCCCATCGGAGCCTTAGGTTACTAGAGGAATAGAAGGAACGGAGGAGGAGAAATCTGATCGGTTGCAACAAATTTACAAAAGATGTGCATGTAGAGAGATCAAGAGAGAGGGGGAAGAGCGGAAGGAGCATGGATGTGACGGTGGCTAGCTCCTGGAGAGGGGGAAATACTAGCATGTGAGAATAAGGATCGGAAGATGTAGACTTGTGGGTGAATAGATGAGAATGTATATACCTGAATTTGATTTTAATCCAATAGCTAAAAAACAAGACTTGAGAAAATATCAGTTACCATGTAAATAGATAGCCCTATATCGAAAACAGAGCAAAGACAATCCAAAAAAAAAAAGGGAAAAAACAGAGCAGGATTGATCCTTCAGATTCACAACCCCATCCGACCCCGAGAGTGCTCTCACAAAAGCAAAAACCACCCACTCTGACGCGCGCTCCCCACGTCGTCTCCATCTCTTCTCCCTACCCACGGCCGTCTATATATATACCGCCATGCGCTCCCCACACGCTGCACACACACACACACACACACTCACTCACAGAGAGAGAGAGAGAGAGAGAGAGAGAGAGAGAGAGAGAGAGATTGAGCACTCGTTGTTCGCATAAGCCGCCAGAGTCCCCACACTGCGTGGTCCGTGCATGTGCTTGCCCGGCCGCTAATGCAACCCTTAATTAGGCGGGAGAAGATACTAGCCGCACAAAGCAAGAGCACGTCCGATTCGATCGCTTTGGTATAGTTTCCTTTCTTGTCCCATTTGGTGACGGACCGGTTAGCCCGGCCAAATCGTCCCGGATCGATCGACCGATATATATATATACATATATATATGGGGACGGCGGCCGGCGACGACGACCGGCGCCACGTGACTCACCATGCCGCGAAGGAGGGGCTCAACCTGTCGGCGCGGCGGCCGTTCGTGGAGGCGGTGCGGTCGGACCTCGCGGAGACGTTCTTCCCGGACGACCCGTTCCGGGGGTTCGGGGCGCTGCCGCCGGCGGCGCGGGCGTGGGGCGCACTCAAGTACTTCGTGCCGGCGCTGGAGTGGGCCCCGCGGTACGGCCTCGGCAAGTTCAAGTACGACCTCCTCGCCGGCGTCACCATTGCCAGCCTTGCCATCCCCCAGGGCATCAGCTACGCCAAACTCGCCAACCTCCCGACCATCATTGGCCTCTGTGCGTGCCAACACCAGCACTAGTTCGTTCTTGCTTTCGCACGTACGTCTTCGCCGTGCGCGGAGACGTGGACGTACGTTGATTTGCATACGAGTGCATTGCGTGCGCACCGATTAGTTAATCGTCGCTGCGTTTGGATTGTGTTATTACAGATTCGAGCTTCGTGCCGCCGTTGCTGTACGCGGTGTTCGGGAGCTCGAACAACCTTGCGGTGGGGACGGTGGCGGCGGCGTCGCTGCTGCTGGCGTCCATCATCGAGACGGAGGTGACGGCGGAGGAGAACCCGCAGCTGTACCTGCAGCTCTTCTACACCGCCGCCTTCTTCACCGGCGTCTTCCAGACTGCATTAGGTGTCTTTAGGTACGTGGTAAATTTCTCTATAACTAACCGGATTCTTAATTCATTACTCTGTTTCCGGTTAATTAACGTGGTAAACTTTAGTCCTAACTTTTAACTTTTCATTGTTGGTTGGTGAAGGTTAGGGCTAATAGTGGATTTCCTGTCGCGGTCGACGATCACCGGGTTCATGGGCGGCACGGCGACGATCATCATACTGCAGCAGCTCAAGGGCATGCTGGGGATGAAGCATTTCACTACCAAGACCGATCTCATCTCCGTCCTGCGCTCCATCTTCCATTACAGACATGAGGTGATCATTTACAACTTTCTGTTATCCTGCCCATACTTCTCTGCGCCTGACTAGGAGGAAGTTGGCTCGCTCTTTGCTTCTCCACTACTTTTTCCCGGTTTTTCTGGATGATAGTTAGGGTTTTTGGTTTATGCATTTTAGATTCTAGCTATTCACGAGAGAGAGTATGAAAAGAAACGGTCATGTACAACTTTGAATTAGATATAATGTCTACTATAATCAGTTAGTAGATACACTCTATTTAAAAATTAATTATTATAGTATAAAATATAAAATATATACAGAAGCTAAATAAGGTATATACAGAAGCCGTCGAAAAGAATATAGGTCTAAGAGTATAGAGTTTTTTCTTGGAATTTGGAGGCGAGAATAACCGCTAAAGGTAGCATGCAGCCGCACGCTAGAAAGCCGCATACGTAGGGAAGTTGTTGCAAGTTGCAACTAGCAACCACCCGTGTAACTTCTCCGAGGAATTAACCGCCGAGGAGAGAAAAAAACTTCTCCAAGTAGTATTAAATTACTGTTTGTTCCTGCAACTAGGACTTTCTCGAACTAAAATAGTAACTGAATCGTGTGGCGGACTCAAAAATTTTAGAATAGATATTCGAACTCAAGTGAATTATATTGGCCAAACCAACTAGCTAAGAAGCGACGTATACCTCTAATATTTCTTTTTAAAAAATCATGTACCCACGGTTTATTTTGTACATGCTATTTTATGATTTTATCTACGGAAATTGGACTCAAATGAGTATGAACAGCATTACAACCATCAAACCCATCTGGGCAAAGCCAAAATAGAGGGAAAAGGTTTCAGTTCTTAGTATTATCACGAGGTGTACTAAACATCCCTGAATAAATTTGTATCAAAATACATATACTCACTATGTGCAAACCAAGCAATACAAAAGTCAAGAACAAATGGAAATGGGTTCAAAACAGCGGCTTACTGGGTCCCTCAACAGTCTTCTGGGTGGTTGAAAGAAGTAAGCCACAATTTCAATTTACAATAATGACTAGACGTTTAAGTAATCTTAGGTGGTGATCGGTTCATTTGAAAAGTGAAGGCTTATGGTGAAAACTCTTGTGGTGAAAAAACAACATGGTGACGGAGGCTTATTTGACATAATTAAATCTAAAAAAATTAAAAAATATAAAAAATATGTTAGCCCATCACAAACAACGCAAACGAATACGAGAAAAAAGAACCGACAAAAAGCGCAAAAAAGTCAAAAATTCAGAAAAGACGAAATTATGAATAGTGCCAAAATAAGCTTAAGCCAATAAGCTTAAGCCAAAATAAGCCATAGTGAGCACGCCCTTAGAAACAGCATTGCCAAACAATCAACAGAATCTTACCAGTGATTGCGTGAACAGTGGTTATCAGACCCTCAATAATACCAAAGTTGTTATGAATGACCTGGTGGATGACATCAGAAAAGTGACACGAATTATGAGCATGACATAGAGAAGCCATACAATTCAACACCCTAAAAACAACCCTAACACAGAGCAAACCATTAAATCTACGAACTACCAAGCCATATCTGCCATCTAAATAGCATAATTAGGCAACTAAACCAACAATCACTCAGATCTAAGAAAGGAAATTACCAAATTAGGACGAAAAACACCTTAAGCATGCAGGCTGATAGCCTAATACAAATCGGAGCTAAAACCACCCTAAAGCCCTACAAGGCACCTGATCTACACATCATAGCGAGTGAAAACCACAGATCGAGACATATACCATGTAGTCGGTGGTGATGAAGAGGTCATTGATGGTGACGAGCTCCACATCCTCGTTCTGGAGGGCGACCCTGGCCACGAGCCTCCTGATCCTTCCGAAACCTACCCCAAAATCACACACGGAGACACGAACACCCACTCAAATCACCACAAATCCAACCAAATCACACCGAAAAGCACCGCCACCACGGAATCTGAGATCGGAGCGGAGCCATGGCCGGAGGGTCGCAGCGTGATCGGGTGGTGAGCTCGAGACTTCGGGAGCTGGACTGTTGGACTGAAGTCTGGAACCTCGGAGGCGGAGGCCGCGGAGCTTGGGAGACGGGAGCTGGATGGATCTACGCCGGAGGGTTGACTGGCTGAGGCTAGGGTTAGGGATTGGGATTTCAGATTTGGGAACGCCGAATCGGTGGGCCGCGGGGGGCACGGAAGGCAGGAGGGGAAGTGGAGGGGAGGTTGCACGGGGCCAGGGGCGGGGTTTGCGGGATCGCGCCGACATAGGGACGCGGGGTGCGGGGGTGGCCGGATGGGCCGAACGCCCGGGCCGAGCAAGATGTTGGGCTGACTGCTACGAATTTAGTTATTTTGGCTCAATTAAATATATACATATGCATTATATCTTATATATACTAGATTTTTTGCTAAAAAATTAGGTATTTAACTAAACACCTATAAACTACTGTAGATCCGTCCCTGGTCTCAGGGTTAACAATTTCTGAACAAAACAAACGTTCATCAATGATGTACGAACAAACAATATGTTTTACTGTCACCGGATCTTGTCTGTATTAGAAAGGACCCAATTATTCGTGGATCCTGCAAGCTGTGAAATAGTACATCAGGTGCGCGCGCCGAGGAAATGTCGTGGTTATTCGGTGCTATCTAGGCTTGTAAGCTAGGTTTATGTTTTTCACTACAGTGATTAAAATTACACTATAGTTGCTATTAACTTTTTTAGCGTTATTAAATTTTAAAAAGATAAAAAAAAATTATATCACCACAGACAATACAAAGAAATAAGAGAAAAAAAGATATGACTAAAAAAGCCTCATAATAAACCAAAAAAAGAAGAAGTTAAGAAACCAGCAGAAGCTCATTGAAGCAGAGCCTTAGCTTTCTGAACACTGTACCTTGGTGACAGGGCCGTTCCTGTTATTTTGTAGGCCCTAGGGCACGATAAACGTAAGACACTTCATTCTAATATAAATATGTAACAATACATTTTATATATAAAAAAGAAACTGATGTTACAAAAAAAATCTAAGATTTTTGTTCTGGATAGTATAGATATTACGTTAGAGACTTAGAGTGGTATTTAATAGATAATCAAAGAACAAAAATTCGTAAAAACGTACCATATATGCAACGGCTATATGAGGAGATTTCAGGTAGAACTATTACAAAATGAAAAATCGAAGGCAAATTCATGCATGTATACATACTAATATACATGGGCTAGGGGCCCAAGTTTTTATGGGCCCTAGACGGTCGCCCTTGCTGCCTAGGCCCAAGGCCGGCCCTGCTTGGTGACCTTGGTCAATGCCATATATAGACTAGAATTATCCATCTAAATTGTGCACGTCAGAATTATCAGACGCTAACATCTGACGTGTAGCACGTTCGTTTTTGTTCCAGACAAATGATTTCTGAGTGGAAAATGAAGGCGTAATATTCTGAACTGAAAGTCATCTTTTCATATTTGCAGTGGAAATGGCAGAGTGCAGTTCTTGGCATATGCTTCCTCCTGTTCTTGCTCTCAAGTAAGCACCTGGTAAGTGGGGATTTATACGATGGAATCTAGTTAAAAGAATACGCTACCTTAAGCCACTGATGATCCCATATTTAAAATGCCTACCTTTTGTTCATGTGAGCTGATCTGCAACATTTTCAGAGAAGGAAAATGCCAAAGTTGTTCTGGGTGTCGGCCATTGCGCCCTTCATGGTTGTCGTCATCGGAGGCGTCTTCGCTTTTCTTGTCAAGGGAGAGGAGCATGGCATCCCAATAGTAAGTCGTCCATTGCAAGATGTTCATTCACTTTGGCGCCCTCTGAAAAAAAAATACTTCGGGATGTTCAGACTTCAGCGCCACATTTTTTTTCAGTGCCTGACTACATGCTGAACGCTGCTTGCAACAGGTTGGTGACTTGAAGAAAGGGCTCAACCCTCTCTCCATTTCACAGTTGACATTCGATGCCAAGCACGTAAAGACGGCCGTGAAAGCAGGTCTCTTGTCTGGGATCCTAGCACTGGCGGTAGGAACATGATTTTGACTCACCTCTCAATCACGAAATTTTCGATGTTTTCACTGCGGCAAGCGTTCTCATCGACGTACATCGACTGTTCTTAGGAAGGAATAGCCGTTGGCCGAAGCTTGGCAATGGTGAAAAACGAACAGATTGACGGGAACAAGGAGATGATCGCGTTCGGCATCATGAACATTGCCGGTTCTTTCACCTCTTGTTACCTCACAACAGGTATAAACTTGCCTCTGCAACTTCTATTCAGAAGTGATACGTGCTGTCTTATCTTTGCTGACTGACAGTGTGTTGTTTCAGGGCCGTTCTCGAAGTCGGCGGTGAACTTCCACGCCGGGTGCAAGACGCCGATGTCGAACGTGGTGATGTCGGTGTGCATAATGCTGGTGCTGCTGTTCCTGGCTCCTCTCTTCAAGTACACCCCCCTGGTGGCGCTCTCTTCGATCATCGTCGTCGCCATGATAGGGCTGATCAAAGCCAAGGAGTTCTGCCACCTCTACAAGGTCGACAAGTTCGATTTCTGTATCTGCATGGTCGCTTTCGTGGGCGTCGTCTTCTTCACCATGGTCATTGGCCTCAGTGCATCAGTAAGCATCTACTACCATGCATGTGCTCTACTTATCCCCATCTACTCGGTAAATTTACCTTATACCAGTGTCATGTGACTCATGTTTCTCTGCATAATGTTGATGTGCTCCATTTTTGTTCATCTGCAGGTAGGCTTGTCACTAGTCAGGGCATTGTTGTATGTGGCTAGGCCTACCACTTGCAAGCTCGGAAGCATAGCGGGGAGCGAGACCTTCCGCGACATAAAGCAATACCCGTATGCCAAGAGCATCCCTAACATCCTCGTCTTGCAGCTGGGTTCTCCTATCTATTTCGTCAATGCGGGTTACTTGCGAGAAAGGTGAGCACAATACATGGTACTAGAAACCACTGTTCTCCTGCCTACCGTTTGGGTTCTGGATCTGTCATGTGATGAGATGTTAATCCACCCTGTTCCTTCAGGATTTTGAGATGGGTGGAGGACGAGGAGAACGTTTGCAAGCGAGACGGGCAAGATTTGCAATACGTGATTCTTGATCTTGGTGGTATGACCAAATATTTACTTCTCTCATTTCAGCCCTTTTCATCCGTCTCATGACTGATCCTCCTATGGAGTTCAGATAACCAAAATCTTTAGCTTGACATGTCTGAACATTGTAGGTGTGACTTCAATCGACAACACGGGAATCGGTATGCTAGGCGAAGTTCACAAGAGCCTCGACCGGAAAGGGACCAGGGTAAACTAAACCCCAATAATACAGCCTATTGCTACTGCTCATTCTGAACCCTAGTTGCAGGATGTGATCGGTAAGTACACATGTTTGATCGCTGCAGATAGCTCTGACAAATCCCAGGCTAGAGGTGACAGAGAAGCTGGTGCTGTCTGGATGCATCAAGGACATCATAGGAGAGGAGTGGGTGTTCCTGACCGTCAAGGACGCCATCACCGCATGCCGGTACGCGCTGCAGAGCTCCAGAAGCAAGGGGGAAAACGAAGTGTAGCTTTCGTGGACATATCTGTACGTTTAGGGAGTGTAGCTGTAGATACTGTTGTGGCAGGCAAGCAAGGCGCGTTGTGAGGCATGGACGATGGTACAAGAAGTCCTTCGCGTAGTAGTCTCGTTGTAGATGCCATTTGCCATCGCTTTGCCGTATCCGGTTCGTCCTTTCTAAGCAAGAGGATTAATAGCAAAAAATAAGTGCTTTCGTACTTGGTAAGTCCATGTTACAAAAATTTGAATACATGAGTAATCATCTCTATCTCCTATACTATAACTTTTAGCATCATCAACATTCATTCAAGTTTCAGGATCTATATCGGAAAAGAGATTTTTCAAAAGAGCATTTAAAACTCTACTCTACTGTTCACCTGCTTCTAATCCAGGAGATATGCGTGAATCATATTTTAAACACTGCGTAGATTATATCATTTTACCTATTGTTACCCTAAATATGATGGTCATTGATGCTTCGTATTTTCTTATATACGATGCTAGTCAGAGTACATAATATTTTCCTACATTTTCATATATTATACCTCCATCCAGCTAGGTATTTTTAGGGGTGCAAACGGATCGGATTCGGACGGATATTATTGTTATCATATCCTAACCCATGTTTTTTCTCCGGATTCGGTACCAATCGGATTCGGTGCCGGATTGATCAGGATTAACCCGAGCCGTTTGCACCCCTACTTGTTTGTAAGGAATGCATGCAGTACAACAAATGGAGTAGGAGGATGTACTGTCAAGAACTTGATGTTACTACTTAATAGCTGATGTGGAAGATTTTATTTTACCATTGCAAAAGAAAATGAAACGTCAAATAGTAACACTAACCTGAAATCAAACTTGAAGACGTATCGGATTCGGACGGATATTATTGTTACCATATCCTAACCCATATTTTTTCTCCGGATTCGGTACCAATCGGATTCGGTGCTGAATCGATCGGGATTAACCCGACTCGTTTGCACCCCTAGGTATTTCCTAGCCGTTGTGACGGGCTTCCATTACCTGCCACCATCTTGCACTAAATATAGGCGCACTCACTTGAGCCAATAATGCCTTCATCTCGACATTACCATGACCTGACAGTACTCATTCTCCTAGTACTACACACCCATATAGAGTGCATAACAACTTAATAGTATAATGAGCTCAGCCCGTCTTAGATAAGATCGTGGTTGATACGATTTCAGTACCACACACAACACAAGTGAGAATGGTTTGACTCTTATATAATTAACTCTACGTAGAGTGAGCCTTTGACCTGTCACAACTTATCGTCACCTCCTCTGAGCTCTCCCTACCCACCACCATAATAGTTAAAGTCAACCAGGGCTCCATCACTCGGCTTATCCCCAAATCAATATCATCGTCCATTCTTATTTTTAGGAAATAGTATTTTGGTGCAAGCATAGATTTATAGTTTGTAAAAATATATTTTAGTGGAATTAAAGTCATCATCAATCTAAATGATCAAAAAGGGGGACTTGCCTGAGTTTTTCGTAATTGAGTAGGAACCCAGTGTTGGCTATCGGAGGTTTATTTCCTGATCGCTTCACGTAGTTCGGCACGTATACCGAAGCTTAGTCGATAAGAATTTAAGAAAACAACGAGTGGCAGTGTGACAAGTCCTACGATCGAATAGTTTGATGTTGTATTAGTACTTGCATTAATCACGTGTTAGTTAATTTATTAAAAACCCAACATTTTTCTAATGTATTTCCTTTGCCTAACTGGCTTGAATTGCATGCTGCAACTCTGTATGGGCTGTACATGCAACTCTATATGGGCTGTACTGTCATCACAACCCATTTAATTGGCGAATTTTTTTACGAATAATTTATTTTTTATTCGAAATAACAGAAATATATCCTGCTAATTTTTTTTTACAAAAATAGGCTCCAGTCGCCTAACTGTCGGGCGACTGTAGCCTATCGCCTAACGGCCAAGCAAAACGCAAGTAATCCACTGGCCGTTAGACGAATTATTCCAATCGTCTAACGGTCGAGCAACTGCAATTGTTGTCGCCCAACGGTTAGGCGACTGTGCTTCCCGTCGCCGAAGGGTTGGACGACTGGAAGCTTAGATAAAAGAGCCGCGCGGCCGAGGGGCCGAGGCCGCTCGACCGCGCGCTGAACAGAAGCGACATCGACCGAAAAGGAGACGACGGTGGAGAGAAGGAGAGGAAAGAAAAGAGAGGAGAGAAAAGGAGAGGGAGAAAAGGAGAGGGAGGAGGGGAGGAGAGGAGAGGAAGGAAGAGAGGAGAGGTGGCCCGGGCGGCGGCCACCTCTCCTCTATAGACGACAGTGGCTGGGGCGGCGGTGGCTCGGGCGGAGGTGGCGGTGGGGCGGCGGCGGCAACGGCGGCTCGGGGTAGGCGGTGGCAGGCGGCGGCGACCTAGGCGGCGTCGGAGGCAAAGAAGAACAACATTTGTATTTTCTCTTCAAACTTAGTATATGTGATCCGTCATGAGTTTGAGGGGGTGTTAAGAATAGAATATGCCCCATGAATATACACATAATATTCATAACATGAATTATTGACTAATTTCTTCACAAGGACTACAAATAATTTTGATTAGTATTGCTTTCAAAGAAACATGTGATAACTGTCTGGTTACTGCTTGTTAGTGGCCAAATGAGCTGCAGCTGCTAACGGATACCAAATCCTGGTTTGTTTTAATTATAAATTATGACCAAGCTATGCCTGAACTTTGTTGATTCCAGGTGAATGTGGCCAGGTCATGGGTGAAGAACATCGGAGTATGGAACTGGTTGGTTTATGGTAGTTATCGGCAAACTAGTGGGGCTGAGAACTAATCTGATTCCGGTTTCTGGGATCCTCGCACTTGCTGTTAAAATTGGTAGAATTTGCTTGGTAGCAACTTTCCCTTACAGCCTAACTTGACCATTTCCTTCACACAATTCTCTGAAATTTTCCCAGTTGAAAAGCACGGGAATATATACAACTGCACACGGCTGATTTACGACCAGCTACCACCAGTTCCGATGTGTTAACTGGATTTGGCTAGTGTTTTGTTCAGGACAAAATTTGTGTCATAACATGAAAATTTTGGGCACTTCTGTCCATTGTGGCCAAATGCGGTTTAAATTTGGTGTGCTGAAATTTAGGACCTCAATATTTCAGCACACCACATTGTGTCCTGAATGTGGTGCAACTTCAGTCGCGAACAAAACAGGCACTGCATTTTTTAGATGCCTTTCTTTTCTTGCTTTGGCTTTATCTCACTAGCAAACCTATTGTCGCCTTGAAACAAGTCCTATGAAGTTATTTGGTACTCCCATCTTTATAACATTTGTGACTATAAGTATCATGTAACTCATTCTGTGCAATTTGTCATTTATCAGAAGTACTTTTCAATCATCTGATTTGTTCTTGAAAGTTCCAACTACTCTCTCACCAGGGCGTGTCACATGGTACCGGGCTATGGTTGCACTTGTTAGAGATATGATTGCATTGTATTAGGATAGTTTGGATTTTTTCCATACATGTGCTCTTTCCTTATATGTATTCTTTCCATATTGCCATCCTGTACTCGTGTATATATACCGGCCCTTTGGCCTCATATGAATACAAGCGCTATTCATAACAGCACTTTTGGTTCAGACTCCATAATCATATCTTGTCCGTTATCTGATGTAATTTAAGATGAAGCTTTTCAACTTGTTTCCCAGCAAATCATGACCATTGGACTGGGGCACTTTAGTGACTAAAATTACCATTAGTGCAGTACTTCATAGGTTCAATTTCACCGATAACTAGCAATTCTAGTTAAATCTTAAATGTGGCATCCATCTAATCATATTGGATTGTATTCTCGTATTTCTTGTACTGGGCCTAAGCCCGTATTTGATCCCTCTTTTTTGCTGTATTTTAATGAAATTAGGCTGCCAATATTGACTGGTGCTATTGGGGCAACATATAGTCCACCTTATTTTGGCAGTTATTATCCCCAACCTTCTGAATTTTCATCTTCATCAGTATCTCCAAGGTAAAAATCAAGCTCTATTGTCTTTTATATTACAGGGTTTCAGATTTCATATTCTCATCTGTATAAGTTTGTACTTTGGGATATGAACAAGCTAGCTGGTATTTGCCTAACCACAATTGTCGTTACATGTGCATCAGTTGCAGTTGGAGTTTATCCTCTGAAGTCTGAACGTAATATCACTAAAGATAATCGTTTCCTGATCAGGTTGATGCTAAAGATTTTAGTTGTCTTCAATGTAATTACAATAACAACATACAGATGTTACACCTTAATCTCAGAGCTGAGATTTTCTGGTTACACTTCATTTAATTGATGGTTTTGACAATAACATGTTTTCGGTCCAAATCGTATTTTGGCTTTAGCTGCCTTTCTGGGAACTTGAGTAGAGCAGTTATACAATAGTGGAAATCAATACATTCACGTCTGGGTGTGTGGGTTTCCTGTGTTTATTCTGGCCAGTTTGTTCCAGATTCGAGTTTTTCTATCCATGTAGTGCCTGTGTTTTCTTTTCTTCCTTTTTGGTAGAGGTTGTAGGTCATGAACTTGTACAGCGTAAAAACAAACCTCGCCGGTAAGTTCAGGGATCATGGGAATTATTTAAGCCTATGCTTGTGTTAACAGCAAGTGTACGTATTGACATCCTTACAATTTGTTAGATACTCGGAGATGAACTTTGCCTCGTGAACATAATGGGTTTGGTGATGATGAGAATTGACAACCAAAGTGGATTCACAGAACCAGCTTTCAGTCTTTATAGAACTAGCACAATCTATTGCTAGAGCAGTCAATTATATTGCCGCGCGGATCAGTACTTTCTTGATACCAAGTCCTGAGCCCCTTGTTAAACTTAAGCCTTTTATCTGAATCATTTCGTTTTGTTCAGTATAACCACATACACCAGGTATGGACACTTTTTTCTTTTATAGCTTTTTAAGTAGTCGTGATCTTGGAATCTAAAGATGGTGCCTTCTCCATTATTTACTGCACATTATCTTATTTGCATTGGTTTGTGAATATCTACGCTTTGGAATCTAAAGATGGTGCCTCTGGTGGGCTTGTAGTACTGAGTTGTTAGGTGAGATCTCCGTGGCATACGATATGCTACAGAGTTTGGCTCATGAGGATGGTATTAAATACTGATTGCTTATGACCTTGTCAGGTTTCTCTCCCGTGAAGGACCCGAGGTGGCTGTTGCGTTCGTCCTCTGTAGTAGTTTTGAGTGTTCGTTTTCTCAGCGTGGCCTTTGTTAGATACTTAAAAGTCAGCACCTCGCACTGGCATCACAAGATAAACCATACATGTCATCTTTTTTTTGTCATGCTGATTGGTTCTTGCGTGCTGCTGGGATATGGCTCAAGCAAGTTTTGTGTCCAAGTCGTATTATACCGACTTGTTCCCCCTACAGAGGGGAAAGGAGTCAATATTGCATCTATACGTGTGACTATTCGCTCAACTTGAGCATCTGGTTGGAACCGCAGAGATTTCCCTAGGAATTGGGCAAAACGGGTAAGGGAAGCCCCTGCTGTGCCCATGTCGCGTCCTCTTCATCATACAGCTTTGTTCTTTGCGCTGCGGTTGATGTTTTTTATCTGTATTTTTTTATATGACAATAAATGGTGGGCACGTTGACATGAACAGCGTGTACGGTTTTGAGCTGTTTAGAGAATTTGTTTCAAGAGACAACCCTGATTGTTTAGATTTTTGAAAAAGCTCAAAGGCAAAGACCCGCTCTTCTTCTGTTTTTTCTTTATTCTTTTGCGTGGTATAACATGTTTTTTCTTCTTTTTTAAAAATTTTTAATTTTGAAAAAAGCTAATAGCCGCTAGAGCGTATTTGCAACTAAATGGCAATAGTTGAAACCATGAGTTAGGGTTTTTAAACTTTGGAGCAGGGTAAGCCAAAAGAATAGGACCTACGTCCATTCATTTGGCGTCCCACCCTCCAAACATGGTCGCGTTGTCGTCTGGCTTAACATGGCAGAGGGAGCCCACTTCAGTTTATGAGCTGGCCAAAACCAGCATCCTATCTGCTGCGAGTCGTGTTCTTCATGGATAACACAATACATCGCGGCGGGAAATCCTAGGGTCTGTCCTTTACGATTTCTAAAAGCGATTTTTAATTTTTGCTACAGTAAGTAACTTTTAAATAGAGTATTTTTTAAGACAATATCTACAAGTTAATTGTAGTATAAATTAAAAGTCTAACATCTGTATCAACCAAAATCGTAAGTGAGTATCTCTCTCTGTAATCTCTGTCGTAAACAGTCAAAATTTAAAATTTTCAATTAAAAGCCATAAACCGTATAAATAAAAACAGACCCCTAGGGGCTCATGTCTGATTGCCCGCCTGAAGGGACCGAACGATGGCTTCTCTTTCCCTTGGATATGATCGGCAATCTTCACAAGTGCCACTCTAGTGCTCCTCTACTTTCTCATGGTCTCGTTTTTCCCTAGGAAGCATGCCTGGTACGGGTCTTAGCCTCTCTCACGAGACACGCTCACGCTCTGTTACTTTACTGAGCCTATGGCACATCGCCTCTCATTTCGAAGAACTAGGCAACATGCACACCGTATTTCTGGTAAAATGTCATGCGTCTCATTTCTCAAGAAACCAGAGGCACGGCATACGAGAGTACATGACATCTAAAGGCATGTTTTTTTATCTCACAGGTCAGCGATTTTTAGCTTTTGCTACAGTATCTAACTTTTAAACGAAGTATTTTCGTAATACGCGGTCTACAAGTTAAACGATCTATACGTTAAAAGCCTAACATTTGTACTAGCCAAAATAGCAAGTAAGTATCTGTCTCTCCGTAATCTGTAACGTAAAGAGCTAAAATTCAAAATTTTCAACTAAAAATTACAGCCAAAAAGATCAGACCCAAAGTTTCATAACAAAAGCATAGTACTCTATTCGGTTCTGGTGGCTCAGTGATTCGCAAAGAGGCGAACCGAATGCTACACCCAATCCCTCTTGGGTACGCAAGCGTACGGCACCACCTGCTACCCTCCCACTGGGCCAATAATTCTGTGCACTGTTGGTGTCCATCTCAAAACAAAAAAGGAGAAGAAGAAAGAGAGGAAGAAGATAGGTCATAGATGCACATCGCCGCGCCTCCTCAGCGAACAAATAAATCGCCGAGGCCCACCACTATATTCCGCCACTGTTCGCCAAAGCTGGGAGCGATTGGGATGTTTGCGCGTAGCTTCATCTCCCAATTGGATGGAGCCCATTCGGATCTTGTCAAACCAAGTCGATGTGCGTTATGCTTTCGGAAAGTAAAACGGTGACCACAGAAAACATTTACGAATAATACTTTCGTGAACACGTAGGTGAAGTGCGTTTCTTTGCGTTAATAAGGGAGCATTTGCAATTAATTTGCATAGACTGAACGGGTCTAGAGGAGCAAATTGCCATAGAATTTGCCAAGTTTGCATGTACACTGGCAATTGCCAAAGGTTAAAAGGTCGTCGCTTGCAAAGTCGTGGCCTACAACGGCGAGAACCGCTGTGGCATGCGTCTATGATGGTGACCTAAGGATATTTCATATTCCCCCGGCCATATTTGAACTTTTGTCATCCGTCGGCACAAGGGCAAGTGGATATCTTTTCGGTTTATGGTTTTTTCTAATTAAATAAATAGGACAACTTCTTCGTCATCTTTTCAAAATAACTTATCAGGACAATCTTTTCTAAGTGACTTATTGGCATTCGGCTCGTTTTCATAAACACTCACGCTAGACTCAAAAACCTTCAGCCGCAACAAAAAAAGAACCCATACTTCTATATGGGTGATGATGCCTTGCTTCTATGCCTTTTGCCTAACTTACATTGACATATTATAGAACCATGTTGGAAACGTCCATGGTTTATTTGTATTAAACAATTAGCAATCATATTGAGTTAAAATTTGAATTTATGAAAGTTTACAAGTTTTCAAAATTGCTGTCAAGCTAGGGGCGGTGCGGCTGTAAGTTCAAACTTCATTAAGCTGGTTTTAGTGATAATGACAAATAGAACTATGAGACTAACTTTTTATTGATTATGACATTGCTTAGTCTTATTTGGATAAAAAGGTGAAAATCATGGAGGTATGCATTCGACATCTTATTCTTATATCTTGTTGCACTCCTCACATTCAAATATATGATTAAATGATAAATCTATATATGAAACTAACTTATTTGTTGAAATATTACATTATCTAGTCTTATTTGGATGTAAAGGTAAAAATAATATAGGTATGCATTCGATGTCATATTTCTTATATATCTCATTGCATTCCTCGGATCTAAAATATAGGCTAGACCCCACCAAAAGACTAACTTGAATATGTGCATATATTTCATTACATATTCTTGTACGCACACATTTAGGAGAGTTCACTCTATGCTTTGTGATTTTATTAAGTATTGATCTATATTTCCCTTTCTATACTTATTAGGATCTATACTTTGAAACGTATTCTTTGAGTACATAAAAGTTGTGTAGTTCATATATACTTATGATTAATTTAAATTAAATAAATTGTAATTATGTTGTCATCAATCATTAAACGAAAGGATTGAATAATCTAGTTCCTCTATTGTGTGTTAATGGTTGGATAATTAATAACAATCAGTTCAGTAAGCTTTGCTAGTAAATAATCTCAAAGATAAACACTCACATTCAAATGAGTTAATTGTTTAAGAAACTTATCATAGAGTATACAATTGTTGTGCACATGTTGTATACTCGCAAGTATACAATTGTTGTGTACATGTTGTATACTCGTAAATCATTTTCTATCTTATTATTTGTTGAGATTGTCATAAATTATTAAAAAAAGGAAGATTGTGGAATCTAGCCCCTCCATTATGAGTTAATGGTGAAATTTTGGTAATTAATGGCAATTGATTTGTTGACTAATATTTTTTATGAGTTGAATGAATAGGTTAGGTTCCACAAATAATGATAACTTGGGATGACTTCATGTGTTAAAGATTATCAAATCAAAATACGAGATGGAAGATGGCTTCATGGGTTGAAGGTAATAAAGAAGAGGAGATGATCATGAGTTGATTAAAATCCCGAAGAGAAGTTGATCAAGACTCCCAAGAGTAGATGTTCATGAGTTGATCATCAAGTCAAGAGAAGACATATTATGTGTTGATGGAGTTCAAGTGAAGGATACATCATGGGTTGATGCATATCAAAACAATGATCCAGACTTAAAGTAGAGATGTGTATCATCAAGTTTCAAGAGGATGCTCAAGTCAAATGTATGACTAGTTAGGGCTAAGAATGTGTTTCTAGTCTTTTACCAGTTTTGGTATTTGTTTGAAAGACTAGATTGCTATTATAGGTTATCATACTATTAAGAGGGGTCATATCTAGTAGCTTGAGTCTCATCATATGTTGATAGCTCAAATCACACTTATTTTAGATCTCCGTGGCATAATGATTATATTTACGAATGCGTTTTGCAAATAGTTGAAACACATGTGTTAAATTCTTGTAGTATGGAACTACACATTGCGAATATATTTTACAAGTGTTTGAAGTCCATGTTTCCTGCTTCTTGTGATATGAGGCTTATATTTGCAAACGGTTGAAGCTTATGTGCAATCCTTGTGTTTGACGCGAGAAATCGCTCACAGATTTCTGGCCTCGAGGTATAAGATGTGATGTGTCAGTGTACTAAAATACACAAAAATAAATAAACACAACAAAAATAGGGAAAACATGTATTTATTCATTCATTTGAGAAGAACAAAATTACAAGTTCCATTTATATATATACGCTCCGTAGCCTGCTTTGCATAGCAGATCTGACATAGACGATGTGGTGTCTTGATTCCCAGGGCCTCGGAAGGCCCTCGGTTAATTACATCCAAAGGATAACCCACGGAAAACATCTGATTAAGCTATGCATTGATCGTCGTCTTCAGTCTTTGCATTACATTCTCCATGACAAGGATGAATGATTAATAAGGGTATGGACGTTGGCATTATCCACAGCTTCGTCAGTCTATGGGGCCGTTGATAGCATGGTCGTTACACTTGACCGCGCCCGCCCATATCATTCGACCTCATCCGTATCGAACGGACACAACGGAAGTGATTTGAAGTGTGCGTGATTAACGTCTAGCATGACTGATCCAACGATAATGGTAGCCACAATCGATGTCATGGGCGTAGCCCAAATGGAAGGATTAGTAGAGCAGGCTGCAGGGTCTAGCATTAATGTGATCGACAGCCATCGGAAATCATCCGTGGTCGAGATCCATCATAGTTGAAGCCCGCCAAGAAATGTCTGTGGTCGAAATCCACCGTGGTCAAAATCCATCAGGAGATGCCAGTGGTCGAAATCCATTGTGGTCGAAACCCATCAGGAGTGCTTAGTGGTCGATACTGTGATAAAATTTGTCGGGAAATCTCCATGGTCGAAAGTCACATGACACCATGGGGAAACATCCGGGGTTGGTAGCCATCGTGGTCGCATGTCACCATAGTCGACACCATCAGGAAACATCCGTGGTCTAAAGTCATATGGTCGACACCATCAGGAAATCTCCATGGTCGGAAGTCACATGGTTGAAAAGGCACTGCTGTTAAAACCCATTGGAAGATAGATATGGTCGAAACCCACCGTGGTCGAAACACATCGAAAGTTAGCCATGGTCAAAACCCACCATGGTAGAAACCCATCAGAAGACAGCCGTGGTCGAAAGCCCACTATGGTCAAAGGGAGTACTCGTTGGAGTACTGAGCCACGATGATCGTAGATTTGCGATCGAAGAAGTATGCGTACAGCAAGTAGTCAAAGAGGCTTGACTCTGGCAAGTGTCATATGCGTCCGTCTTTAGGAGGTGGTTGTAGGTGTTCGGCTTTGACGAGCGGTTGGAGGCGTTCGGCTTCAAAGAGTGATAGAAGGATCCTAACTTCAGCAAATGATCAAAGATCCCAACTTCAGCAAACGATCGGAGATCCAACTTCGGCAAGCGATCGGAGATCCGACTTCGGCAAGCGATCGGAGGCCCAACTTCAGTAAGCGATCGGAGGCCCCTACTTCAGCAAGCAATCGGAGGCGCTCGACTATGCGAGCTATCGGAGACACCTACTCACAGGAATGATCTGAGGCGTTTAGCTTTGCGAGCGATCGAAGGGCCTGACTTGGGAAGTGATTAGGGGCTCACGACTGCAGAAGCGATCAGAGCATTCGATCATGAACAAAGGTCAGGAACGCCCACATTCGGAAAGCGAACGGGGACTTTGGCTTCTAAAGCGATCGGGGGTGCTAACCTCGGCCGACGATCGGGGCTCATGACTTTTGAAGCGATCGGAGGTGCTGACTTCGACCAGTGATCGGGAGCTAGTGACTTTGAACAGCGGTCGGAGATGCTTGACTTTAGCCGGCGATCGGAGACATGCGGCTTTTGGAAGTGATCAGGGACATGCACGACTTCGAAAGTGATCGACAACGGTCGTGGTGGCCTGGCGACATTGCCGTTGTAGCCGTTGCTCGTCGTATGCATCTTAAGTAGCTGCAAAAGAAAGCTAGGAGACTGTTTTTACTGTTCTCAACATAGGAGGCTTTGATCATTTCCTCAGGCCTCTCTCTGGTTTCTCCTTCTCTGCTTTCTATCTTTCTTTTTGCCTCTGCTCTCCGTCCATGGTGTTTGGCCTTGCGATTGCCTCTTCGTTCGCCTCTGCGTCTACGTCCGAGGGTGTGTTTTCGCTTTTGCGTCTTCCCTGCATCCGCTTCTGCCTCCCCTTTTATAGGCATGGGCGGGGGGGCCGTAGGTGTCGTATACGTCTTCAACACAGTGTCGATTGCCGTTTAAATTGAGATAAGATTGCAATAGTGATAAGATTCTTGATCGACTACGGATTAGTTACCATCTGAGACTTTGCTTTCATATTGGAGATTTGTTAAGCGTTATCTCCAACTGGATTATGATACGGTGCGACCATGCCTTGTTGTTGATGATCTACAATAGCAATCGAACTGCACAATGTGGTTGTATCAGTTTGATCGACACAACGTAGTCGTAACTGAAGAACGTGCTCGACACCTAGGTGGTCGAAGACGTGGTCGCAAGAACGTGGTCGTAACAGCTGGTCGACCCAGTGTGACACAACGTGGTCGTATCAGCCGGTTGACTGTGATCGAAAACAATGTACTCAATGCCCCAAGTGGTCGCATCATGGGTCAGACGTGATCGTATCGGCCTGGTCGGCAAACATGGTTGATATGGTGTGATCGAAACAACCACTCGATCCCCCAGCGATCGAAACATAGTCGTTTTGATCAACATGCTCGATAACGTGGTGGATACGGTGAGATTGCCTAGTCGTGTTGGTACAAAAACTCATCAAACACCTTGTAGTATGAGACTTAGGTTTGCGAATGTGTTTTGTAAACATGATGAGTCCAGTACCCATACCTTGTGACATGATTCCAAAAGTGCCTAAATGTGTTTTGCAACTTGTTAAGAATCATAGTTGATCCTTGTGTGCATGACATTATAATTTACAAATGTGTTTTGTAAAATTTGTTGAAGTATATGCATTTTTCAGAAAAATTGGAACTACCATTGTATGTCTTGCGGAACTACCACTGGGTGGAACTACTGATGTATGTCTTGCGAAACTATCGCTAGGCAAAACTACCGGCGTTAAGATCACGATACTACCGCGTCGGTTGGTCGTAGACCAGCGTAATCGAAGACCTATGTGGTAGAAGATTGATGTGGTCGAAGATCAACGTGATCGAAGATCTGTGTAGTTGAAAACCGTAGTCTCTGGCTCGTGTGAGAGGTCGACCTGCCTGCGGTACTCTTGACTGTGTGGTGCAAGACGACCGAGTTCTGATATGATCAATTTATCTGCTGTATGTTTTTTCTAGAGGGATACTTTTGGGAGATTTGTCCTTCCCTGAAAAATGGTAATTTCACATGTGCGAAGCGGTACTATCGTTGTGTGGTAGTACCAAGTTATGTGTGAGCGGTAGTACCGACATAGGCTGTAACGGCTAGTTTTCTAACCGTTATGAGAGGAGCGGTAATACCGACCCTTTGCCTGTGGTACTACCGGTTGTCCTGATTTTTATCCCCAACGGCTAGTTTTGTTGTGTGGAGTACAAATACCCCCTTGTGGCCGGTTGGAGAAAAGTAAGACTTGACTATGTTTCATTCATTTGAGCTAGTGTGAGGTTCTCCTCTCAATGATGTATATATTACACCTTGTGAGTAAGGAGAAAGACTCTAAATTGCATGTATTGCATCTAGAGGTGGATTTCGTATCCACTTGAGATTGTGCATTCGTTGCATGTAGTGAGAGTCAAGTAAGGGGCTTGACTTATTACTCTTGGAGGTTGCCGACTCCTAGACGATGTTCGAGGCGTCATGCGTGGTGATCTTCTCAAAGAAGGTTATGGGAAGACCCAGCGTATTGTGAAGGTTAAAGCTCATCTACTTGGAGCGAAAAAGAGCTACCACTAGTGGATTTGAGGTGGAAGGCTTAATTCGTGGAGCCGATCCAATTAGTTTGGGTCTACCTCAACGTGAACTAGGAGAGACCGGCAAGTCTCTGAACACCATGGTAAAAAAGAACCATGTCATATAAGCGATGAAGATGTCTTACGATGATCATGTTTCGTTCATGTAGGGATCACCTATAGTAAAATCTTGAAGGTTGCCTGTTTTGGTTTGATTTGGAGCTCTTATTGTGATGTCTTATTCCTATGGTTTTTGACTCAAATTTTTAGATGCTCTTGCTTGCTGTGATATATGAGAACCCATCGAGGGCCATCTTGGCTATCTTCAACCCATGAGCAAATCTTATCTCAAGTTTTTGAGTTTTATCTGGTTTTAGTGCAAGCTTGCTTGTTTTGAAGAAATGTTAGAATTTTAGCTAAGATCTAGCCATCCTTGGATGTACTAGATTCTTGAGATCGTCAGCAAGGTGTGTATAGAGTTTTAAATTATTTAGAGATGTATTTTGGAGATTGCACTATTTTTGTTTTGGCTCGGTTTGACTTTCAGTTCTGAAAATAGGAGTGTGATCCAATTGCCCCTGGACCTACGGCCCGTTCAGAAGCCGGTCAAACTGGCCATCTCTAGCGGTCAGATCGCTTGATCGATCTAACCGCTTCCTAGTAGCGGTCCGACCGGCTCTGAGGAGTTGAACTCCATTTGCTTCCTTGTTTTTGTGAGTGCTTTATTGGTGAGCAAATCTAATCTGCCCAGCTTCCAGTAGTTAGTATAGTAAAAGTTTTAGAATACATCATTCACCTTATCTGATTACCATCTCATGTCCAACACATATATTCCCCCACCGAATGAAAGTCGTCTAACCTGCAAATTTTCTTTCTTCTGGTTTACTTACGTACTGACGAAAGGCCAGCCATTCATTAGCATGCATGATTGAGTTCTATTATATGGTTATGCTTTAGCTCAAGGTATTGTCCCTAATTGGTGTTATCTTCTACTTAGTAACACATTGCAATGTGTTCTCAGATGCATAATTCCACCGGTGCTAGTGCCAATAAGCAAGCACATTGTCACATGGAGAGCTTAGCAGCTTGTCCCCTTGTCAAACCGGTGCCTGACTGTGTCTTGCACCAACCAAAGTTAATTATATTTCTTGGAAGTTGCTTCAGACTTTTGAGTAATAAGCCACTTCGTAGTTCGTACTACTACTATATATGCCCCTCCCTTACCTCATTTCAGGTACTTTGGTAGGTCTACTGGCTCAGCTCGCATACTTGTCTCTTCTCACGCAAAGCTGTGCTGTTTTACGTATGCCCTGCGTATCATCGGTAGATCCCAGCCAATCTTGACGCGAGGGAAATATTGGTTGCCTTTTAAAAGGGCGTTTGCACTTTGCAGTGTGGTGTTAACTTCAGACCTTCACTTCAGAGAGAGAGAGAGAGAGAGAGAGAGAGAGAGATGGGGAGGAAGCTAGGTTTTGATAAGGTCCTAGACTGCTTCTCCCTCTCCCTGTGTGGAAACGCTTGTGTCTGCATACATTCCGTGGAAGATGAGGAGGAGGCCATCGAGAGGGAGGCCTTGGTGAGTGCTCAGCTGGATGAGCTGATGAAGCTTAAGGATTTAGTCGATGGAGCTAAGAGTCTTGCCTTCCATCTAGAGCCAAAGGTAAACCCCCCGTTCTTTGAGACACCTCTCTGCAGACCATGTTGGCTACCGTTCGCTTCACTTGCATAACATGCTCTGTGCATCTGTCTTTTTTGCTTGGTGCAGACTGTGGAGCTCAGGGTGTCCATGCACTGCTATGGATGTGCCAGGAAAGTTCAGAAGCACATCTCCAAGATGGACGGTATGAGAACTGATCGTTTAATCTTTTTTGGGAGTGTTCAGATTCTTTTGATAGGTTCTAGGGCTAAAAGGATGCATGCTGAAGTACTTGCTATCATAAAGTGAACTTTTCTTTTACCAGACCAACAAAACTACAAGTTTATACAACTGATCGCACTGAGCTTATTATTAGCTGGTTCTTCACTCAGGAACAAGTTGCCCACTTGTACTTTCCCTTCATGCCCTTTTCATTGCAATTACTCGAGAACTCACACAACAATAGCACATCTTATTTTACTCTTGGGACATAGGAGTGAAATTTCTTTCAACATTTTGTAGAATTAAAGACAAAAGAGCTTGTTCTGAAGGTGCTTTTGCAGCCCGTCAACTGCTGGGGAAATGGTTAAGTGAAATAGAAATAAAACTCTAGAGGCACGCTGCTGGAATACTACCGTAAGACCAATACTACCTACTGTGTGACTTGTGACAATTTCTCTTGACCAGCTTCCTGACAATCTGTGAACTGAACTGACAGGAAAGCTGACATGCTGCTTCTTTCTTTGCTTCAGCATCCCCTGAGTGTGCCTATGCATATGCAAGTGTGCATTTCTTATTAGTGAAGCGAAGCATTAGTATATCTAGGATCTCCAAGTAATCACCGAGTGTGAAATTGCACACATCATAGAATGGAAGAATTTTTGTAAACGTAGAGTAGTAGTAGCACATGGGCGTCTTTGGGACGTGAGCAGTTACAGAGTTTCAGAAGCATTTGGAGCAGCGATAAGACGCGCCTGTCAGATGCAGGAAGAAAAACGCGCTCCAGTGGCTGACCTTTGTGCCCCTCCAATCATTTTGACACATGAAACGAACCAAAGATTAGCACTGCTCTGCTTCCCTAATTGCTGGGTTAATGGTGAACAGTAGTAAACACGTCCACACAGCAATACGCTCTAGAAAGTTTTTAGCTATTGGCACCATGTTACAGATCACAAAAACAGTGACCATCCTCTGCTCCTGAGTTGGTTTTGGCTGCGCAGGCAGGCAACCAAATGCACGCATTGCGTCGCATGGATGCTACGGCACATGTTTGTACTGTGCACATGTGTAGGGCTACCTGCCTTTTCTGGGAAAGCTTAGGTGACAACACACAGTCGGTGGCCAAGTTTTGCCACTGATAAAAGTTTGCCAACCATGAGTACCACACTACCACCTCCGTCGGACGGCTCATGTGCACCCAATGGGCAGGGCAGCTCAGCCGCCCAGATTTGACCTCGTGCGTTGGGCATATTCGTCTTGGAAAATTTCCTTCATATTCGTTCAGGCTTGGTTCATCAATTACCTTAAAGAACACACAACACTTGTAAACGTAATTTGTCATTGTCAAGTTAGTTTTGTGAAAATTATGTTAATTCATGAATCACGACGTGCAACTACGTGTGTTTTTTTCCTTGTGTCCAGGGGTTACGTCGTTCGAGGTAGATTTGGAGAGCAAGAAGGTGGTTGTGATGGGGGACGTCACACCGTATGAGGTGCTGGAGAGCGTCTCCAAGGTGACGAAGTTTGCAGAGCTGTGGGTGGCCCCCGACGCCTCCAAGTAGACGAGATCCCATCAAATCAAAAACGTATGGCATGGGGCGGTCGATCTTGGGCGAGTCACACGACGTGAAGGAGGAAGGGTTGGTTATCCTTGTTGTCCGGCCTGCCCCATCTGCATCGGGCCATTACTGGTGGTGTGTACAATAGATCGAGTATGGGGCGCTTGTAAGAAACATGTTGCAAGGAATGAGAGAGCCAAAAGGTGAGCATAATCCATTGTACAACGGATGCTCCCGCGCTCGGGCTCCCAGTCCTCCCGCCGTCGGTTGTTCGTTCGCGCGCGCGCGCGCCCCTCCACGCAAGGTAAAACGGGCGAAACGGACGGTGTTGGACCGGAGCCGCGCGGCAGTGCGGTTCGCCCGTTCGGTCCGGTACTTGGGTCGAGCGGGCCCGTGGCCCGTGGCCGCGGCCGCACAGGGGACCGGGCTGCACGAAATCAGCCGGGCCAACACCCCCACCGCCCCACGCAAGGCAAAGGCTGTGTTGCGCAACGCGAAGCGTGGATCCGGGTCTCGCGAGGCGATGGGCCGGCAGTGCTGGGAATTTTCGGGACTAGGAAGTGGGAACCTACCGGGATAGATTTTAGATTGTTCACAAGAAAAAGTACAGAGTATCAAAAACTCGAATATGGTTTTGACTGATATAAATAAAGTCACTATTATAATATATACTACAATTAACTTGTAAACTTCGTTTTAAAAAGACATTCTGTTTGAAAGCTAGTTATTATAGAAAAACCGAAAAACAGTTTTTAGAAACTAAATAAAAGAGGCCCTGAATATTGTTGCAATGTACCCCCATCCTCTAGGCCGTCGGGGACATCTAGAGATCCTAGAGAAAATACATGCATGTAAATAGACTAATTATATATGTGTTATACCTTAAGGATTCTAGACATGCATGTAAATAGACTAAGTGTATATGTGTTATATGGATTGTACCAAAATACCTCTACTCTGGCTACATAAAGGAGGGGCAAGAAGGGAAACAACCATCTCGCTCTCCTTTATATGTGACCCAAGAGGATATGCAAAATGGATTATGCTCACTTTTGGCTCTCTCATTGCTTGGTCATCTTATGATAAAGGGTATAAAATACCTATTGTTTAGTCTCGATGCTATAACAAATATCATTGTGATACAATGCTTAAACTATTCCATGCATCTGTTGACGATCAAGTCACCAATCTTAGAAATTATGATAAATAGGCTAAGTCTCTTAGAAGGATTTTAAGAGAAGAATGGGGATGATTTTTATTGTTATGAACTGGTTATCCGTCACACGGGAGAAATTGCCTGGAGGTGGGCTCTTATACCAGTTCGTGAGATCTCCGAGTGGCTACTGGTCTGGTAAAATATATAATAAGTCTTCGACCAGGGTACTCGAGCAATTGTCTTTAAAAACTTATGATTACATGAGTCTTAAGGCCTTAATTGAGTATATTTAATCCTCATCAGTATCATTTTACCGCTAGATAGCCACAAGATCACTTAAAAAGGCTTAAGCAATTTCAATATAACTAGCAAGGTGGCCCGCGTACTTGCACGAAGCATCATCCTTAAAATATATTTAAATGACTTGGTAATACATATATAATTTTCTATAGTTGTAGGGATTTACCAAGGCCAAGTTTAAGATTTGTTTAAGTCAAAAGGCATATCTTTAAGTAATAACATCTGATGTCTGTTATGTTTTGCTTAATTAGGACCCACATGATTAAGGGTCGAATGTTTTGCTTTTTGGTAAATTTTTTTAGTTTTTTATCTTTTTTTCTTTGCGATTCTAAAATACCAAACCAAGAGTCCATGATAATTGTTGTACATCATAGGAGCCCCACTTAAGCCATAATTGAATGGAATCAGTCGACCTAATCAAACAATAAATAAATGCAACAATGGAGAGAGAGAGAGAGGAGATCCAATATTCCAATCGCACATCATCGTCCTCCCTTTCTCGTGTTGTCTCCCCCTCCTGCGCGAGTAGAAATAGAAGGGAATAGAAATAGTCCCTGCCGCCTTGGCCTCTCGCTCCCTCCCGCAAACGCCTATCACATCTTTTAAATTAAGAAAAACATATCTTTAAGCAATAACTCTAACGGTTGCTATAGTTTTTTTTAATTAGAACACACTTGATTAAAGGTTAGATATTTTGCTTTTTTATGAGAATTTCTAGCTTTTTATCTTTTTTCTTAGTGCCTCTAAAATGTTTGTCATCGATTTTATTCGCGGTAGTTTAATTAACAGCGGTAGGTGACAGCCAGTGCTAATAGTGCGGCAACCGGCTATGGTGACACTGGCCACCAGACGGCGAGAGGACAACGACACGTGGTATGCCGATAGTGGTGAGGATGACGACAGAGCAATGACATAATGTAAGTTCTACCGATGAAATTGCTTGTGAGTAAAATAGGAAGTGTGGAGGCGTACTGGTAGACATATCACTTTTAACTATATAAATTCATAGTTACCTTAAGCCGTAAATATAGTCATGAAAGAAAAAAAAACTCATAAAGATGTACACTACATAGCCGTAGGTGATATGTGCTCCTCTCGTACCTGGCTACCTACTGCCTCCGCTACCTTGCAACCACTTCCTCTAGCCCTCTACACGAGGCAACACTACGCCGCTGCTCAATGCTCACCACCTTCCTCTATGCCTGAAGCTTCAAGTATCAACTCACAGCCATCACCTCATCGACACTGTTTAACACATGGAGTCCCGTGTTGACTTTGAGAGGCACCAAGGAGCATGAATTCTAAGTTCCTATTTAAAAGTGTTGGAGTTTTTAGTTTTTGCTAATTATAAGAGAGATTATGAGAATAAGTGATACTTGTGTTGAATAATCATTTTATTTAAAACGATTTCTATAATGAGTTTTACGTTTATATAAACCATTTTGAGAAGTCATTTTATTTAAAAATCCGTTTTTAAAAACTAAAAAGATAGAATCTATTTGGAATAGTACCCAGGCACATCAAACTACAAGAAGTTGAAATGCGCTGTACTAAAACACTCGAAGAACTACTTAGCAAATAACGGGGGGAAAAGCTTGGATGTGTGTAGTAGCGCAGCCATTGACGGTCACGTATACGGGGCCTACTCGTCGGTGCCTAGAATGCTCTTGCTCGTACTAATCTTTAAGCCAGGAGGCAACCAGATCCACACAGCCAGCGGGCAAAAACGGCCACTTCCTTCCCTCCTCATCCCTTCCACACCGCGCGCCCTCGCCATCAGAGAAGGCGGCAATGCAGACCCTCCACGCCGCGCCCGCCTCCTTCCTCGTGCCGCCCGCTCCCCATATCCTCGCTCCAACTCCGACCCCAAGAGGTGAGGTTCTTCCCCTCGTTCCTCTTACTCACGCGGACGATGTCTCCGTTTTACGAAACGTCCATGTACACGTACGAGCTCTCATGGGCAGCTAACTCTCCTCGCGTTCATGGTTCTTGCAGGTGCTCTATCAGCAAAGGTTAATCCTGCCGCCGCGGCGACTATCCAGTCGCATGCTTGGTTCCCCTTGTCACCGCGCTTGGGCCGGCGCCGGCGGTGCGCGAGAGCTGCTTCGTCCGGTGGTAAACTTCCAACTCCTCCCTCTATTACATGTTCGGTCATAGATTTAGCAGTAGCAGTGGCAGAAATCCTGGAAACTTTAAGTTTATGCACCGGCGTGTGCTTATTGCGGGGCTTAATTACTGTCGTCCTAACTGCAAATTTGTGTTTTGCTGCCCATTTGATTCCCCATCTGGTGCGACAGTGGCGTCAGTGGACGATGCCAAGAAGGATGTGCTTATAGCGCTCTCTCAGATTATCGACCCTGATTTCGGGACGGACATTGTCTCGTGTGGGTTTGTCAAGGATTTGGAGATTAATGAGGCCTTGGAAGAGGTAAAGAAGGTCCCTTCTTGATGAAATGAGGGTTCTGAGATGTGCATCAACTTAATTGGCATTTACCCATTCGGTGGCTTATTTTGGTTGACATTGGACTACGTTTCAGGTCTCATTTCGTCTGGAGCTGACGACTCCCGCCTGTCCCGTCAAAGACATGGTGAGCATAGTTCTTGTAACGCACATCTCTCAGCAGAGTTATTTACTAACTGTTCGTTTTTATGGCATAAAAGGACACTACTAAAAACATCTTAGCGAAGACTTATATCGATTATGTTTACGGTGGGATGGATGGGTGGATCCGTGGATGTGAATTTGATTTTTATTACATCTGTTAGTTAAAAGCACTGTGCTATACAAGTGGCTTGAATATTATTTTTACAACATGGCATGATCCTTTTCATCAAACAATTTTAAGTGTCTTACACTCCTTTTTTGTGCTGTATAGTTTGAAGAAAAGGCAAACGAGGTTGTTGCAGCACTTCCATGGGTCAAGAATGTCAATGTTACAATGTCTGCGCAACCTGCACAACCGGTATATGCAGGGGAGCTTCCAAAAGGACTACAGAAAATTTCAAACATCATAGCAGTTTCAAGCTGCAAGGCAAGATTTGATACTTATGTGCACATCAAAAGGTATGATAAATCCTTGTAGTAACTGTATTCAGTTTTTCAGGGAGGAGTTGGGAAGTCTACAGTTGCTGTAAACCTCGCTTATACACTAGCTGGTATGGGGGCAAGGGTTGGAATCTTCGATGCTGATGTCTTTGGTCCGAGCTTACCAACTATGGTTTCTCCCGAGAACCGGCTGCTAGTGATGGTAAACATGCTGGTTGAATTCTTATGTTAGCATGGAATTTAGTGCTTGCACTAATAATGGTAAACAGACTTACCTTTAGAACCCAGAAAGCAGAACTATTCTTCCGACTGAGTATTTGGGCGTCAAAATGGTGTCTTTTGGCTTTGCTGGACAAGGGAGAGCAATAATGCGAGGTCCAATGGTTTCGGGAGTCATTGATCAGTTGCTGACCACTACTGAATGGTATGCAAAGCCTATAGTTGACCTGTTTAAAGCCGTCAGATGAACATAATAAGATAGGGCATTTTTCCCATGGACAGCCTTCACTTATATTCCCAAGAATGTTTTTAATTTTATGGTAATAAAAGTACTACTTGACAGTGTTGTTTGTTTCATATAGGGGCGAACTTGACTACCTTGTCATTGACATGCCTCCTGGAACAGGCGATATACATTTAACACTCTGTCAGGTGGAACGTCCAGCCTGTGTTTTCTACAAATCATTTGTAGTAACGTTAATGGTTCTTTAAAGCATTGCGATATATAACATATCTGAAACATCAGGTAGCTCCATTGACTGCAGCTGTTATTGTTACCACCCCTCAGAAGCTCGCTTTCATTGATGTTGCAAAGGGAGTTAGGATGTTTTCTAAGTTGAAGGTGTGTAAATTTTGCACAACATGATGGATTAAAAGTGTAATCTACCTTATTTTCTTGTATTGACTTGTATATGTCTCCTCTTTTGTTGCCAAGGTTCCATGTGTTGCAGTTGTTGAGAACATGTGCTACTTTGATGCTGACGGAAAGCGTTATTACCCATTTGGACAAGGTTCTGGAGCTCAGGCAAGACATCAACATATCGATTGATTTATGTTTCATAGCACACTTCTATTGGATAATAATTGAATTGCTTCGACGATGCAATTACTCTTTCAGGTTGTGCAGCAGTTTGGAATACCTCACCTTTTTGATTTGCCAATACGACCAACTGTAAGTTCAATCCTACCTGCTTACACTTTACTAAAAATGAGAGCGAAATCACAGTTTGGTAAATGTTACAGCTTTCAGCTTCTGGAGATACTGGAATTCCTGAGGTAGTGGCTGATCCCCAAGGGGATGTTGCCAAGACATTTCAGAATCTTGGAGTATGTGTTGTTCAACAATGTGCTAAAATTAGGCAACAAGGTAATTTAACAGCTCCCAACTTACAATCTAGAAGATGTAAAATTAGCTAGAAGTAAAAGAGGATAATAAATTTGCACTAACTTGTCACCTAAAATGAAAAGCGTAAGAAATTGTTGGTGCAACCCTTGTTCCACATATATATTACAGCAAACAGACATGTTTCTCCTTTAATGTTGTGTTAATATTGTTATTTTTGTTATTTTCCTCAGTTTCAACAGCAGTGTCCTATGATAGAACAATTCGAGCAATCAGAGTTAAAGTACCAGATTCAGATGAAGAGTTCTTGTTGCATCCAGCAACAGTCAGACGGAATGATCGATCTGCTCAAAGTGTGGTGTGTATACCCTTTCATCACTCGATACATTGGATATATAATTCTAACACCAGTTCTTAAGGCTGTCAATAAAAAGAATCTTTATGTAGTCACATCATGAATGGCGTTTACTTCTAAGTTTGATCATAGTTCACAATGGTCAGAGCCCAAAAGCTACATACAACTCTAAAAATTTCAGAAAACTAAGTCATGCATGGTGTTAATTTCAGAAAACTATTTTCCACAACTTGGCTTATTATTTACAAACTAAGTAGTTCTTGTCTGCAGGACGAATGGACAGGAGAGCAGAAAGTACAGTATGGCGATATACCAGAAGACATCGAGCCTGAAGAGATTCGACCGATGGGCAACTATGCAGTTTCTATAACTTGGCCTGATGGATTTAGTCAGGTAATATGACACAAAAATGTAGATTCATTACATCTTAATTCTTGTGATGTTTCCGGTACAAGAAAGTTATGGAATTCGTCTAGATGGCGTCGTCGCCTTTCTAGAAAATGGATTACATGCAAGACCTAAAATGCATATGCATCTGATGTTTTGCAGATTGCACCTTATGATCAATTGGAAATGCTAGAGCGGTTAGTGGATGCCCCTCGTGCAGCAACACCTGCAGTGGCCTCTTCATGATACAGTAGAGATAATGTTCAGCCATCAAGGGACAAGAAAATAAACTTTTGTGTGATTATTGTAGGCCTACAGTGAATTTTGTGTGATTATTGTAACAATGTAGAACGAGCAATGTTTATTGAAATAAAAGACAATGGGCGGGTTCTTTTGGGCTATGCCTTATGGCTTAAATTTTTAAATTTTGGTTGTTCACGAGAGACAGTATGTAAAAGAAAATAGTCGTATATGATTGTGGCCGATACAGCTGAACTCAGTACAATTTTTACTACAACCTTTCTGTTGACTCTGTCTTACAAAACGCACCGTTTGAAAGTTAGTTACTGTAGCATAAGTCATAAGCCATAAGCGGAAAAGAAGAGAGCCATTATTCTTCTTACTTTCAGACCACTGGTGAGCTCTGAAGTCTAAAATGATGGTTTCAGTGACAATCAGTGTTTAGCGTATACTCATCGCCAAGTTCACTGTGCTCGTAACATAGTCGTGAGGATTTTACAGCTTTCTATGCTTTCAGATACAGATGGCAAGTGTTAGGGGCTATTAACCTCCTTGAAGAACTATGTTGAGAATATCGTTGGTTCATGTGTGTTGAATAATTAGCAATCGTGTCGAGTTGAGATTTTAAGTTTGCGAAAGTTTGTACATTTTCATTCTTGCTGTTAGTTTTCAGCGGTAGTATCGTCGTAGTGGCCACAGTACTACCGTAAGTACAGTGCGACCAGATGATAATTGGCGGAAGCTATGTCCCAGTAAGGATTGTTTTGAGCGTGTCTAGGTCCAGTAGTACTAGATGGAATCCGTGGTACTACCGGAGAGAGCGGTATGACCTGGATTAGAATGCTAGCTTGTGCAAGCGGTCATACCAGCACCCCTATTTTCGGGGTTTGACTGGTGTAAAATCGAGGAGGCCGACTAGAGGGAGGGTGAATAGAAGGCCTTTAAAAATCTCTTCTAATAATTATTAATATCAATTCAAGACTTTTTCTATTTGTCTAAACCAAGTATACAATGTGGAACTTAAATCAATTTAGTTTAGCATAAACAAAGTCTATTTCAATTAAGTTCAGCTAAGTGCACCAACAATATTAGGCTATGATAAGGTTTGCAATCCTAGAAAGATAAACAATCAGTTTAATTCTATGTATGTAAATTGCTTAAATATAAATTGAGCATAAGGAAATAAATCACAATTGACACCGTCTCTTTTTACCGTGGTGGTCGGAGACTTGCTAGTCTCCCTTAGTCCACGTTGAGGTAAACCCAAACTAAGTGGACCGGCTCCACGAATTAAGCCTTCCACCTCAAATCCACTAGTGATAGATCTTTTCCGCTCCTGGTAGGTGATCTCCAACCTTCACACTTCGCCGGGTCTTCTCATAATCTTTTTTGAGAAGATCACCGCGCATGACGCCTCCAATGCCTTCTAGAAGTCGGCAAACTCGAAGAGTAACAAGTCAAGCCCCTCGCTTGACTTTCACCACGTGCAACGAATGCACAAGCTCAAATGGACACTAAGTCCACCTCTAAATGCAACACATGTAACCTAGATCATCTATCTTTGCTCACAAAGTGCAACACATGCATAATTGAGTGGAGAGTCTCACACTAGCTCAAGGGAATAGAAATGAGTCCAACAACAACCACTCCAACCGGGGGTATTTATACCCCACACAAGAAAACTAGCTGTTGGAGCCAAATCCCTGAAAAAACAGGGAAATCAGAAGTATCGCCGGCTTAAGGCCGGTATTTCCGCTCCCCTCACCAATGGTCAGAAAACTACCCGTTGCAGTCAAAATCGAAAGTTCCGTCGTTCAAATTCCAGTACTTCTGATCATCAGAAGTACCACGCCACACATGCGGAACTACAGATCTCACCGGGGACGAGAAGACTCCACACAGGTGTCTCTCTGGAAAAAATGTGCCGCTACTCAAGCCGACACTTTCACTCGCCGGTAATACCGCTCACACAGAGTCGGTACTTCTACTAGCCAGTAGTACCGTTCACACAGAGCTGAACAGACCGCTCACACAGAGCCGGTCGGAAACTCCGATCATCGACTACCCTAGTCTATGACCACGTTGGTCTCCGACCACATTGTTTGGATCGACCACACAGGTCTCCGACTACGCTGGTCTCCGACCACATTGGTTTTGACCACTCATGTCTCGATCACGTCGACCATGTCGATTTTCGACCGCATCAATCTTCTATCACACAGATCTCCGGCCTCCTCATCAATCTTCGACTACGTTATTTTAATCATGTTGTTTCGACCATATCGATTTACGACCACATAGGTCTTGACCACGTCAGTTCGACCACGCTAGTTTACGACCACGAAGGGCTACGACTACGTCGATTCATGACCACACAGGTCTCGATCACGTTGTTTTGACCACGCTGGTTCGACCAAGTCGGTTCGACCACTTGGGCTCGACCGGCCTGGTCTTCGACCACACAGGTCTTCGACCACTTGGGCTCAACCGCTCTGATTCTCGACCACTTGATCTTCGACCACATAGGTCTTCGACCACCAACACACGCGGTAGTTCCGTGATTACAACGCCGGTAGTTTCGGTCCGCGGTATTACCACATGTTACTCTGCGGTAGTTCTGATTATCCTAAGGAATGCAGATACTACTCCAGATTTTGCAAAACACATTTGCAAACTTTAGTATCATGCATACAAATACCAAATATGATTCGCAGCAAATTGCAAAACACATTTGCAAACTTTAGTATCATGCATACAAGTACCAAATATGATTCCCAGCAAATTGCAAAACACATTTGCCTAATTTTGGAATCATGACACAAGGATTAAATATGAGCTTCAACCATTTGCAAAACTCATTTGCAAATATAAGCCTCATATCACAAAGAATAGAGACATGGACTTCAAGCACTTCAAAACACATTTGCAATGCATAGTCCCATGTTACAAGAATTCAACACATGAGTTTCAACTATTTGCAAAATATATTTGTAAATACAAGCCTCATACCAAGATGAGCTATAATAGGTGAGGTTGAGCTACCAACACATGATAAGATTCAAACTACTAGACATGACCTACTAGCAATCTGGTCTTCCATCCAAACACCAAGACCGGTAAAAAATTAGGAACACATTCTTAGCCCTAACTAGTTATATATTTGACATAGGTCATTGTCTTGATATGCATCAACTCATGATGCATCTTTTTCTTTCAGCTCCATCAACACATTATGGTCTTCACTTAACTTGATGATCAACATATGATCATCTCCTCTTCGACATGCATCAACTCATGATGCATCTTTTTCTTAATGGACTTCAACACATGAAGCCATCTTCCATCTAGACTTGATGATCTTCAACACATGAAGTCGTCACAAGTCATGTTCATTTGTGGCACTTAACTTACTCATCCAACTTATGAAAAATGTTAGTCTACAAATCAATTGCCATCGATTACCAAACTTCACCATTAACACATAATGGAGGGACTAGATTCTACAATCTTTCATTTTTGGTAATTCATGATAATCTCAACAAAATATGAGATAAAGATTGTATTTGCGAGTATACAACATGAACACGATATTTGTATACTCTAATATAAGCTTTTTAAGCAAAGCTTACTTATCCGGTTGTCACTAATCATACAGCCATTAACACAAAATAGAGAAAATAGATGACAAACCGATTGCAAATGAGTATATATAAACTACACAAGCTATATATACTCAAAGGATGTGTTTCAAAGTAAATATCCTAAATATGATATTAAAGGAAATATGGATCAATACTTATAAAGCATCAAAACATAGAGTGAACTCTCCCTAAATATGTGCATACATGTATAATGAAGACATATGCATATATTCATTTTGGACTATTTGTAGAGTTCAATTTATATTTTGGATCTAAGGAATGCACTAATATATGAGAATGTGATTTCGAATGCACACCTCAATGATTTCACCTTTTCATCCAAATGAGACTAAGTAATATGATAATCAATAAACAAGGTTAGTCTCACAAATGTATTTGTCATTATCACCAAAATCTCATAATAGTATTTGTCATTATCACCAAACCCAACTTAATTGGAGCTTGATCTTTCAACTGGGTTGACTAGAGCGGTCTGACCGTCCAGATAATAGTGATCAGATCGGCTCTATTTGAGATTATCCAAGGGGTTTGGATAATTGTGGAAAGTAGTCATAGATCGAGTTGTGGAGTCTTAAGTCATTGTATTCATGGTGCATAAAGTATGTTGGATTAACATGGGTCAAGTTATGAAGATCTTGTGCCTGGAAATAGTTTTGTGGTCTTTGATGTGCAGGGTACTTAGAGATAGTCATGGTCGATGTGCGTGGACCTGGACTAGGCTCGGAGATGAGCTGAGATGCGGTTAAGGAAGCCAAGAGGGATGGTTGGGCTCAATGTAAGATCGAGGAGGCCGACTAAAGGGGGGTGAATAGGCGGTCTAAAAATTCTCTACAAATTAATACTAGCAATTCAAGACCTTTTCTATTTTTTTAAACCAAGTATAAAATGCGGAAGCTAAATTCAATTTGGTTTATCTCAAATAGCGTCTACAACAAATAAATACGCCTAAGTGCACCAATAATTCTATCTTAGATCAAGGTTTGCAATTCTAGGTGTACAAGCAATCAATTTAATTTTATGAATGTAAATTGCTTGAATATAAATTGAGCACAAAGATCAAACCATAATTGACACGACAATGTTTTACCGTGGTCTTCGGAGACTTGCCGATCTTCCCTAGTCCACGTTGATGATCTTCAACACATGAAGTCATCCTTTCTTGTGGAACCTAACCTATTCATCCAACTCATGGAAAATGTTAGTCCACAAAAATAATTATCATCAATTACCAAACTTCACCATTAACACATAATGGAGGAACTAGATTCAACAATCTTCCCTTTTTGATAATTCATGATAATCTCAACAAAACAATGAGATATAGAAATTGATTTGCGAGTATACAACTTGTACACAACAATTTGTATACTCTAAGATAAGCTTTAAACAAAACTTACTTATCCGGTTGTTATTAATCATCCAACCGTTAACACATAATGGATGAGTTAGTCGACAACCCAATTTGACATGAGTATATATGGACTACACAAGTTATATATACTCAAGAATGTATTTCAAAGTAAAGATCACAAATATGCATATTGAAAGAAGTATGGATCTATACTTATGAAACTCCAAAACATAGAGAGAGAGCTCCCCCTAAATGTGTGCCTACAAGTCTATGTGAAGAAAAACATATGCACATATTCATTTGAACTAATTGAGGAGTTCAATCTATATTTTGAATCTAAGGAATGTATTAATATGTAAGAAAGTGGTTTCGAATGCATACCTCTTTGATTTCACCTTTTCATCCAAATGAAACTAAACATAAATAAACTTAGACAAACATATTAGTCTCATATAAACATTTGTCATTATCACCAACACAATATAAAATTATTTGTCATTAACAACACATTATAAAAGTATTTATCATTAACACCAAAACCAACTTAATCGGAGCTTGATTTTTCACTCAAGCGGAACACAGAAGAAGACAAAGGATGTCGAAAGGAAGGTTCGAGCAACAATTCATCAAATGGTGTGGTCGGTACAAGTGAGGCATGACGGAGGGAATCGACATGGAGAGATGAGTCATTGGTAGATCTACACATTGCAAACATGGAGATTGTTTGCAAATAAAGAGATGACCATGGATTCGACTCAAGGAAGAGGTAAAGTCCACGATCAAGACGAAGGTGTTTTGGCGGAGAAGCCAAAATACCGAAAGTAGCAAAGAAACCAACACTGTAGTGCTTGGAGGGCATTTGGAGAGCAGTTTAGGTCAAAGAATCACTGAGGAGACCAAGTGGATGGAAGTTTACTCCTTAGCGGGTTTGAGTTTTTGTGCTTTGAGAAACTCGCATAAGCCATGCGTTGAGTGTAAAACTCGGTGTGTAGGGGTTAACGGATTTTCCCGGTTATGCTAATGAATAGTATCAATTATGATGAGATATGGGTTGATTGTCTCATCTATTTGTAGTGGGTGTGGTTGGTGGCTAGGTGATGAAAGTTAGAGAGGAAAGCAACCAACACACTTTCTAAGGTTTTAGGTGTGTGTTCTTAGGAGAGAGAGCTCTGTCCTCCATAGTGAGAGGTTGTAAAATATTTATCTACAAGTTACAATAGATCAATCATTTTCATTATTCATGGTGTGTTCTTGATCTTGTTGGTTTTGCATTTATTTTGGTTATAGTTTTTGCCCTCTCTTTTTCTCTCTTGATTTTGCTGGTTCCATGGACGTGCAAGAGGTGATGATGCCTCTTGAGGATCATATGCATCCATCTAGGAACTTGTTGTAGCAAGGTTTTGGAGTTTGCTCGGTTTGGCTTATTTGGAGCACTAGGGTTTTGGCCTTAAATCTTTGGGTGCTCTAGTTTACTGTGATATGTAGGAATCTATCTAGAGCCATCTAGGCCATCTCTAATCTACGAGCAAGTCGTATTTCAAGTTCGTGAGTTTTGCCCGGTTTTAGTGCAACCTTACTTGTCTCAACGAAATATTGGAATTTTGTCCAAGATCTATGCGATCCTTAGATGGATTATATTTCTAATATCCTTAGTAAGGTATGTGTGCGAAGTCTCAACTCTTTTGGACTTGTATTTTAGGAGTTGCACTCTTTTTGGTTTAAGCTCGGGCTAATTTTTTGTTCTTGAACAGGGGTGTAGTCATACCGCCCTTGGTCTGCGATACTGCCAGCCACCGGTAGTACCGGCCTTCACTAGCGGTTAGCCCACTTGGCTGCGGTACTACCGGCCACCAGTCATAGTAGCCTTTACCAGCGGTCAGCCCACTTGGCTATGGTACTATCGACCTCTTGCCTGTGGTAGTATCGACCCTAGAGTTTGAACTCGATTTGCTTCCACTCTTATGTGAGTTCTTTGGTGGTGGTGTAAATTGACCTTTCTAACTTTCAATAGCTATTGAAGTGAAAGTTTTGAAGTACCATCTAGGGAGGTTGAAACTGAAGGTATTATTCATCCCCTCTAATTGCTATCTCGGGCCCTACGCTCCTAATTAGTTCAATCCAAGCTGGTGACAGCCTAGTGCCCAATGATCTGTTAAGGACTAAAAAAATAATCTGTTAAATCCTTATTTTCTCGGAGTCTTTTGGGAGAGTTGCTAATGTGTCAAAATATTCCATATTCTGAACCCAATTGAAAATGCAATAAGAAGAAAGTTTCAAAAACGAAAAGAGAAGGGAAGGAGAAACGATAATAGAAACATAGATGAGATGGACGGGAGGGGGGAAAAGGGGAAGCCAAGACGTGTTCTCAACCATCGAGAGACCAAATATCACCAAAACCAAAACCTAAACGACGTGCACTGCAAGGGATTCTTATAAAGTTGCAAGTTCTCAAATAATTCCAGTAGAAAATTGCAAACTTATTTGTCCTTCCATATGCCCGGTCGCAACATAAAATTTCGAAGTTCCACAATTCATGGTAGTTATTGACCGCATTTACATTCTTCAACAACGAGTTGGCACTAACTTGTAAGCATTTTGTGCCTTTCAGGTATAACTTTGCCAACCGGGTTGTAATACAAAACTTAAGGTCTATTTATGTTGACTTTTGATTTTAACTTTTGACTTTAGCTTATAAATAATAATAGTTTGTAGAGAAGTTTGTAGGGAGAGATATTCGCATACGATTTTGACCGATATAAATAAAGTCACTACAGTGTGTACTACAATCGATTAGTATACATTGTCTTAAAAAATAATTCGTTTAAAAGCTAAATATTATAGAAAAACTATTTATCATAGAAAAACAGTTTTTAAAAAATAATATGACACACCTATATTCTTCCGCAAGGTGTCGTCACCAACTTGTAAGCAATTTCACCTCTTAGTTATGCTTTTGTCAATAAACGCATCCCTTTATTTCATATGAAAGCCATTTAAAGAACCAGTCCAAAGTTCGCAACCCACCTTGCTCTTCCATTAATTGTACTCACCCACATGATATATGGTGTGTTTCTTAACATTTACGCCACTTGTACTTCGCCCAACTATACAAAGGGGAGACTTCGTGCTCCCAAGTCTTCTCCCTTCGTTCCTCTTCTTCAAGTGCCATTTCCTAACTTGTCCAGTCTGAGTCAGCACCAACAAAAAATATTGCCCAGATCTTGCGACCGCAACCCCCATTGGTAAGATGCTCTAGCTTATTGCCCAAACAATCTTTAAACTATTGCTTTCATGGGTTCAAAAACCAAAGTCTTATTCTTTTCTTGATCTGAAAGTCGTATGTCCATAACTTGGACAAATATCACTATATCAGAGTATGAAATCCATTTCAGAGTCCAAACTGCAATGAGGAAGAGGATGGTCCACAGCAGGATGTGATTTTGAAGAAGATATTTGTCTGGTAATGTAGCTCCTTTCATTCTGTTTCTGTTCTGCCCCAGTGGTTCTAGTGACATGCGATTGATCTATCATGAATTCAAGATTCACATTCTTAAGTCCCGGATCCAGTGTTTATCATGAGTTATTGAGAATATCCAATGAGACAAATGCTCTCTTGATGTGCCGCATAAAGGCAGGGGGAATAAAGGTAAGGTGATTGAGAATGTGGATTTATCCATGGAGTAGTATACTCCTGTACGAAGAGCTACAGAGGTCCATTCTGGGATTAAGTCTCAGGGGGAAAGGGGGAGATGCATTACAGCATGGGGCTGTATTGATTGACTCCATTTTTGTGTTCTGGAAGAAATCTGAATATGTACCTTGGGCTTTGCTTCTACTTTCCTCTGAACTTTTCTGCTGTCTAAATTTCAAGAGTACATCTTGTTCTTCATAATTCTGAAATATCCCTGTTGGAAACATGAACTATCTTGGTCAAATGGTCGATTCCTTCCTTCGTAAGTAGAAGTTAATTTTGTAAATTTTTGTTCTATCACACCATGATTTACATGCATATTTATTTAATTTGTTGTGCAGAGCAAACTTCTGGCAAATCCTTTCAAGGACAGGAACAAGAGATGGGTAAAATGCCGTCACAGAAGGACCTCTTTGAGGTTTCAGGACCTACCTATTTGACAAATGTGAAGTGGTATTTTTTCTGACTAATTTTTCTGGTTGATTGAATCTCTAATGCTCTTAAGTAGAAACTAGCAACAACTGATGTTTTGATTAGCATGATGTTTAGATTTCTACTTTGCATGGTTGAAAGGAATTAGGCATAAAAAAAGTTGATGATTATCCTACAGTTTATGGGCATATTTTGCGAACAAAAGAAAACAGGAACATGCATTGGCAAGCCACTGATCAGTGATCACCTCTGCCATTTGACGCTTTGCTCCGGCCAGGAACTGCCCGCACCACCGGCGGTCCGTCATGGCGAGCCTCGTCCAAGGTGTGTACGTCCTGGAACGCGACCGGCAGTGGAACCGGCAGGGCCCCGACGCCCGCGCGCCAGCGTGGTGGAGGTTCTTCCACTTCGAGCTGCGGCAGGTCCTCGTGGACGCCGCCGACTCCTCCATCTTCGGCGCGGTCTACGCGTTCCAACCGCCGCACCACCTCCTCGACCCCGCGGCGGCCGCCAGCGCGCCGCACTACGTCGTCGCCTTCCGCGGCACCATCACCAACAAGGGCTCAGCGTCCAGGGACCTCGAGCTCGACCTCCAGCTCGTCCGCAACGGCCTCGAGAACACCTCCCGCTTCCGCATCGCCATGCAGACCATCCACAACGTCGTGGCAGCGGCGGGGCACGACCGCGTCTGGCTGGCCGGCCACTCCCTGGGCTCCGCCATCTCAACCCTCGGCGCGAAGACCATGGCCAGGGCGGGCGTTGTCCTCACGACGTTCCTCTTCAACGCGCCGTTCGTGTCGGCGCCTGTGGAGATGATCCGGGACAGGCGGGTGAAGCAGGGCATCCGCATCGCCAACAGCTTCATCACGGCCGGGGTGGCCGCTGTCCTGCAGAAGGGCAGCGGCGGCGGGCACGACGCCTTCGCGGTGTTGGCGCGGTGGGTGCCGAACGTGTTCGTGAACCCGGCGGACCCCATCAGCGCGGAGTACGTGGGGTACTTCGACCACCGCAAGAAGATGGAGGACATCGGCGCAGGCGCCGTCGGGAGGCTGGCGACGAGGAACTCGGTGAAGGACCTGCTGCTGGGCATCGGCAGGGCGGGCGGCTGCGAGCCGCTGCACCTCTTCCCGTCGGCCGTCCTGGCGGTGAACCGCGGCCCGTCGCCGGACTTCAAGGCGGCGCACGGGATCCACCAGTGGTGGAGGCCCGACCTGGCGCTGGCGCTGGAGTGCAGCGCTTATCACTATGCTCGATCAGATAGTTGATCATTGAGTTGAGTTGGAAATTGAACTTAGCAAGTCCGAATTCTTCAAACTGAAACCGACTTGTGTTAGCTGGAGAACCTTGGAACCGCAGTGTATCTGTGTATGCAATTATGCATGAATGCACAAGACAAGATTTGGGAGTTTCAAGGCATCTTTAGACCACACTAAACTTCTTGTGGATTTTATGTGGACTTTTCTACTACTTAAAAAGATAAGTTAGTAGTGGTGGTTCATCACCATAGTTCATCTTTCTTTTAAAACTATCAAATCCATATTGTTCATCGCTAATCCAAGGGCTCAGACTCCCTAGGCATCGCACCCCACTTTAGGTCATACCCCGCTTTAGGTCACACCCACGCCGACTCGTCCCCTCGCTCGTCTCCCTTGCACCCTTCCTTCCCACACCTGACTCCTTTCCCTCGCGCCGCTCGCCACCCTCGTCCATCTCCCTGCTCGCGCTGCCCACATCCAACCTTGCGACCTCCCTCCCCACGCCCGACCGGCCTCTCCCGTCTCCCTTCCCTTGCGTCGCTCACCGCCCTCGCCCATCTCCGCCTCATGCTGCCTCACCGCCTCCCTCCCTCCCTCCTCATTGCATGCGCCCCATACGCCCTTCTCTCCTTCCCATCCCTTGTTTGGCAAGCAAGAAACTTATGCTCCCAAGGACAAGAAGAGACCACGGAAAGGCTCGCCTGAGGAGGTGGTGGCGGTGTCTAACGACGACAAGGATGGACCTAGGATAGTCGTTGGTGGGGGCGGGTTTATATTGTATTATATTATATGCCTCGGGCACGCATGACACACAGAGAGAGAGAGCACAATGAGCCTTCAAGATCCAACCCTTTCTCCCTCCAAGATCTCTTCTGTCTCTCTCCGATCTCCACTTGCTTCTCCATTATAAGGTTCATTTTGTAACACCCCGGCATCTTTCTAAGCCCAAAGTGCTACTACCTACTCTATAATGATATCAATTCCAACTTTTGCTGCTGATCTTGGAAGCAATTCTTTTATTTAAATACCAGCCAAACGACAAAAGTCGATACGCTTGACACTAACCGCGACAGAGGTATACATTTGCTAATTACCAAAAAAGAACTCAACCATTCAAGGCTAAATATGTCAACTGTAAAAGATATATGAATTACTGTTGCACGTGAACAACTGTGCTACTCCCGCCCATACATGTCGCCTTCAATAGATTCCTAAAAAATAATGACAAAGTAAGAGTGAGTCCGAAGACTCAGCAAGCACACGATAAGACAGTGACATCACTTTAGCAAATCAACTGATTTCACGAACTGTAAGCTGTAAATCAACTCTATGACTGTAATATGTAAATCAAAACCATAATCAGAAGCGTATTAGTTTCTATGTTCAGCGTAAATCAATTTCAGAATCGTAAATTGTAAATCAATTACAGAATCGAAAGCTGTATCAATTTCTCTATCACTTTCATGCAATGCAATGCATCTGTAACTATAGCTTATACCGGTATAGCGGAGGGTACACCTGTCAATGTCACCCTCTCCCTCCATCCTGTGGAGATGCTTACCTCTATAGGTCTTATTCAATAGCACTCCGAACTAGTCATATGACTTTCTCACCGACCTGACTCTTATTCAAGAGCACTCCGGACTAGTCATATGACTTTCTCACCGATCTGGTTCTTATGCATTTTGCATGATGCAATATGCTTCAAATGTGGATGTCTAATCATAAGTGGTACTCATCAAGGTATGATTAGCACAATTCATATACATCATCTCATAAATATTGTAAATCATAGCATGGAAACACGAATAACAAACATTCACCACAGTTTACTGTTCTACCATGTACTTGCCTGATTATTCCGCGGACGATGCGTGGAGGAGCACCAAACCAAAATATCCACCTGAAAGCATCACCTGAACCCTCAACTCAATATTGCAATTCACACAAACATGCAAACAACAACGGTTCTACGCGTATAGACAACCAACTATATTCTTACGTGTAAACCAGATACCAACAACCTCTCTCACTGGACACCTTTCTGATGCTCCAGTGCCCAAACGATCATAATTTAATGATTGTCGCCTACAATCGCAGATAAATCTTATTTACGCGTCTACCATTTTTTCTCTTCATTTTTCTCCTCTTTCCATTTCTCCTCTTTTTTTCCTCCTTTTTTCCGTTTCTTTTCTCTCCTTTTCTTTTCTTTTCCTTTTTCCTTCCTCTCATTCTTTTCTTTTCCTTTTCTTTTCTCCGCCGACGTACTCATTTCCTCGGCGCTCTCTCTCCTGGTTGTTTCCTCCTCTCCCGATCCGATCGAATCCGGTGCTGCGCCTCTGGCTCTCCGGCGCCGCGCTGCCTCGGCCTCTCCCTGGCCCAAGCGCCTCCACTGCCGGCTCCTCCGTGCGCCTCACTTCCCTCGACTCAGCTGCGCCATGGTGATGCCGCTACTCATCACCTCCTGGCGCTCCCATTGCTAGCACCTCACCTCGGCGGTCTTCTCCGCGGTTACTGCGGTTTCCCCTACTACTACTACTACTCTGATCTCTCACCGACTCTGGTCCTCGCCACCCGAGCTCCTCGTCGCCCCTACTGGTAACCCTAGGTTAACCCTAGGTTTGGGGCTTTTTGCCCGTCGGCTCTGGTTTGCTCTTCCCCTTCTTCCTTGACTCACCTCTCCTACTCCTGTTCTCTTTATCCGTTTTGATACTAGATTTTGATTTGCCGCTTTTTGCTTTTCGGATCTGCCCGAGGTGGTTGTTCGGTGGCTCTGGCGGGGCTCGAGGTCATGCCATGCGTCAGGGGAGCATGCCATGGCCGTCGGGTGCGTGGTGCCCTCCCTACACCACGGTGGCTCACCTCCTCGGTACGCTCTGCTCTCTTCCTTCTCTCTTATCCCTTCTTCGGTTGGCTATGCTGTCTGGCTTGTAGTCGTGCCTTCTCGGAGGCGTGCGCTGTCTCTGTGGCTGTGACCTTGCTGGCTCACCTGTTGCTGTGTTTTCTGGAGGGTGCTGTGCTGTCTTTGGCTGTGGCGATGGCTTGGCTTTGCAGTTTTGGTGGTGACCAAATGGAACTTTGCCTCTCTTTTGATTGGCTGGCTTCAGCCTGGGCTCCATACTTTGCTTTGTTGTCCTTTTATTGTAGTTGTGGGTTGTATTTGGATATTTTGGGACAGCGGACTGGTTTCTAAGATCCTTTGAATATTTCAGGTTTGTCTATGCCAAGTGATAACCTTATGGTTGTGAGAGGTGTTGACTGGCCTCCAAATGGTTAGGTATCTCTGTGAACGGACTATCCTGCCCGAAATTAACCTCTAAAACTTTAACGACAATTTATTCGTTTTCTTCCTTTTTCTTTTCTACGGGTATTACACATTCCATCCAGTTGAGATCCCTATGCATCCGCATCTCCTCTTCTTTAGGGATTTCTTCATCGATTCTTGTTCCTTTTGGTTTATTTGTTCAATTTCTTGCAGCTGGTTGGTTGTTGGGAGGAAGCAGTAATGGCGGGGAGGGCCAACATCCCGACAAACAACTCCGCGCTGATCGCCATCATTGCTGAAGAGGTGATCTTATCCTCTTTTTGACCTTAATATATTTTTTTTGCTTTAGTTGCTAGAGTTTTTGTTATTAACTGAGCAGTTCTTGAATCCCTAACACTTAACTGGAGTAGTATGTAGCCCACATAGGGGGTTATGGATGATTTAGGTATGTGTTCCCTTCCTATTCGGGTATTATGGATGACTAGTTAGAGATCCATGCGTTGCAATGGAGTCATAAAAATAATGAGACGAAACTTACTGTCTGTCCAACTTCACACACCAAACTTGAAGAGCAAGCGACAAAGAGAGAAGTGTGGCCAGAATACGCGACGAGATGAAAAAAGTGGAGGGAGTGGACAGTTGTATCCTGAGAGAGACGAATGATCCAGATCAAATCGAATGACTGAGAAGAGAGGAGAGAGAATGGACCAACCACCAACTCACACTTTTATAATAGTAAAGATCAGGTATGTGTTCCCTTCTCTATTCAAAGCAGGTCTTGTAGTAACTCATACAAACAGTTTATAGAAACCACCTTAAGAAACTATTCCGTTCAAAAATCAGCTTCTAAAAACCAAAAGACATAAGCTATTTAGAACAAGTCTTAAGACTTCTGGTAGATATGTCAGGCTTGGGAACACATAAATTTTTATAGACATTTTACATGAACTTCACGGTAAATAGTTTAATTCCTACAGGAACTTCACGTGTTTCAGACAAGACCTAAACATGTTTAGGCTGGAGTCGTTGGACACATTATCTTAGCGCTCGTCTTCATATGTGATTTATGTTAACTTAGAAATCTCCATCAGACAGCATAGAAAAACAGCATATGTCGAGCCCCTGAAACTCCAAGAGCCCAAAATCCCAATGATGAGAAGTGAATGGCTCAATCGCACCTGGGATAAATTCTTACACAACGAAGTCAACAAAGGTGTATTACCATGTAAAACAAAAACCAGTTCCAGCACCGGTATGTCCATTACTCTGGAACCGATATCAGGTACACGAGTCCCATGCCATCAGCACAACCTGGACATACATCCTTCCAGGCACAACAGTAAGTTTGCATATCCGAGCACAAAGCTGCTTATTTCAGATGACGAGTAGGTAGAATGCAAAGAAATAAAACAAGCAAGAACAAGAACAATCCATTCTTCACTTGGTCCACCAGTGAAGGAAATCCTTGCGCCTGTTGATCTTCTTTTGGAGCTGGAGAACACCGTACAGTAGAGCCTCGGCAGTAGGGGGGCACCCAGGGACGTATATGTCCACAGGAACAATGCGGTCGCATCCACGCACAACAGAGTAGGAGTAGTGGTAGTATCCACCACCATTGGCGCAGCTGCCCATCGAAATGACCCATCGAGGCTCAGGCATCTGGTCATAAACCCTGCAGAGAAAGTTACCAATGTGAGCATTAGAAACCTATGAGCCGGCAAGAGAATGAATGACCTTAAAGCGAATCCCCTCCAAATAGCAACAGGTACAATCAGAAGTTGTTCATCAAATCATCTCAAGTACAAACACCTGTTAAAAAAAGAATGGAGAGTACTAGAAGCAGATAACTATAATCCAGACTTCCTCGAGGATTCACCAAACAATGCACTGATTTACATGTAAACAAATACATTCACAAATCACGTAATATAACTCTTACTGGATTCGAAATGTATCAAAACAGCACATCAGCCACACCTCCTCACCCTAAGTGATCAAGACATTCACAAATCACAACAATATAGCTCGTATTGGATTTCAAAGTATCAAAACAGCACATGAACCACATCCCTCACCCTGATCAAAGCAAATTCTTTTGTGTTCCAATCTCTTGGATAAACAAATCCATGCATATGCAAAGCAGTCAGCGCATGTCTTCTGATTATTTCTACCATGATAAAGTACACTACAGTATGGATATTAAGGAGTTGCAAAGGTAGTGTACCATCAGCCCAAAGAGCACTGTATTATTTCATGAAGTAGGATATTGAAACTTAGCAAGCCTTAATAACCTATGGACACATTGTATCTAACACACCAGCAAATCCTTCTTCACCTGTATGATTGAGTTTCAGACAGTGTAAGAGACTAAGACCTTGCCATGGAATTGCCCTATCTAAACATTAAATCAATTTATCTTCTTCACTTGCATGGTTGAGTTACCAACAATGTAAGAGCCTAAGACCTCGCCATGGAATGCCCTATCTAAACATTAAATCAATACATCTTCTCTAAGACGTACAGGGCATATACTCGATTATGATGTTTTTCATGGCCCTTTAGTTTGAGTGATCTGCAATCCTAATGGACATGCATTCAATTACGTTAATAGCTAGTACTATTGATGCTGGAATGTATAGGGCATTTCTATGTTTCAGCCTCTGCAATAGACCGTCTATCCTAATGAGACAATCCAAAGATCGGTGCTAGTTTTGAATTTGTGGCAGGTTTTCAAATCAAATCCAACGATGAGGAATAGGGCCTTTCTAAACTATAGACTAACATCACAGTAGCGGTCGGTTACGCTGGGAAGATCCATACAAACAGCAAATCCAACCCAGAACTTCTTTATATCGAGACCGATTGTTCCCCTACCCAGACCCTTCACGAGATCTAAGCAGGCACAACACCGAAATCCCAGATCGAAATCTGAGCGGTAGAGAGAGCAGGAAGGTGGTAAACTGGTACTCACTTGCGGAGGGCGGGTGCCATCTTGTTGGTGAGAGTGCCGGCGACGATCATGCAGTCGGACTGGCGCGGGGAGGGGCGGAAGATGACGCCGAAGCGGTCGAAGTCGTAGCGGGCGGCGCCGGCGTGCATCATCTCGACGGCGCAGCAGGCCAGCCCGAACGTCATCGGCCAGATCGACCCCCGGCGCGCCCAGTTCATGAGGTCGTCCACCTTGGAGATCACGAACTCCGCCGCCTTCGACGCCGGCGCCGGCGGCGGCGAGCCCCCGTACGGCGCCGGGGAGGCCGCCGCGGAGGCGGAGTAGGCCCGCGGGGCAGAGAGCAGGGCCAGCCGCGCCGTGCGCGGGAGCAACGCCATGGTCGTGTTGCCGCTCGCTAGGGTTTCGTTTCCTCACCTCGTGGAGGGGGAGGTGGAAGCGTAGGAGATTGGGGGATGGTTTCTCCGAGCTCGAGCTCTCTCTCTCTGCACTCGGATCGGAAGCGGCTCGTGGGTGCGTGCCGGGCGCACGCCTCGAGTGTGGATCGCCCAAGCCCAAGTTTGTGGGCCGAAGTTGTGTGTCTCTCTCTTGCTCTACAACAGCCCAGCCCCAAATTTTGCCGCTGTCAAGAAAAGCCCCTTTAGCTAATAGGCCTGTACAAAAGGAAGAGGCTTGTGGAGCTCCAAGCGTAGACAGGAGGCGGCGTACTGCAGGGGTGTAACCGGATGGAATTCGAACGGATATTATTTAAACTGTATTCTAACTTATATTTTTTCTCCGAATTCGAAGTCAGATACGATTAAACTAGATACAAATACAAATTCGAAATATTCGGAGTTTCGAATATGATATCATCGGGTCGGATATATATCAGTTACAGATCGAAAGCGGATAATATAGGCGGATAACACAGACGTACAAAAAGGAATATTTTCAATAGTGTCTTCTCATTAAAATTAAGGAATTGCCTCGAACAGGTAGAAGCAAACAAAAAAATAATAAGCCATACAGAAATACTTGCATAAGCATAACTGCATACAACTTCCATTAGATTTTGAAATGGTGAAGTCTAGGTGTTGCCACACACCTAAGCAAGTATTTCTGAAATGAGTCATAACTGCATACAGATTACAGCATACAGAGGCATAATGGGCGCATATAGTGCAAATCATTAGGGCCATTAATACAGAGCCATAATGGGCGCAATCAGGACAAATCACTGAGCATCGCACACACACAGCTCAAACATTGCTTGCAGTAAGTGATATTTCGCCTGATGCAGCTGTTCCTCTGCACAAAAACGCCTGATCTTTCAACTCTTTCTTCTCCATTGCAGCAAAATGGTCTTGAAGAACTTACACGGAAATTGGTCTTTCTTCTCCTGTAACATATAAAATCAGTGATGGCAAACACATTAAACATTATCGAGTCATCTCTTCAATGGATGTCAGTTTGGAAATGATGCTTTCTAGAGAATGATGCTTTCTAGAACCTCTAAGTGCCATGTCAATAAACACAGAAAAGGGAAAAAAAAAGGCTAAACAAGAATGTTTCTTCAGTTAGCTACTTGGCTTATCCACTATGCTTGAAATGTCAAAAGTCCATAGTTATCTACAAATCTAACACAATTTTGACAGTCCCTGTATTGAAGCTCCTCGATGTTAGAATCATTCTCTTACTTCACTATGTGTTTTTTCCTATTGATTATAAGTTCATTGTTTAGAGGTGTTGGACCTTCTCCAAGATCCAATCATGTAGCTGCACTTTACGATGATAGAATTCTTTTGATTTTTGGAGGCCAATCAAAATCCAAGACCTTGAATGATGTCCACGCTCTAGACTTTGAAACAGTAATATGCTTGCCAGACAAAAGATGGCCAAGTGAGAATCAAATGCCAGACAAAAGATGGCCAATGTTGTTTAATATGCTTGCGGAGAATGCAAGAAAACAATAATGAGCCATACTTGCTCGGCTCTACAATATAAGTATATAACTTCAAATGTTAAGCACACAAGTAGCAAATGGACTATATTATGGTAATTCCTTTTTCAAATTTCTTTTGTCCAGTTACAAGCCAATGTAAAGGTTTATCCCTTACAATAATGAGCCAATGCATGAAAACAATAATGAGCCATGTAAAGGTTTATTCCTTTTTCAAATTTCTTTTGTCCAGTTACAAGCCAATGCATGAAAACAATAATGAGCCATGTAAAGGTTTATCCCTTACAAGCCTAGATATATGAAAGTTCGTAGCAATATTACACAAGCTGTATGACAATAATTCAGTTTCCTCTTATGGTTAAACTAATTATGCTTGGTTAAACTAATTATGCTAGGTGGAATCTATGATGAACAGCTGTAATTTTCGTATGCAAATCACAACACTATAAAACAATTCAAACACAGTACCATATCAGCATAATGTTGAACAATAAATTCACAGAAACCATCATGGTTACCCTCATGGTTGAGCTGAAACTAAACTAAAGAGAACGAGAAGAAAATACAATATAACAATAATAATTTTGTACTGAACATCGACAATCTAAGTTCAAAATAGTTGAAGCCAAGCACAGATCTAACTTTAGCTTTAAGCAACTGGTAGTATGTACTAATCACACAATCAAGTTAGTTTCCAATCAATCAATAAAACCCCTATCAAGATAGTTTCCAATCACAGCCAATGCAGTTGCCACAAAAAATCGTATCTTTTCCCTGGTTTCTTAATCAAGAACCAGCAGCCAATCTGCGAAGGAACCGGGAAAAAGGAAGAGACTGTCCACCATGAACCGTACCTAAAATCAATCTCCCGGGGGCAACGAAGGAAGGAAGAATCCGTCGGAGTCAAAGGCGGCGGGTGGGCTCTGCGTCGGAGGCACGCACAAGCGAAGGGACCGAGTAGCCCGGGGTGCGTGTGCGTGTCGTACCTCGGCGGCGAGGTACTCGAGGATGGCAGTGGGGTAGACAGGGGCGCCGGTGCCGATGCGCTGGGAGTAGGGGCCCTGCTTGAGGTAGCGGCCGATGGGAAACTGTAGGCTGGCCTTCACGGAGCGGGAGACGGGATTCTTCTTCGGGCCGCCGCCGCCGCGACGCCCCGCCACGCCGGCCTTCTTCGGCACCTTCGCACCCACCTGATGGGGACGATGGGGATCTCCAGATCTGGATGGGGAGCAGCCGAACAGGGGAGGATGGGGATCGGATTGCCGAGACGATAGACGAGACGAGCAGGTGAGTGGAGGGCTGGAGCCTGGAGGCCGCCGATTGCTGGTTAAGGATTTTGTTTTAGGATTACTGGGTTCCGGATATCCAGCCGGTTATTATCCAAATATCCGGATACCGAAGCAATTCAGTTGGATATTTGCTATCCCGATTCCGGTACCGAATCCGACATGTAATATCCGGTTCCGGTATCCGATCCGCCTGTATTTTCCATTTTCTGCCCGATTTCGGTACAAGTCGAATTCGATACCAGATCGATCGAGATTAACCCAATCCATTTGCACCCCTACTGCAGACTGCAGTACCAAGCACGAGACAAGTAGAAGATGAACTGAACATCATCATCGTGGTCCACCGACAGTCGCCGTCAGCCAAAATTAATGTGTCAACTCCACAAGTGTACCTGACGAGTTGCGACTAGGGGTGCAAACGGATCGGATTCGGACGGATATTGTTGTTACCATATCCTAACCCATATTTTTTCTCCGGATTCGGTACCAATCGGATTCGGTGCCGGATCGGTCAGGATTAACCCGAGCCGTTTGCACCCCTACTTGTTTGTAAGGAATGCATGCAGTACAACAAATGGAGTAGGAGAACGTACTATCAAGAATTTGGTGTTACTACTTAATAGCTGATGTGGAAAATTTTATTTTACCATTGCAAAAGAAAATAAAACATCAAATAGTAGCACTAACCTGAAATCAAACTTGAAGACGTATCGGATTCGAACGGATATTGCTGTTACCATATCCTAACCCATATTTTTTCTTTGGATTCGATACCAATCGGATTTGGTACCAATCGAATTCGGTGCCAGATGGTCGGGATTAACCTGACCCGTTTACACCCCTAGTTGCGACTTTGGAGCGCGAAGTGGCTCCGGTTCAATAGCTTTCCCGCGCATCTATGAGATAGATAGATGTAAGAGGGAGCATATCCACGGAATGTGTGCCTGAAATTTGGTGAAAGAGATCTGCGGCGAACCTGTTCAGTTCTTAACGCCCAGCGGCATGGGCACCGTCCTGCACGGCGACGGGGCAGCGACTCGAGCTTACAATCGAGCGGCGGCAGCGTGGCCTGCTAGACGAGGACCCTCCCGACGAGCCGCAGCAGCGTCTCCCCCATCTCCTTGCCGTCGCTCCACGGGTGCACCTCCACCAGAAGCAGGGCCGTGAGGTCCCATGTGGGAACCCCTTGCGCGGCATCATGAAGTCCTCCCTCCCGAGCCGCAGTGACGGGCCGGCCGTCGCCCAGGTAGATGAACCGCTTCTTGCCTTCGATCACGGCGGAGGAGCGGATGCGTTCGAGCGTCTGGCACTTGTGTTAATACGAATAAGCTACATTAGTATAAATTAAAAAATTTAATACGTAAACCAGTAAGTCATATAACTAAAAGATCATAAATTGTTATTAATAGACGTACATTACAGCAAAAAAGAGTTGAAGCAGCACGATTCAACGTAGCATAAGTCGATATAGTGGAACTAGTCAATTGTCCAATGTCTCTATTGATTTGTTCTTTATAAGCAATATGAACTTAGATTTAATGACTATGACGATATACCTATGTAGATTTCACTGGATTCTAATTGTAATTATATCAAAATAGAACAGGGTAATATACCTTGATTCTCTAAAAAAGAACAAAATCGACTACATAGTTGTCCAATAATTAATCGACAGGTAAACATATTTTCTCCATAGATAACTCTATTTTAGTCTTCCATTCCTTCCCAGTGACTAAGGCTAACCTTTTGGAATCATATAGGTCGTTCGTCATGTACATTGCAGAGGTACAGAAATCCAGTTGAGGGATCGACGCCCTACGGCATGATATAGATTTCTCGATGTTCATTAGTACACATTAATTCTATATAACACTTCATAGTAATGTCTCTCGACTAACAAATTCTATTTTTGTAGTGTCACCAGCAACTGCCGAGAAACACCTGTGGATCCTATATTTGCCATAACATGCAACTACTCCTCGGTTCCGCGAAGACCAATGAACCTCAGGTTTGTCAATCTTGCGATAATTATTTCATACTTACTAATTTATGTATCTATGCACGACATTGATCTTTCTACCGACAGGTTACATCCATCACTACATCTCTATTGGAACATGCTGATCTCAAACATATTCAAGGACAATGTGCGTACTTCCCGATATCTGAAGTCACAAAAGAAGATGGGGAGTTACACAATGTCATAAATTTTAATTTGTAATATTTTACTGTCATTATCAATCTTCACACTAATATTTAGTCTATCCTATTTGTTGGAAGGTATGGCTTTACCAGAGTTTCTCGAACAGTTCTATGATGAGAACCACCAGTACCACTCATGGATGACGGGTGATGCGTCTGGCCCTCCACCCTTGAAGCTGCGGGGTGGAGGGATCCATGAAAGCTAGAAGAGCGACTATGTCCCAATCCTACGGGTCACATGCTTGTTGCCCTTTGTGAGGCTGGTCTCTATTGGACGCGAGTTCACCATCGATGGCAGCCTGCTCGTGGCACTAGTGGACAGATAGAGGCCTGAGACGCACACATTCCACTATCGGTGGGGTGTGATGACGGTCACTCTGCAGGACGTCCCGTTCTTGACCGGTCTCACTCTCTAGGGTGACACACTTAGCTAAACAGACTGGAAGGAGAGGCTGGAGGACCGGTTCGGCCTGGCTATCCTGGAGGGTTCTCGTGGCGTCCCCCGTACTTAGCTAAACAATTTCAGTATGTGCCCGCAGGATGCACCGCTCAAGGTCATCAGGACGTACCTCGTCGTGTACCTTATTCGGCTATTTGGTTGGAGCATGTTTCCAACCACGCACCACGATATTTGCAACGCTGAATTCATCCACCTCGCCAAGTCTATGGTTGACGCGGAGTTTGGGGTGATGCCTTAGTACAGCTGGGATCAGCTGTCCTGTGCGCCACATATCGTGGGTTGCATGACTCTTGCCAGTGCACCACTGCTGATACCCCAACCTGGTAGTCTGCTACGTGCTCCTGCAGTTGTTGAGTTGAGAGCACTTCCCTGTCGGGCGTCTGGCCATCGTGACGTCAGTGCACCCATTTGGCGAGTTCACCGACCTGATAGATAGGCCCATTATGGGCTTCCGGTGGACTGGTGCCCATCTGTGCTGGGCCAAGGGCAAACCGTCGAGGTGCTACTTGCTGTGGCACAACGAGTTCGAGTCATTGCACAACAGCGATATCATCTGGAGTCCATGGACTGTAGATTTTGTGCATTGTATATCGCCATACAGGCTGTCCCTACAATGCCTACAGGACGTGGAGTTATGGGTGATGACACGCCATTTGGTGCTCTGGTCCATGGTGGAGGCTTACGCGCCATATCGCGTAATGTGACAGTTTGGTTTGCACCAGGTCGTGCCCCCTCTGCACGGCAGGTTCCTACCGTGAGTTGTACACCGGTGAGTCAAACTCCATCCGAGTAATGTTTACACTTTGTATGTCCTGCTCTGTAACATCGATGATTCTGTAAATACAGGCAATGAAGGACGGATCGACATGGTACGGACTAGCAGCCACTACAACAGGAGTGGACGATGGCATGAACGGACAGTGCGCACCTAGATGTCATTATGGAGTAGTGTCCGTATGACGTCCAGACATACGATGAGTACCTGGAGTGGTACGTACCCCGGTCACGCAGCAGACTCACCATTCCTTCACCAGATCACCCAAAGCAGATCACACGCGAGGACAGTCTACAACGCTCGATCGATCCCTACAGTGCTTCGCGATGGCATGACAGCATAAGATAGTTGTAATTTATAATAATTTCATTTACAAAATTTATAGTGGTCATTACTAAACTTGTTTTGTATGTCATTTCAGTTGTAGTGGGCGCAGCGCATCGCAAGTGCGTCCGAGGCCACCATCATTAGCCCGAAGACACCATCGGCCCATAAAATACTTTGAAGTACATCCTAACTCAGGCCAAAAAATAGTGCATAACCTGAGCTGTGGCCATTCGACGGATCACGCCATGCGGCTGTGCAGGGCCATGGTCGGGAGCGGGCAGCCGTGCGGGGCTCGCGCGAGCGGGCGAGCGCGAAGCCGAGGCGGGCGGCGATCGCGGCAACGGCCGTGCGTGACACGAGGACCGAGGCGGTGGTCGGCGGCTCCTTCCGCGCCTCGGCGGCGCGGCACGGCAACCAGCTTCCCGAGTAGTGGCGGCGGCGGGCTTCGAGAGCCGGCGGCGGCGTGGTCTTGGCGCGCAATGGGAGGCCGACGACCGGCGGCAGCTTCGGTCCGGTGCGCGTGAGGAGGTCGCTGGTCGGCGGTGGCTTCACACACGGCGGCCGTACGGGGCCGGTCGTGCATGATATTTTCTTCTTTTTTCTTTTTTTAATCTACAATACAATCAACATCTACTCTTTCATGTAATCTACCGATCGATATTGTGCCAGCAACTTCAAGTCTGCTCGCGGTAGATTAGAGTGATTTGCATCGTAGAAAATAATCTAGAAAGCAAAATCTGCGGAATTTAAAGCGATCTAGATGTAGACAATTCAATCTACTAATGCTTCGATGATCACTTTTCGATTCACCGGAGCGGTTCGTGCTGATAACGTATTGAGGAACTGTCGTTGACGACCAGTCCGATCGATTCCTCTGCTATACAAAAGACAGATCAATCACAGAAGACGCAATAGTAGATTGAAACACAGAGATAGGAAGAACTCCTGGTCTTTCTTTATTATTTTCTTTTTTCATACGTATACAAAATAACCGATAATACTTCTTATTTATAACCTAATGGTAAGATGCCCACCATGACCAAAACTACAAGCCGAGACCCAATCTCTTCGACTACATTGTCAGCCCCGTCGCCCGCGCTGCCTCCCCCGTTGGCCGCACCACGTCCTCGTCGTCACCCTCATCCACCTCCCCCGTCGCCCGCGCAGCTGCCCATGTCGGCCTGCAACCCGTTATGTTCAGAGGCGACCAGCACAGTTATGGGAGGTATGTGGCAGAACAGAAGTGAAGTTCACAGGCGACAAGCAGAGCTACACAACTTTAATTCGTTCCAATGTACTCCATCATTCCGACTGAATAGGAGATGTAATGTCAAGTGTATAAGCTAAATGAATTTTCCTTTTTGCAGGTCATGGATGCTCTGACGAAATTGTTGGCATCTGAAGCCCAAAAAGATGTGGTGAAGCGAAGGATGTCGGCCAAACTGTAACATTGGATGGACCAATTGAAGCTGGCGACAACAACAGTAGTCAAGACCGTTTTAAAGTGGATCCTTCAGTAGTATATAAACTGTGTAGCTCAAGCTTTTTGAAGGCATGCCCTTGTTGAAAGTTTGCTGAGAAAATTAACTTGTGTGCATGTTTTATGGTAAATTTGTTTAATCCTAATTGTTCAATTCAGATTGTTGGATGCAAATGAGGAGTGCCAAATTATTGTTTGATTAAACCTGACATACCAATTACCACCCTCTCTCTTACTAGGAAGTAGCATGCAAGGTAATTCAGATTAGTTTCTTTTCTGCTGTTAGCAATCGTATTGTAGTGTTTCTGAAAATTTGGGTCCTGGACCCGGAACTTGTATCGCTGTAATCTGTTTTTTTTTCCTTCTTAATGAAAATACACGCATGTCTCGCGTGTGTTCTCTAAAAAAACTGAACATATGCATGAGCACTACTTCCTGATTATTATCACCTTTCAATATCGATTCAATACATAGATATTACAGAGTTATAGATCCTTTTCAGCCTCAGGACATTGTCAAAACACACAAAGCCAGAGCACAAGCGGCATAACAAACTTGAACCGATAATTCTTGCCAAAAGCCATGCATGCCAAGTATTTTTATCTGCATTCATCATTCTGGAACAAGACAGTTCTTGTGCTGCTACATGCCAAACCTGATCTGACACTTCGCGGTCAACAATTTCATCAGAGCATCCTTGTCCTCCTATGCTTAAGTGTTTATCAAGTACTGTTTGATACCATCTAAAAAAGGTACTGTTTGAGACAATATTCGCTCAAATTTTGACTCTTGTCATCGATTCATGTATTCTTTTCTTCAATAGGTAAGACACAACGAGCCTTCACCGACGCCAGGCTCAGTAACGGCACGCAACGCCACACACACACACAAATTGGTCAACACTAGTTAATACTACAAGCCTCACACATTATTCGATCTCGCCATTGGGGCTCGAATTATGCTTTTGCCACCGGCATCCTACCAAACTAATGCACACAAAGGCAATCAGAAGACGACGAATCCGAGCGGACCGATCAGTTCTTGACTCCGAGCGCCATGGGCATGCCGTCCTGCACGGCGACCGGCAGCGACTCGAGCTTGCAGTCGAGCGTCGGTAGCGTGGCCTCCTCGAGGAGCACCCTCCCGATGAGCCGCAGCAGCGTCTCCTCCATCTCCTTGCCGTCGCTCCACGGGTGCACCTCCGCCTGGAGCAGCGCCGGGTTCTCGCAGATGAGGTCCCACACGGGGAAACCCTTGCGCGGCATCATGAAGTCCTCCCTCCCGAGCCGCAGCGACGGGCAGTAGTCGCCGCGGCCGTCGCCCAGGTAGATGAACCGCTTCTTGCCGTCCGCCGTGGCGGAGGCGCGGATGCGGTCGAGCACCTGGCCCTTGCACATGTTGGGCGGGCAGATGCCCGCGAGGCCGCACCCGTGCGGGCCCGCGTGGAAGTCGTGGTACGGCGCGATCCGGAGGCGGCCGTCGGCGTCGACGCCGCTCGGGTTGGTGTTAACCTCCGAGAAGTAGCCCCGTAAGCCGTGGTGGTCGAGGATGGTCTCGATGAAGAACTGGTTGGCGTCGCTGAGAATCCTGAGGTCGCAGCCGAGGCTGTGCGCGGCCTTGATAGCGGCGAAGACGTGCGGGTCGAGCGGCGCCGCCTTGAGCACCTCGGCGACGTCGCGGAGGGTCTTGCCCTGCGAGTGCAGCTCCCCCATCATGGTGTCCATGAGGGTGTTCCAGGGCATGGCGGGGAGGAGACGGTCGAACAGCTCGGTGGCGCCGAGGTTGTCGACGACCCAGTTGTCGCTGTCGACGTCGATGATGGTCTTGTCGAAGTCGAACACCACCACGATCCCGGCCATCTCAACAGCTAGCTACCGAATGCGACGCTGCTGCTACTACTGCTACAAGGAAGTGTTTAGCTCCTGAATTCTCGATGAGCAATGGGTGTTGCTGGGCGCCGGCTTATATACGCCCCGGGAGGCGGGAAGATGCCGGGGGAATATTACGAGATGCCATGCCTGAGCTGAGCTGAGCTGAGCATAGGGGTAGGTCTCGGACTCTTGCCGTTTCGGCGCGTTGGAGAATTTCAGGTGCATTTCCGGAGGCCGCACGAGGAATCTGATCCGGTTGCGTTTTCCGTTTGATGCCGTTGCGCTTGCGTTCCACCGTGTGGTGCGCGTGAAGAAGACGCAAGGTGGCTTCTGGCGCGGTCGTGTGGCGTGCGGACTGCCGAGAAGGAGAGGCAGGCCCTGCGTATTGGCGAGCGAATATCCTTTTCTCGTGCCGCATCTGCTGGCCGGCCGCATGCTGCACACCTGGTTTTCTTCGTGCGCGTGACAGTATTAGACGCCGTTGGGATCTCGTAATTCGCAACCGGATCACAGTTTATTCCGGCTAATTGCTCTTTCCTTCTGCTTGCAGTTACGTGTGCTTTCAGCGCAGAGATGTTTCTTCGATTCAAACGCGCGGATACAAATTGTTTTTTTCCTAAAAAAAAAAAGATTCAGTTTATCTTCTTGTGTACCAGTTCGAGTGTTGCTGACAAGTGACGAAGGGCGTCTCCTAGCGGATATTCCGTGGATGCGGAGAATCTCCCGTGAGGTGGCGACCAAGGACGATTAGGTGGTCCTGCCTGCCTCTTTTGAACCACTACAACGTGAGGGAGTTCGTATCTTCAAGGTTTTTCCGAATCTTTCAATCAAGGTTTGTTACTTGGTCAGTTTTCACTTACTAGCTTTTCTTCGGTTTCAATTCACTGCCCACCAAAAATAGCTTCCCCATTGGACCACAAGAACTTCGTTATAATCACGCAGGAATTGATACCGTGCCGAATGAAAAATCTATTAAATTCATGCGTGACTTATGATTCCTTTGGCTTTTGTAGCGGGTTTCAAAACTAATAGTGTGGCTTCTGATCTTGTGCGATCGAATGCTCTTTTGATGAGTACCCCAGAACTAGAACTAGAGCTGGAAGTTAGGCCGTGTTTTTTTTTGCCAGCTCAAAGCACGGTAGATACGGCACGACACGTGGTGGGCCGTGTTTGCACGGCATGAACGGTGGGCCGAACCGGGCTGGGAAAGCTGGCCCATTGGGCGGCACGGCACGACGAATCGTGCTGTGCTCTGGCTGGCACGGCACAGGGAGCACGGTGGGCACGTCGACGCCAACGGCCGGGCCACCTCGGCCTCCACCTCGCCTCCCCCCTTCCGTCGACATCCCATATCCACTACTCTCATGGTCATCCCTAGATTCCCCACAACAACCCATCAAGCCATCACGGAGCAGCGAGGAAGGGAGTAAAGGGGAAGGACGTATACCGGTCACCGGATCCCGGACGAGTGGACGACGGTCGCAGGAGGAGGAGAGGGGTAGCCGGAGCCGAGGGCGGCATCCCGAGCGAAGACGCCCGGCGACGGCGGCTCGAAGAGTGATCCATCGATGACGAACTTGTCATTGGCGCCCTAGTCGTCGCCCGGCCATCTGCTGCTGGTGGGCTCGCTCTTGGCGTAGTCAAGGTCGCCGTCACCGTCGCTTGGAGCAACTAGAGTCCATGTGATTTCATAAATTCTGATTTCATCACAGAAAGATCCTACACATCCGCTGTGACATGTACATCTGTACGGAGCAGTTCTTAGAATGCCAAATTTAAAGATTGAGTTAGGTTTTGGAGATGTGAATGTGTGATTTATATATATAAGATGAGGATAAGGATGAGGGTGGTTGGATCTTAATCCAATGGCTGAAAAAAGTGACTGAGATATGCTATGATTTAGGTCGAGTTCATTTTTGCACTTATGATATGAGGTGTCTTTTGTTGTTCTTTATTTTTGTACTTGTGATATAAGATGTCTTTTATTGTTCTTTCTTAAGAAACATTATCATACAAAAATAATAATTATTTTCAATGTTGCTCCTCCTTAGGTCACCACCACCGAACCCTATGTCGCATCCTCGCGGCTCTCTTGCTTCTTTGTGTAAAATTGGTAGGGTTGGACTGCTGGAGAAGAAGATCAATCAAATCAACATATTCTAACATATATTATAATTTTTACAACATAGCTCACCCCCATTGTGATTTTATTATATGTAAACAAATTACTACTACATACGCTTCTAATTCTAACATAGCTCCCTTTACCGACTACCTATTTAATTCGAGCATTTGATGAGATAACCACCCCATGTATGTTACAATTAACCATTATGTGAACAGAGACAATCTATTTATTGGTGTGTGTATTTCAAGTAGTTACTAAATGTTCGAGAAACTATTTAAAATTGATTTCCTAACTATAGTAAACTGCACTCATGACTCTGCTTGAGCTTTTCTATTTGACTAGTTGGGTAGCCCTATGCCAGATTGCCCGGCGATGAGCTAGATGTCCACATACGCCATAATCAAATTTGCACCAAGATATGCATGCCATTGGACTAGATGACCAAGTTCGGAGGTGGAATGGCATTAAACAATAGTATCGAATTTTAACTAGGTTTTTAATGAGGCGGGTACAAAAGAAAGGAAGATGTCGGACATCGCTACTATTATCATCGTCGCTTTCGTCATGTATAGTTACTTTGTGATAGCACAACACGAACGCCGGCACGGTAGGCTTTGGGCCTTGCTTGGGCCTGATCGGAGGCAAGACGGGCTGACACGACACGACACGATGTGATGACTGGACCGAACCGGCACGGCACGAAGGACCCGAAGTACGGTAGGCCCAGGCCGTGCCAGCATAGCACGGTCCAATGCCTACCTCTACCCAGAACCTTGGTACAAGTCCTGGAAACCTCTTGAAATAGGCACACTGAAAGTTAACATCCATGGAGCTTCCTATGCGACAGACAATCAAGGGGCTTCTGGTGCAGTGCATCCGTGATGAATTTGGGGCTTTCAAAGTGGTGAGGTTGCAGTGGTACCCATATAATTAGAGGTGCAATCGGAGCGGATACGGATAGATATCGCTTATCCTGTATCCTATTCTATATTTTTTTCTCGGAGTCGGAGTCGGACATGGATAATATCGGATATCTATTTCTCCATTCCGTATCTATTCTATAATCTTTCGAATGGTCGGTTGGACGGAAATTATCCGCTTCTTTGCACAGGACATTGAACAGTATGGTACAATTAGATCGAACATGGAGAAACTAATTATTGAGATATTGAAGAAAGAACACTCAGCACTCCCGATTGTTTAGATGTGACAATCTGTCTATATGGTATTTTGTTCCTAGGTGAAGTCACAACAGACTTTCTCATATCACTTAACATATGGATATATACGAACGGATATCACTTATCCCGTACCTTATTCTATATTTTTTCCTCAGAGTCGGATACGGATAGTGTCAGATACCCATATACCCCTTCCGTATTCGTTCCGCATATCTTCGATCAGTCGGACAAAAATTATCCGCTCTATTTGCACCCTACGTATAATGGCGTATGCACTCACGGCTCAAGCTTGTGCAGTTCGGGACGGGGTTCGTCTTGCGACAGAATAGGGTGCTGATTGGGTGCGACTCACAGAACTTGGTTAATATGTGGAATGAGTCCAGCTATCACCGCTCGGAGATCTTTTTCATCCTTTCGGAGGTTACGGAGCTTAGTAGGAGTTTTTCTACGTTTGATATTGTTTTTGCTCGCCGGGATTGTAACCGGGCAGCTCACATTTGTGCTACGCAGGCAACCGGAAGTAGGCATTGGTGTACCTGGTTAATCCAAATGGCTGATTTCCTGGTTGAGGTCCTGCTCCATGATTGTACTCATACTTCGGTTGAATGAGAATGAAGCTCCTCCTGTTGTCGAAAAAAAAAACCCTAAAAATTACCCTATTTCCCGGCCCCTGTATTTACATTCATTCTGTATGCATGGATGTCATAAATTTTAACAAGTATACTAACCCTACCGAACAATAACCCTACCGAATAAAAAAGATCCACTGGACCCGACAGTGATTTAAGAAATTTGTAAAGAAGTGTATCGTTTTGTCTGGTGCTGAAACATCGAGTCGTGTGGAGAAAGCCTAGTCGGCTTGGGAAGGCACCCAGTTGCTTCCTTATTCTACCTTATCAGGTTAAGGAAAGAACAAATTCCCATCCTAAGTTCCATTCTTCTTTTAGGTTGGTGCATGTACACTACATGCATGAGAATAAAAAGCGAACAATGCTAACTTTAGTCCAAGAGAAAGAAGAAAATTATTTTGCTTCTATTTACATTGTATACTATTTCCAGGCTTTCCAGGCTCATGTAACAGCATATAAAAAATCAATCATAACTAAGAAGATGAAGATTTGGGAAAGTTTCAAAGAAAATCCATGAACCGAAAATTTTAAGCTGTATTTATAGTTGCAAAACCGTACAAGTTCGCAACAGTACTTCAAGTTTTCGACTCCGCATGCCACCAAACGGAACCCAAAAAGTGGTGTCGTCACCGATGAGGTCAAGACCTTGAACACCTCTCTCTCTCTCTCTCTCAAAAATTACACTAGCTAGTAGATGGGATTGGAACGGTTCATTTGTATAGGAAGCTAGCCGTGTAATTTGTTTTTGTTGGCCGACACGTCTCCGCGATTAGATGCTTTTCATGTGGGTAGAGGCCGGCCAGAGGGGGAATGGGAGCCTGAATGCCTGAGGCGCCCTTTTGTCACTACTCACTACCACGCATCAGCTAGCAGATTTGTCACGGTAATGGTAGGATACAAAATGCTCAACTGTAATTTTTATTGTTATGCAATAATCATTAAATATTTTTGAAGTAAATTCTTCGATGTTGTCCATTCTAATGGACTTTATGTGATGATCAGGGAAAATATTTCTAATACGAATTATCTGTAAGATCAGCTTTGCGAAAGCATGTTTTCTCGTAGACAATAAACATATGTGCGACCATTTCGAGAAAGCATCGATAAACACCATGAAATATTTAAATGGCCATGATAGTGGTTGTATGGGACCGCAAATGTCTCCTTGGATACGCTCCAGGAATGCAGGGACTTCATCCTTCACTTTCAGAGTATAAGGTCTAGTAATTAATTTTTCGGTGGCACATACGAGGCACACAAAATTTTTATGATTCAGAAAATTCTTTACATCGACATTATGTTCCTGTGAATTGTTAATTATATTTATCATCATCCTAAGACCTGGGTGGCATAATCTATCATGCTAGAGACAGAAGAGTTCAGAGTTTCTAAATATTGTTTTCAAGGCAGTATAGGTTGCAAGTGCATTGATATTAGTGTAGTATAGCCCAGTTTCTAATGAAGAAAATTTTTATAATACCCCTTTTTCATTTGCTTCACGCTTTGTAATGAGTATGTATTACTTACCATACTCTTCTTCAATCTCAACATGAAAACCATTAGCGCGAATATCCTTGAAACTTAGGAGAGTTCTAGTCGATTCTGGGTATAATAAGGCTTCTTGGATGACCAAAGTTGTGCCTATTGGGAGTATAATTGTGGCTCTTCCTAAACCTATTATGCAAGCATCGCTACCGACAATTGTTGTAAGGCTGCCAGCATTCTTACTAATCGACTGAAAAAATTGTCACTCTTAAGATGGTATTCGTTGTGCCGCTGTTGGCTAAGCACACTTTCTCCATAGGGCGCCACATGTGTTCTAATATAAAATACTTTATTAATATGTGGTAGAAGGAAATTAACACATAAATAAAATATTTTAATATCAGAACATATTATGCCATTATAGACTGAATAAATGAATGAATTATTTAACATCATCCAACCATTACGAGAAAATAAAATTGTTGAGTACCATCCATGCAAAAATCCAACTTATTCCTTCCACACATAAAATAAATGACAATCAAAGTCTAAATGCATTCTGTATATTAGACTGAATCTGCTAAGAAGTCAGAGACTTCAGCTGCTATCTTCTCAGGGGTGATATGCTCTTCCAGAAAAATCATGGCGGCGGCAGCTACAATGTCAAGAGGGGGTGCTGCTGCCGGAATGGAGTCAACCTCCATCGGTGCAGGCAACTGCTCAGAACTCTCCCCGTCAACAGAAGCAAAGTAGGTTTCATGCTGCCCTTTGCCATCCTTCTTCTTCTTAGCTTGGAAGGCATCGATGACGTGTTGAGACTCTTTACAGATCCGCGACCAATGCTCCCACTTGCCACACTTGCCACATTTGTATTCAACACTATTTGTATTCGTATTCGGGGTATCCATATTCGTATCCACATTAAAAAAATATGAAAACAAATATAGCAAAACTATTATCCATCCGTATTTGATTCGTTTTCACCCCTACTTGTGGGGTCTTAAAAAATGTGGAGTATATTCCACTGGAATGTCTTGTATTTTAGGTGTTTTAGGATTTTTGTGATCTCTTATGTAGGGCTGTAAATGATCTGAGCTTGAGCAAGCCTGGCCTCTTAAGCTCGAGCAAGCTTGAGTTAGGGTCCGAGTCTATACCTAGGCTCGAGCTCGGCTCGAATAAACTCAATAATAATTAAAAAATTTAACATACACTAATCAATAATAAGAAAACCTTGAGCTCAGCTAGAGTAAGCTCAATAAGTAAAAAACAATTTAGCATACACTAATTTTTCAACAATAAAAAAGCTTGAGCTCGGCTCGAATAAACTCGGCAAGAGTTTATATGCATTAATATTCAAGCTCGAATCAAACTCTAATGAGCTATTCGAGCTCAGCTCATTGAAGCTCACAAGTTCAAGATAAAGCTCGAGTTCGATTCGTTTAGAGTTCGAGCCGTGCTCAAATCGAGTATATAGCGAACCGACTAGCTCGCAAGGCTCGAGATTTTTTTACAACCCTACTCTTATGTATGTATTTTTTTCCCAAAAAAGCTGTGGACCCCACATGAGCCAGCGAACTTAGCAGATGAAATCCATTTAGCACCCAAATTATGCTTCCATCCTTTTATTGCCTTTGCTTGATTGCCTCTCATCTATCCCGCCATATCGCGATGTCCACATGCCATCTCCCAATTGGTTGTGCCGCTCTGTTAAGGCTCCACTTTACATGTCAGCAAAGCATGCACAGGTGGCATGCTAAGACAGAAACGAGTTATCCAATCAGAGGATCGCAAGAGATAGGCCCATCCACGCAACGGCCTAGCGGCGGGCAATGCGCTCACCATCTCCCGCCACTATTTAAACTCCAGTCGAGCCACCTACTCCCCACCACAGCCTACACACCTCACAAGCTCGAGACAAAGAGTAACCAAATCTCCCCCGTTCTCTGCAATGGCGGCGTCCACCATGGCACTCTGCTCCCCGGCTCTCGTCGGTAAGCCGGCCAAGATGGCCTCCTCCAATGTGTTCGGCGAGGGCCGCATCACGATGCGCAAGACGGCCGCCAAGCCTAAGCCCGCCGCGTCCGGCAGCCCGTGGTACGGCCCCGACCGCGTTCTCTTCCTCGGCCCTCTGTCCGGCGAACCGCCGTCCTACCTCACCGGCGAGTTCGCCGGCGACTACGGCTGGGACACCGCGGGGCTCTCGGCCGACCCCGAGACGTTCGCCAAGAACAGGGAGCTGGAGGTGATCCACTGCCGGTGGGCCATGCTCGGCGCGCTCGGGTGCGTGTTCCCGGAGCTCCTCGCCCGCAACGGCGTCAAGTTCGGCGAGGCCGTCTGGTTCAAGGCGGGCTCCCAGATCTTCAGCGAGGGCGGGCTGGACTACCTCGGCAACCCCAGCCTCATCCACGCGCAGAGCATCCTCGCCATCTGGGCCTGCCAGGTCGTGCTCATGGGCGCCGTCGAGGGGTACCGCATCGCCGGCGGCCCGCTCGGCGAGGTCGTCGACCCGCTCTACCCCGGCGGCAGATTCGACCCCCTCTGCCTGGCCGATGACCCCGAGGCGTTCGCGGAGCTCAAGGTGAAGGAGATCAAGAACGGCCGGCTCGCCATGTTCTCCATGTTCGGCTTCTTCGTCCAGGCCATCGTCACCGGCAAGGGGCCCCTCGAGAACTTGGCCGACCACCTCACCGACCCCGTCAACAACAACGCCTGGGCGTACGCCACCAACTTCGTCCCCGGCAAGTGATCGATCGGTTGCGAGGTTTTGAGGCGATGCATGCCCGTCGACGCTGTGCGACTTGGAATGCAGTGCGTTATGGGACAGACAGGCTGTGGTGAAGCAAGGCGCTGCGCCGTGTTTTCTTCTGCCCCCTATATTTGTTCATTCAGATTGTTTCATGTAATATCATTTAATTGGTTGATGAAACAAGACTGATTTGTAAACTTGCATGGGATCGCTCTAAAGCATTCTGTATGGAACGGATCATGCATTGCAGTGCTTGATGGCAGGGAAGACGAATGGATTCGTTTTGGACTAAAACGAACAAATTAATGACCTAAAAACCTCATACCAAAGCATTTATAATCGGGTATAAATTATAATCACTCATCCCCATTCAACAGGAGGGTCCAGAACTAGTTCTTTACAACAAAAGCACCAAGGGAAATCTCGATTTCCTTATTATGTTCTCAGTTCTGTTGGGAATGGCGACAGCAAGGATCACCATGTGTATACCGAAGGGATGATGAATGCGATCAAATAAATATAATTCTGCACCGGATGTTTAGTTCGGAGCTGATGAAACCATGCATCTGGAAGAAATCAAGCTCATGAAGGCATCGGGAAATAGTCTTATGCTTGAGCTGCTGCCCTTGTCTGAGCAACAGCACTCTGATAAAGGTTTTCGTACTGTGAAGTTGGAGAATCCCAGCTGAAATCTATCTGCATGACCTTCTGAACTAATTGTTTCCAGACCATAGGTTTTCTATTGTGGTAGCCGAATGCTCTTTCCAATGAACCGTTTGGACCCTATTAAAATGGGCAACCCACGTGAGTTCTGCCCACAAATCACAAAATTCATTTGAAAGTACATATAGATATAAAATTCACCTGCTCATCAGCCCTAGCAAATGTAAAGCCACTCCGGAGCTCCACAGGTACAGTTTCGTCGTTGAAATAAAAAACACTGATAGAAGTAATAAACAGCAGATATATGATATTATGCTATGTAGAGGCAATATTTGGAGGACTAATCAAATGTTCACCTGTCACTCAACCCGCCGGTTTTTCGAACAATTGGCACGGAACTATGGTGGTGATCATTTGGGCTTATTTTTGGTGGCTTATGGCTGAAAAGCACTGTAACTGGCAGAGGCTTATTTAACATAATTAAATTTAAAAAAATTAAAAAATATAAAAAATATGTTAGCCCATCACGCAGACAACATAAACGAATACGGGAAAAAAGAACGAGCAAAAAGCTAAAAAAGCCAAAAGTTCGAGAAAGACTAATTTATGAATAGTGAAAATAAGTTAAGAAAGTCGAAACGATCACAGCCTATATCTCATGGCTATCATCTAGTTGATAAAAACTTGTCAGACTTGGGCATAAAAGGACAACTTACACACCAACTATCAAAAAAAATTTTAACGCGCAAGAGCACTGCCAATATTAAAGGTAGAGATGAGAGTTTATATACAGATTAAGCACAACAGTCTGAGAGGCCACACCCAGAAAGAGATAAATAAGGCGTTACAGAGTTAGGTAAGATTTCCACTAGCTTTTTTGCCCCGGCCAAAAACCAGGGTTGAGACTTCTCCTTGATTTTTGTGAGGAGGGAAGAAGGGGAGACCTCTACATTACGGAAAATACGGGAATTTCATTCCTTTCAGATCTCCCAAGTGACAAGCATCATTAAAGAAGCTAGGGATTTGCGAGGTATGTTTGGCTTGAAAACAGCGAACTCTCACCAATGCCAGATAGAGGCGGTAGTGTGCTAAGAAGCTGGGTCTATGGAGTCCGAGGTAATCCATTGACCGATGAGAGTCCAAATTCTCTTTGTGTAGCGGCATTCGGCAAAGAGGTGATGACCGACTATCAAAATTGATTACTGAAAAGTGAGGCAAGTTTCATAGAAGAAAATGTTAGTACAGCACAAGCATGCCACGATGGATATTGGATAGAGAGCCCTTTATTTCATGCCGTGGGAGGGGTGCAAATGGAGTGGATATTCTTTGACCGTCCGTCCATCCGTTTTAATTCGGATACAATCCGGAGCAAATTTTCGGATATCCGAAGGTTTTGTCGGATACGGAAACGGATTCGGAAAAAGCATTATCCGACGGATATGGAACTATCCGGGTATTTTTCCGGATAGTTACCGGATAGTTTCTCATTTGCACTCTACGTTTGTTCAGTAAGAAATAAAATGCTTTCTGATTGAAAATATATGTTAAGCAATAAGCATATGGTTATTACTGGGACAGTGACTTGCACCGGAGAAGTTGAGCCTGCTGAGAAGAAGTGTACCTCGAAGGTTTGGGACCACTATATTAAATACGCAGTGACTGTTGATACAAAAAAAAGTGAAAAGGAGAAACAACTTTGGGTGCAGTACAATAAATGTCCTCATAAAACTTGATGTGAGACCGTAAGGGGCACGAAGGGCTTGTGAAATCATTTGCTAAATGTAATGAAGTTAAATGAACTAGTGATGCACTTGACCACTTGGCTATGGGTAATTCGTACTTTTGAACCATGTGACATGTAGTATAGTGAAGCACCAAAACTATGCCTCATGTGAAAGGTTGCTGATAATTATTGAGCTAGCTGGGGATATCAGTGAGGAAACATGGATAAGGGTGAAATCTTCTGTAAGCTGCATGGCATGTGGGGGTAAAATTATAATCACCAGCAGATCAAGTAAGATTGCGAACTTGGGAACAACAGAAGCTCTTCAACTAGATTTCTTGCACCCAGAAGCTTATTGGTATTTTTTCAAGATGTTTGCATTTGGAAGCACAAATACTGATGAGCAACCAAGGCTTGCATCGACAGCCATGGAGATCGCAACAGAGTATAGAGGATCCTTCTTGGCTGCACATATAATTGGTGGATTACTGAGAGAGAATTTCAACGCCCAATTCTGGTGCTCTGCTCGTAAGTACCTGAGGGCATACATACGTACACAGCCAGCTCCTTATGTTTGGTGAACACCCGAATGATCTTTTGCGGAAAGATCAACCCGTGCACTGTTTGAGATTTGCCAAAGCCAGCAATCATTTGTGGATATCTCCCGGACTAGTTGGATGAGGGTAACATCAGCCCCCCTCATTTCTTGTTCTCTGTCAGACTTGCAGCAACTCAAGTTCTGTAATAATCATTTGTTCATTTGTGATCTGAATCGGTATAGTTAGAACTGCTGATGTATAGCCGTGGGCACTCCTTTTTGTTCAGGTTTCCTCTGTTGTTTGTATGATTTTGGTTCAGTTTCCATCTGCTGCATGCAAGATGCGCAACGGAGGGAACTTTTCTGGGGTACGTCCCCACGCAGAAGAAGTGAGGTAGCACTTGTCATGCTAACACGTGTCATTAAATCGGATTTAAATTTTGATTAATTTTTTCAGAAATTTTAGAAAGCTTTATAAATACTTTAGAGATAATAAATAAAATCTAAAAATTTCAGAAAAAATCATAAAATTCCTGGAGCTGTTTTAGACTTAGAAAAAATATTTTTAATTTAAATTTGGCCTTAAATATTTTACAATAATATTTTTTAGCTCTTAAAATTGATTTTAATTCCAGAAAAATCTCTTAAATTCCTGAAAATGCTTTAGACTTAAGAAAAATATTTCCAACTTATAGTACTTTTTACCTTTGAAATTGATTTTAAAATCATATAAAATCACAAAAAATCTAAATAAAAACCAAATGCTTTGAAATAATTAATTTGAACCACAAGATACTCTTTTATCACTTTAGGTATACTCACATACCAATTATAAGATACTCTAAGTATTTTTATAAAAATTTGAAGACCAACTATAAGTTGAAAATATGTTTCTTAAGTCTAAAGCATTTTCAGGAATTTTTGAGAATTTTTTGGAATTAAAAATAAATTTTAAAAGCCAAAAAGGTGTTATTGTAAAATTGTAAAGGCTAAATTTAAATTAAAAATATTTTTTCAAAGTCTAAAACAGCTCCAGGAAATTTATGATTTTTTCTGAAATTTTTAGATTTTATTTACTATTTCTGAAGTATTTATAAAACTTCCTAAAATTTCTGAAAAAATTAATCAAAATTTAAATCTAGATTAATAACACGTGTTAGCATCACAAGTGCTACCTCACTTCTTCTGCGTGGAGACGTACCCCAGAAAAGTCCCCTCCATGTGCAAGACCAGCACGAGCACCAGTTTGATGTTAGACAGCTGCAGTGGCAACCTAGCAGGTGGGTACTTGAGCAATTGTCAGTGCCCTCGTCACTGCCAGCTTCGGTGTTGGGCCCACCAGGCGAAATCAGGTCCATGAAAGGCCCGGATCCCTCTTCAGCATTGCAATCTCGCCATCCCCCGTGCCCGTTCGATCGCTCCGTCCTGCGATGGCCGCGAGCGCGACCGGCGTGGGAGGCCCCGCGGCGCGGGCGCTCGTGGCAGCGTGGCTGTCGCGGCGGAGGACGCTGCCACGGGAGGAGGCCCTCCCGCGCCGCCTCGTGAGCCGCACGCTGGAGGAGCTCGCCCGCAGGTTCGCCTCTGCCCCGGTGCTGCGCGCTGACCTCGTCTGCTCCGCCGGGCCGCGCTTCCCCACCTGACCTCCGCGCCGATGTGAGTGAGCACCACCGCCCCTCCAAGTCCAAACCCCCGCCCCGCTCCCCCACCGCCGTTGTAACATTCAATTAGTCAGTCTCCCCCATTGGCAGGCAGCAACGGCGGTTACTCGACAGTTCCGCCTCCCATGGTTGCCTTCCCCGCCGATGGCCGCCCCACTACTCCTTCCGCGCCTTACCAACTGCCCAACCCAATCACTCCGTCGTCGTACTAGCATTTTCTTGTCACCTTCCATCTAGACTATCCTTAGTCAACATTCAACTATACAGCTACTACTTATTTGCCTCCCCTCTTCCCTTGGCCGTCCATTGCACCATCACTTGAGGTTCACAATGGATATCCTTGTTTCTGCAATTGTAGGTGATCTGATCAGCAGATCCACATCATTTGTGATCGAGAAATACTGGCAGCAGCCTGACATCGAGAAGAATCTGCAGAGGCTACATGGGGAGCTACTGAGAATCGACACTATCGTTGAGGAGGCTGAGGGGCGGCATATCACAAATCAAGGGATGCTCCATCAGCTGAAGATGTTAAGAGAAGGAATTCACAAAGGCCACACTATATGCTTGATACCTTCAAATACCAAGCCCTTCATGAGGAAACAAGGGATGACGAAGAGGTGAGTCACTTGTCTGCATTGTCTAAATTCAATCCAGCCAAACGTGTCCGTTTCTCTGATAGTGGTAGCAACAGAGAAACAGTGCTATTTGATAGATACAACATACAAGAGCTACCAGGGATGGTTGATACCCTTGAAAACATCATTGCTGATATGAAGGAGTTTGTTATATTTTTGGAGTCCTATCCTCGGATTCACCGCCAACCTTACTGCACATATTTGCTTTTGGACAATTGCGTGTTTGGTCGCCAAGTGGAAAGAGAACGGGTCCTGAATTTCTTGCTACAAACAGAGGCTCCCAGTACTGATAATTTGGCTGTACTTCCAATTGTTAGTCCAATAAGATTAGGGAAGAGCACTCTTGTTGAGCATGTTTGTAAGGACGAGAGGGTGCGCAATAGCTTCTCAATGATCCTGTTCCTTCAAGAAAACAGTCTCAAGGATGGAGGAGTGACCAATCTGAGAGAGAATGGTGTAGTCAAGCATCAAAATCCTGCTTCTCACAACAGGCTGCAGATTATCGTTGAACTTGCTGGGGACATTGACGAGGGAACATGGAGAAGGTTGAAATCTTCCACAAGCTGCATGGGAAGTGGGAGTAAAATTATAATCACCAGTCGGTCAAACAAGATTGTGAATTTGGGAACAACAGAAACACTCGATTGGACTATCTGCCTGCAGAAGCTTATTGGCATTTTTTTCAAGTTGCTTGCAGTTGGAAGCACAAACCCTGATGAGAAACCAAGATTGGCAACGATGGCCATGGACATTGCTATGGAACAGAAACAGTGTTTCACGGGTGCATATATCTTTGCTGGATTATTGAGAGATAACTTCAATGCTCAATTTTGGTGCGCAGTTCTTAAATTTGTTAGAGCATATAAACATAAACATCTTCTTCTGTTTGATGATCACCCAAACATTCTTTTGCGGGAAGATGAACCAGTATATTATTGGATATTGGTGAAGACCAGCAAGTATTTCTTAATTTGCAACTATTATCAGTCAGAATCTACTCAGGAAGTCCCCAAGTTAACTGTTCAAGACATCCTTTTAGGAAATGCTACACCTCGTGGGAAATTTGACGCTCTAACATGGAAGTATCGTATACCCCCATACTACAACTACACAATAAGCTGTATGATGGAAACACCACAACTTACCGTAGGCAGGAAGAAGCACATTTATCAGGAGGGCACTTGATTTGAGTTAGATTCTGTGACTCAAATGTATGCTACTGCATTGTCTTGCATATCATGAATTAAGGAGTTGCTGGCTTGTTCTTTTTGGCTGCGGCTTGTAGCTTTTGGCTGCGGCTTGTGACTTTTGGGCTGTTTATACGAGAGATTACAGAGTAACAGAAATTCACGTGCGGTTTTTGCCGATATAAATGAAGTCAGTAAAGTATGTACTACAATTAACTAGTAGGCCTTATCTTGAAAAAAATACTCTATTTAGAAGCTAGTTACTGTAGAAAAGCCGAAAAGCAGCTTTTAGAAGCTGAAAAGAACATGGCCTATACTTGAAGGCAGCAATCTGCTGCTAGAATGTTTCTGGTGGCGTTGTTACCCCCCTGTATCTCTCAAACCAGTTGTCGGGTGATATCCACATCACATTAGCCTCTTATTTTGTTGTCTTTGTCATACTTGCAGGCTCTAGTTCTGTACTCATTTGTGATTGGGCCGATATAGTTGAAACTGCTGATACTGGGTGTTCTTTTTGTCCAATATTCTTCTGCAATATGTATCTTCGGATTCAATTTTCCTCTGTGGTATTGGCATTTTGATCCGAAAACAGCAGTGGCAGGAGGGGAATTATCATTGCTCGTATGCCAATTCACAGGGCCAATGATGGTGGTAAGAATTGGGTTTGGATTCATGACTCAAGTAAAAAGTGATCTGATGCCTGAATACTGTAAGGAAGCAACACGCCTGTCATCAATAAATATACAGAACAGAGTTCTTCAATTAGTCAGAACATGTGACCATGTACTTAGACCTTGCAGTCTTGCTTCTTGAGACTTGGATTGGTTCAAACGTGACTCTCAAATTTAAAACCTTTTCTCAGTTGACCCTCCAACACCTGTAATACCAACATATGTAATTAACCAATTGAGAACGATCCAAGCTGATCTATGACGACATTTTGAGAATGTGTTCCAGTGTTGGCAAGCTTGTCAATTGAACTAGCAACAGTTTCAGGTTGCTAACACCATCTTGCATTTTTAGTACTGGAAGCATTTTAATTACTGGAAGCATGGGCGCTTTGTAACATTTTTCAGTGAAAAATTTGTTCAGTCAATGGAAGCTTCTTTGTGAATTAGCACCAGGATGCCTGCAATATACTGACGCATGTATATACTCATGTCTGATACGTTGTTTTTAGAAAAAAAAAATGACACTATAATGATGTTAGTATATACTCGATGCTTGATTAGGGAGCAATTGGATCGGATTATGTTAGACCATGTAGATAGATCATGAATTTAGTGATGGTGAATAATTAATATTTGGGTTACACTAAAATTTGTGTTTGCGAAAGTTTCGGTCGATACTCTTTTGTAAAACTGGAATTGCGGTAATATTCAGGATAAGCGGTCTGACCGCCTTGTATTGGGCGATCTGACCGGCAGGCTTCGACCACGGATGATAGTCAAAGGCATGGGCCACGATCGGTAGTCAGTAGTCCGATCAGCCTTGTGATGGATGGTCCGATCGGTAGCGTCGACCATGACAGATCGACCACGGTTGAACGACCGCGGCAGAACGACTACGGACAGTCGGAGCTACAGTAAATCGGTCTGAGTTACAGTGAACCAGTCGAAGCTAATGTGAACCAGTCGTTGGTTGTAGCTATAGTATCTGGTCGGTGGTCGTTGCTACAGTACCAGGTCGATAGTTGATAGCTACAATAATCGATCGATAGACGATAGCCATAGTATCCGGTCGATACTCAAAATCTACAGTGCCTGGTCGGTGATCGATAGTTGTAGACTTTGTGACCAGTAGTCGTAGACTTCGGGTTCTGTTGTCGTAGACTTTGCAATCAGTGGTCCTAGGTTTTGTGATCGGTAGTCGTAGGCTTTGCGATCGGTTGTCATAGACCCCGCGATCGGTAGTCGTAGACTTTGCGATCGATTGCCATATGCTTCACAGTCGGTACTCGTAAGCTTCGAATGCTTCAATTATTGTAATCTTCGAGTACCTCGAGTACTCGTGTCTGTTGGGCTAGCGGTCTAACCGGCCTAGGCATGGCGGTCAGACCGGTCTTACTAAGGTGGTTTGATGTTGGTTTTTGAAAAGCGTGGAAACTGAGATCATGGATGATATGGTTTGTGTTTATGGTTAAGGGTGTGTTTTGCGTGTGTGGACTAATGTTGGTCAAGTTGGGAAGAACTTGTGCCGAAAAAAAGTTTTTTGGTCTTTTCATCTGCAGGTTGGGCGTGGAGACGGTTATACTCAATGACAAGGAGGACCCGGACTAGAAGGAGGAAATCTGAGACCCAGGCGGTCGAGGATGTCAGGAGGTGGTCGGGCTCACGCTGGAGTATGTGAAGATCAAAGGTGGATGATGCGTGGAAAAGCTCTGGGAGATGCTCTGGGAGATGCTGATTGATGAGTTGGAAAGAGTTATGGAAAGTGTGCATAACTAGAAGGTTTAGAGCTTTTAGAAAACTCGTGTTTGAAAGGGTTTTGTGCCCCTTGATTTTCGAAATTAGATAGGATTTCGTATCCATGTTGATGATGACATGGTTTGGGGCTTTAGCATATAAAAGCAGAGAGAGGTTAAGGGTTAACCTATGGCGTTTGATGGCTTTTCGGGAGAAAGCTTTTGGAACTTTTGTGCTAGGGTTTGAGGGGTGTCGTAAGGGCACTTTGTAGCCACATAATATGATTCAAAAATAAAAGATCAGATCTATTCCGAAGAAGTTAGTCGGCGCCGGTGGCGTGTTTTCTGAGCGTCGTCTTTGACTCGTTCTTGTTACGAGCAGACTAGTGCGTGGTGAGAGCGTTCCTCTGTCGACTTCATCGCTCGCTGAGTCGTCCACTCGATCGTCGCCAACAGCATTGGTAGGGAGAGCAGAGCAGAGTACGTTAACTTGAAGGCGCTAATTTCTCGAAGGCACAGGTGATCGAGAGGTTCTGCTCCCGGTGTCGAAGATTTTGAGTATATGCAAACCGGTCAAAGATCAAAGTATGAAGCGGTCGTAGTATATGACTGGTAAGGAGCTTTCAATAGCTGAGCGATCAGTGAGCGGTCAAACGCTGATCGGTCAAAACCTTCATCGAGCATTAAGAGATTCCAAGAAGCGGAGATAATTATTCACCTCCTCTAATTGCTGTATTCGATCCTACAAGTAGTATCAGAGCAGGTCGTTATGGCGTCGAGAGGTATATGAATCATCCCCCATGCTAGATGGTACTAATTTTGCTTTTTGAAAGTGTTGTATGCAAGTTTACACTGAGGCTCAAGATAGTTATGTTTGGAATAAGGGAATAAGGTTTCTAGTCCTTATGAGGCTCCTACTACTGTTAATAATCTAAATAAAACATATGTTGATTGAAATGTTCAAGCTTGTAACTTACTGTTTCAAGGGATTTCTTGCAAAGAATTTAATCGTGTAGCTCATACTATTTTTGCCCACTTGATATGAAAAACTCTTTATGATTATCACGAAGGAACCACTAAAATTAAGAAAGTGCGTAAAAATCTATATCAAAAAGAGTATTCTAATTTTTCTATGAAGCATGGTGAATATGTTGATGATCTTTTTGCTTGGTTTGAGAAAATTTTGAATAATTTACGTGGTGTTAATACGTTCATGCAGTGGTCGTGGCAGCGCACATGACCATAGCATGGTCGTAGAAAAGCTTACGATCATGCAGTGGTTGTGGCAACGCACACGACCATAGTGTGTTCGTACAAGGGGCCTACAACCACGATAGCGTGCGATGGTCGACGACGATAGAAATTGCGTGAAGTCCGGTGGAGATCGTGCGAAGTTTGGCATAGGTGACATCCGCGTGGAGTCCGATAGAGATTGGGTGAAGTCCAACGAAAACTGTGCGAAGTTTAGCGGAGGCGACATCTGCACGGAGTCCAGCGGAGATTGTGCGAAGTCCGGCGAAGATCGGGCTTGACAGTACCTTGCAGTGTGCCATCCTCACAAACAGCTTCTCCCCTTGTTGCATGGTGAGATTCGACGGTTGGAGCCGGTCTACATCGCGCATAGAGGCTAACTCCCTGGTGTTGTGATGATGGCTACGAGAAACGTCGCCCCACCTATGCAGGGAGACGGGGCAGCTACCGGAAGTATCTCTAGATATGGCATCACACACGGAGGCCGACTCCCTGGTGTCGTGGTGCCAGCGCATCGAGGTTGACGGTCATGCTCGCTCGGGTAGCTTTGGCGATGGTCGTGCTAATATTGGCGTCGGAGCTAGATCCTCGTGTCGGAGCCAGGGCATCGCTGCCATGGGGTCGGAGGCGCAGAGCCGAGGCTGACGGGTCGGAGGCGCGGAACCAAGGCCGACGATGAAGGATGTCCTACAGATACCACTGAGGTGCAAGCAGGCACAGCAAAACACCATTTGTTGAGGTTGTTGAGTACGGTATCGCTCCACTTCTACAGGTGAGAGAGGACAGCCGTCGAAAGTAGCTCCGAATATAACAGTATTTATATATTATTATGAGGCCATAAACGTCAGGCGACATCATCCTTGGATAGGATCATGCACGTGTGCACGCATTGGTCGGGGTGTGTGCACACATGGTCTTACTCTACGCACGTCCATCGACACACGGATCGCTACCGTTAACTACATGTATGCACAGTGGTTGAGGGAAGTGAAAACAAATATCATCAGGCGCAGCCATTCTGTGTAAGCTAAGCATAAGGCTAATTGCTCTTGATGCTATGCACGTATGCACAGATTATATATATATAAGAGAACATGCCGATGTCCAAGATGAGCTTATCTGAAGTGTTCGCAACACGAGCAGACCAAGATCCTTCCCTTCAAAGCTGGGAAATCCCTCCGATGATAACCATCTCCAGTGTCCTTGCGCAGTCCCCACGAATGATATCAACTGTTATAGCATGGCTACAACAGTAGGTACAAAGTACTATTCTCCATGGAAGACATAGCACCAAAAGAGCTAGAGAGAGAGCTAGTGGTCAAAATGAGGATCTGTTTCCTTTATACCCCTCTTGGGGGCTTATATATATATATGAATGCGGTAGGATGGAAAATTCTCATCCTACCCCTTAATAATTACAAAATACAGGAATACATTGGTATATTCATTTATACTATTGAACCTATATTATTGGGCTTGTTGCAAGGTCCAGTCGTTTAGGGCTGGACCACCCCCTCAACACTTGTGTTTGAGAGTTGAGAGAGTTATGTGGTGAACTACTTATTTAGTTATGAACTTATGATCACGTCATGTACTCATATGGTGAACTTGTAGTGTGACTAGTATCCTACTTATGTCTATGTGGTCATATGGTGTACTATTTAATTTGCTAGCATTTTTGCATCTCAAAATAGTGATTTTCATGCTGCCATGTTGTTGTTGTTGTCCTACATATATTGTCCTCTCAGGGGTAGGAACCCGTCGGGTACCCGTTACCCGCACAGGGACGAGGACGAGGCCGAACAGTTTTTTAGGCTCAGGGGTGAGAACGTTCCGGCGTTTCCTGACAGGTGCAGTCCCGTTGCCACCTTTAATTGTAGTAGATATTGTACTGACTTCATCTATATCAACTAAACTCGTACACGAGTGTCTCTCTTTTCGTACTCTCTCTCACGAACAGTTAGAATTTAAGAAGTTATAAAACACAGCCCCAAAAAAGCTTACCCATATCTCAAGCAATGGTGTGAGCACTAGCTTAGTCGCTGGTCAAGGTTAGCACGTACGTAGCAGTATTTTGCACAGCTTCTGAATCCTCCCTCCGTTTCTAAATAGATATCGGGTAGCAGAAGTTCAGAACAAGATAAAAGGGATGAATTAAGGGTTAATTGAAACAAAACCGAAAAATGGAAAAATCAAGTTTGATTTGAGTTTGTGGAGAATTTGGTTTTCTTCTCCTCCCAAATCCTAATTAGCACCAATCTCAGAGCAAATCCTCTCCTAAACCCCAAATTTTTGGCTTGAACGGCGGAGAGCAGCGGAGTACTGTTCATTCCAACAAATTTTGCCGCCGCCGTCAAAATTTTGTCGACGCCGCCTCTTACTCGCACCTTCGCGCGGATATCCGCCCACGCCACCTCCCGCTTGCCGTTGGATCACCTTTGCCACCTCCTCCCGAAGCCCTTGCCTCGGTGTCGACCTCCCCGAGTGCCACCGCCACCGTCCGCCGCCCCTGAACCGCCTCTCTGCTCTCACAGCCGCCCCGACCGGCCTGTCACCGCCTACATCTTTTGACCGCCGCCTTGCGTAGCCCGAGGTCGCCCTGACACACCCCTCGGACCGCCGCACCGCGCCTCCCCGAGCCTTCTCGGTCCGACCACGCGCCAGCACCGCCTTGGTCCGCTCCCGGTGCCGAACCGCCTCCTGGCCCTATAAATAACCCCGAGCACTCCCAAGCCGAAGCCATCAACCCCTAAAGCCCGCCGAGCAACCCCAAAGCTCCCTCCATCCCCTCCATCACCGTCAATTGCAAGAATATCCGAAGGTAAGCCCTAAATCAATCTCCCCGATATACCCAATTACAATTTGATTCCTTGCCCCTGTAGCTCCCTCAAGCAACCAAAAGTACTCCTGAACCGTCGCCCTAGCTCGCCTAACCCTGTAGTTCACCGGCGACATGCTTCACCGCACGGCCGCATCCCCTCACCGTGGTCAGCGTGCCACAGGCCTTATAAGCCCAAACCACCGCCACCCAAGTCACCGTGACCTTCCCCAGATGGTTAAAAAGTATCCAAGTAGAGCAAAGACCCTCTATGTAGCTCACATGCCATGAAGAACCGCTGCGGAGCCCCCTCGCTGCTGGCGAAGCTCCGGCCAACCCCGACCCTACCCAAGACCAAAAATGGGTTCTCCTCAACCCCCTGAGTCCGTCCATACCCTTGGTTTTCGCCGGAGATGACCGTAGCATCGGGAATCGCCGTCGCAAATTACCCCTGTTTTCGGTTGCTACAAGGCGCGGGAGGAAGGAGATGAACAGACCGCCCGTCATGTAGCATCCGCCATGGTGAACAGTTCCTAGACCCGATCTGTAGCAAACCGACCCACTTTGAATAGTAAAACCAAGTGAATAGTAACCCGACCATTCATCGTTCACCGAAACCCAAAATATATATTTATACCCATTTTGACCGTTTGAGCCCACCAATCCATTTTCAACTCCGTTTCACCATCCCAAACACCCAAAAATCCGAACCTATTTTATTTGATTTTTCTCGAATTTTATTTCTTATTTTATTTCTTTGTTCCTAGCTCATTTTCTTCGAGCGTGGAATTAAATTACTTTCTTTGCTTTGCGCTAGCGTACGACGTCGTGTGTCGACCAAGTCGAGAAGGTGGAACTCAAGATCAAGCTCAATATCGAGAAATCAAGAATACGAAATTATCGAAATCATAATCTCGCAAGGCAAGTTGCACATATTTTGAACATGTTGATCCTACATTTCCTAAGTTATTTATTTACTTGTATTTTCATTATGTTATTTGCACATTATTATTTTGTGTACCATAAATGCTTAGAATGACATGATACTAGTTATGTCCTACCACCCGAAAAAGCCCAGTCTAATTTGTTGGCCATATTCACCTTGACAAAACATAGTATTGTTAATTATGGTATTAAGTAGCCATGATAGTTCAGAGAATCAATAACATCTTCAGTTAGTAGAAAAGATGGTCTTTATTTGGAGAATGGTTTTAGGGTAAGCGAGGATCGTTAGATCCTATGACCTTAACCGAATGTGAAGGCAAGGATCATAAATCAGTGACAGTGTTACGACACTGGATGAGAATTTGTGGGAAGAACTTGCCACCGGTGAAAATATAAGGACTAGATCCTCATGCCGAGTAAAGAACATAGTGATCGCCCAACCACAAGCGTTGATACGTCAAACCTGGTTTAGTAACTGCTCAAATTCAATTGAACCTCTACAGAAGCAAGGCGGAGGCTGTGTGAGTCCATACGAAAGGGGTTGAGCAGGGTCGTATGGAGAGTGGTTATTTTCTGAACAATTGATTTGATTATCAATGATCCACACAATAATAGGCTGAGACAAGTATGTGATTGTTGGGGAAGCCTATTAGGTGGAGGCTATATAAAGAATTGAGCAGTGAAAAGCTTTGTTTTCTTAAAACCAGCAGCTCCAGATGCTGAGAGAAGGCATGTTCAGAGGCCACCACATGCTCGACACCTTCAGATACCGAGGCCATGAAGACAAAGCCGATGATGATGAGGTTAGCAGCCGTTCATTTGCCTTGTCCGGATTCAATCCTCCCAAGCGTCTCTTCTTCTCCCTTTGTAATACCCGAAACATGGACATGGTGCTTGATGTTGGGAGCATGAAGGAGTTAGAGAAGATGGCTGATAGCCTCGAAAAAATGATGGGTGACATGGAGGAGTTTGTCGTGTTCTTGGGCAGCTATCCTCGCGTCTGCCGGCAACCTTATAGCACGTATTTAGTTCTTGACAAGGTTATGTTCGGCCGGCAAATGGAAAAGGAGACAATTATCAGCTTTTTGCTACGGAGGGAGGCTGTGGGCAATGGAAATTTGGGTGTGCTTCCGATAATTGGCCTAGCGAGAGTCGGAAAGAGCACGCTCGTTGAGCATGTCTGCCTCGATGAGAGGGTGCGTGATCAGTTCTCGTCGATTGTTTTCTTCAGCGGAAATGATCTTACTGGTGGAAACTTGGCAGATCTAAGAGGTAGCGGTGTGATCAAGCATCAAAATCTTCCTCCCACCTCACATGGAAAGTCACTTGTTGTCATTGAACTAGCCGGAGACATGGATGAGGAAACATGGAGGAGGTTGTATTTGTCGGGAGTAAACCACATGGCGCCTGGGAGTAAAATCGTAATCACAAGCCGTTCAGAGAAGGTAGCAGCTTTTGGAACAACACAAGCTCTTAAGATGAAGTTCTTGCCCCGAGAAGCTTACTGGTATTTCTTCAAGGCGATCGCATTTGGCAGCGTTAACCCCAAAGACCATCCGAAGCTAGCAGCCCTAGGAATGGAAATCTCATCACTGATGAACGGATCATTCATGGCAGCAAACGTAGTTGCTAGTTTGCTTAGAGGGAATCTAAACGCTCAGTTCTGGCGTACTGTGCTCAGATGCTTGAGAGAATTCACAAGCAAGCACCTCCTCCTGTTCGGTGAACATCCAACAGATCTTGTAACGAAGGACCGACCTGTGTACCTCTGGACAATGGCCAGGACTAGCAACGTCGTCGTGATTCGTCATATTTACCAGGAGTGCTCTGCTCGGAATGATGTTCCCGGGATAACGGCGCAGGATGTTCTGTCTGGGAGAATCACATCTCAGGGGAGATTCCAAGCAGTGGCATGGAGGTCTAGGATACCTCCCTGCTACACCTACCTGTTGAGCTGTGTGTCACAGACGGCCGAGCACGCGGTGCTCAGCAAGAAGCGCTCTCGGCAGGAGAGGATTTGATGTGAATTATTTGTATTGGTAATATGATGTTGATGTTCATAAATATTGTTCGTATGTACATCTTGAAATCATCAGCGTGTTACATCTACAAATTCACCAGTAGCGCTAGGAACTAGCTGAATGCTGAACCGTTTTTTATTTTTTTAGAATACGCTGGAGAACTACGTATCTTTGCAAGCTGAATGATGAACGTAGCCACTCACAGGGCACAAATCCTCGCTGGGTGACGCCAACTCTGCTAGGCATCAACGAATTTCCCTTGGTCATTTATACTAGGTTTTAGTCCCTTTTATATAAAAAAAATGAACTATTTGGTTATGGCCTATTTGGAACGTACAAAATTCGAAGGAATTTCATAGACTTTTCAAGAATCAGTACAATTCCAATCAAATTCCTACAATTTTAAGCAGGGCCTTAGTTCCTCTTCTTTTTTTTAAAGCATATGCTAAAATAGATCTGATCAAATTACAGGAAGCACAAGCCACGCTTGTGATAGAATAAAAAGTGATAAAAGGTTTAATTTTTACAAGGATTTAAGGGGGGCGACAAGATGAATTAGACATTGCATGCTACACTGCATTGTTTGCCCTTTCACTTAACTCCTTTAAATATTTTGCTCCAACCAACACTCAGAGCTTGGCCTCCTCCTTGATTAGTGTTAAGATCTCACGTTGTATCGAAAGCTTATTTTGGAAGATACGTCTGTTTCTTTCCTTCCACTATTACCATAAGACAAGGATGATGAGTATGTTCGCAACCTTTGCGAGGCCGATCAGGGAGTCGAGACGCTTGAGTCACCAGTGTTCAATTGTCGTCGATTGGTCCCAGTTTGTTGGGTCAAGCATCGGTAGGTGCAGCCATTTTGCTATTTAAGTCCATATCTGCCAGATTGCCGGGCAGTCGATGGAGTGGTGCGTTGTAGTTTCAAGGTTTCTATTGCACATTTGGCAGAAGTAGTTGTTTGGCCATCCTCGAGACTGTAGTCTTTGGGCTGTCCAAATTTTGTCCTGCAACACCAACCAAGTGACTAACTTACAGCACGAGGGCACCCAAGCTTTCCAAATAATGGCTTGGTATGAGGTTCGAAATGATCCTAGAAACTATGCTTAATAGGCTGAGGACGCTGAATAAGCGCCATCGGTAGTTAGTTTTCATTGGATCTCATCCTCAATCTCTAGATTAATGTTAATCCATTGTACCTTGCCACAGGCCTTATAAGCCCAAACCACCGCCACCCAAGTCACCGTGACCTTCCCCAGATGGTTAAAAAGTATCCAAGTAGAGCAAAGACCCTCTCTGTAGCTCACATGCCATGAAGAACCGCTGCGGAGCCCCCTCGCTGCTGGCGAAGCTCCGGCCAACCCCGACCCTACCCAAGACCAAAAATGGGTTCTCCTCAACCCCCTGAGTCCGTCCATACCCTTGGTTTTCGCCGGAGATGACCGTAGCATCGGGAATCGCCGTCGCAAATTACCCCTGTTTTCGGTTGCTACAGTGCGCGCGGGAGGAAGGAGATGAACAGTACCCGCCCGGTACTGTAGCATCCGCCCGCGGTGAACAGTTCCTAGACCCGATACTGTAGCAAACCGACCCACTTTGAATAGTAAAAACCCGAAGTGAATAGTAACCCGACCCGTTACTGTTCACCCGAAACCCAAAATATATATTTATACCCATTTTGACCGTTTCGAGCCCACCAATCCATTTTTCAACTCCGTTTCACCATCCCAAACACCCAAAAATCCAGAACCTATTTTATTTGATTTTTCTCGAATTTTATTTCTTATTTTATTTCTTTGTTCCTAGCTCATTTTCTTCGAGCGTGGAATTAAATTACTTTCTTTGCTTTGCGCTAGCGTACGACGTCGTGTGTCGACCAAGTCGAGAAGGTGGAACTCAAGATCAAGCTCAATATCGAGAAATCGAAGAATACGAAATTATCGAAATCATAATCTCGCAAGGCAAGTTGCACATATTTTGAACATGTTGATCCTACATTTCCTAAGTTATTTATTTACTTGTATTTTCATTATGTTATTTGCACATTATTATTTTGTGTACCATAAATGCTTAGAATGACATGATACTAGTTATGTCCTACCACCCGAAAAAGCCCAGTCTAATTTGTTGGCCATATTCACCTTGACAAAACATAGTATTGTTAATTATGGTATTAAGTAACCATGATAGTTCAGAGAATCAATAACATCTTCAGTTAGTAGAAAAGATGGTCTTTATTTGGAGAATGGTTTTAGGGTAAGCGAGGATCGTTAGATCCTATGACCTTAACCGAATGTGAAGGCAAGGATCATAAATCAGTGACAGTGTTACGACACTGGATGAGAATTTGTGGGAAGAACTTGCCACCGGTGAAAATATAAGGACTAGATCCTCATGCCGAGTAAAGAACATAGTGATCGCCCAACCACAAGCGTTGATCGTCAAACCTGGTTTAGTAATCGCTCAAATTCAATTGAACCTCTGAAGCAAGGCGAGGTCGTGTGAGTCCATACGAAAGGGGTTGAGCAGGTCGTATGGAGAGTGGTTATTTTCGAACAATTGATTTGATTATCAATGATCCACACAATAATAGGTCGAGACAAGTATGTGATTGTTGGGAAGCCTATTAGGTGGAGGCTATATAAAGAATTGAGCGTGAAAAGCTTTGTTTTCTTAAAACCGACGTGGGATTAAGAAATCTTGTGGGTAAAGCAGCGACTCTGCAGAGTCATGACTAATGGTATTCGAATCGCCGTGCTTCCGGTTAATGAAGTTGTGTTTAATGGGTGAATCCAATAACAAGGCATAAGTAGAATTGAGAATGGTTTGGTAATGTTGAATATTGATAATCACGCTTGAAAACCCTTTACATTAATGAAGTTACTTTTCAAGCTTTTATCTGGTTTTCAACTAAAATTGCATCCACATAAAATAATAAACCTGTTGTCCCTTCACTTGTTATATCATGCATGTAATTATTGTTAAGCTCCGTGTGACTTGTTGAGTACGGTAGTAGTACTCATACTTGCTAAAAACATAAACAGAAATAAGCTTTGAGAAGACAGATGAAGACGGAGAGATGGTGCTTTACGAGATGGACAAAGATCGGATTAGGGTCGTTCTCCGCTCAGGCGTGCCTGTGGCGTCTTTTGCTGTAATGTATCTAAAGGTCGTTGGCCTTACTGAAATACTTGGCTTTAAAGCCCTTATATTGTTATAAAGTTCACTTTTGCTCTTAAGCTTGTGTTGGCAATGTTATACACTTGATGGATGTACTCGCAGCTGAACAGTCCTGGGCAGTTGCGAGGGTTTCATAATACTCCCAGAAATGGGGGTGTTACATTAATCAGCTGTTGCTTCTTCTACCCATTTTTGGTCATTTACTACTAGTACTTAGTTACATCTTCTACCCATGTTGTACTCTAGAGTCGGGTCAAATCTGCAAACGGACGTCCCTCTCTGACGCTTAGATCCAAAGTTATTCCTGTTTGGTTGAAAATTTCAGTTGGCTAGATTGACCTAAAAATCAACAGTCATACATTCAATGGTCACAAATCTAAATGATAGTTAAAATAAAAACATCTGTATCATATTTATCAATACCTCATACATTATTATGGTCACTGTACCGTGTCCATTTCGCTTGCCTTCTTTTCAATGTTCTAGTCAACAATGTGCACGACAAGGATGTTTGTACATCGAGCCACTCCTTGACCCTTGCTCTTCTCTTCTCTGGTCGATTCGTTCATTGCACCAACGATCTCTCAAGGAGGTTCCAAAATGGAGGCTCTTCTTTCTGCAATTGTGAGTGATCTTTTGAGTAGAGCCTTGTCCATGGTGATTCAGAGATACTGGCAGTCCAAGGGCGCAGAGGAGAAAATCCAGAGGCTACGGCGTGTGCTGCTAAGAATCGATACCACCGTCGAGGAGGCCGAGGAGCGGCACATCACCAACCAAGCGATGCTCCAGCAGCTCCAGATGCTGAGAGAAGGCATGTTCAGAGGCCACCACATGCTCGACACCTTCAGATACCGAGGCCATGAAGACAAAGCCGATGATGATGAGGTTAGCAGCCGTTCATTTGCCTTGTCCGGATTCAATCCTCCCAAGCGTCTCTTCTTCTCCCTTTGTAATACCCGAAACATGGACATGGTGCTTGATGTTGGGAGCATGAAGGAGTTAGAGAAGATGGCTGATAGCCTCGAAAAAATGATGGGTGACATGGAGGAGTTTGTCGTGTTCTTGGGCAGCTATCCTCGCGTCTGCCGGCAACCTTATAGCACGTATTTAGTTCTTGACAAGGTTATGTTCGGCCGGCAAATGGAAAAGGAGACAATTATCAGCTTTTTGCTACGGAGGGAGGCTGTGGGCAATGGAAATTTGGGTGTGCTTCCGATAATTGGCCCAGCGAGAGTCGGAAAGAGCACGCTCGTTGAGCATGTCTGCCTCGATGAGAGGGTGCGTGATCACTTCTCGTCGATTGTTTTCTTCAGCGGAAATGATCTTACTGCTGGAAACTTGGCAGATCTAAGAGGTAGCGGTGTGATCAAGCATCAAAATCTTCCTCCCACCTCACATGGAAAGTCACTTGTTGTCATTGAACTAGCCGGAGACATGGATGAGGAAACATGGAGGAGGCTATATTTGTCGGGAGTAAACCACATGGCGCCTGGGAGTAAAATCGTAATCACAAGCCGTTCAGAGAAGGTAGCGGCTTTTGGAACAACACAGGCTCTTAAGATGAAGTTCTTGCCCCGAGAAGCTTACTGGTATTTCTTCAAGGCGATCGCATTTGGCAGCGTTAACCCCAAAGACCATCCGAAGCTAGCAGCCCTAGGAATGGAAATCTCATCACTGATGAACGGATCATTCATGGCAGCAAACGTAGTTGCTAGTTTGCTTAGAGGGAATCTAAACGCTCAGTTCTGGCGTACGGTGCTCAGATGCTTGAGAGAATTCACAAGCAAGCACCTCCTCCTGTTCGGTGAACATCCAACAGATCTTGTAACGAAGGACCGACCTGTGTACCTCTGGACAATGGCCAGGACTAGCAACGTCGTCGTGATTCGTCATATTTACCAGGAGTGCTCTGCTCGGAATGATGTTCCCGGGATAACGGCGCAGGATGTGCTGTCTGGGAGAGTCACATCTCAGGGGAGATTCCAAGCAGTGGCATGGAGGTCTAGGATACCTCCCTGCTACACCTACCTGTTGAGCTGTGTGTCACAGACGGCCGAGCACGCGGTGCTCAGCAAGAAGCGCTCTCGGCAGGAGAGGATTTGATGTGAATTATTTGTATTGGTAATATGATGTTGATGTTCATAAATACTGTTCGTATGTACATCTTGAAATCATCAGCGTGTTACATCTACAAATTCACCAGTAGAGCTAGGAACTAGCTGAATGCTGAACCGTTTTTTATTTTTTTAGAATACGCTGGAGAACTACGTATCTTTGCAAGCTGAATGATGAACGTAGCCACTCACAGGGCACAAATCCTCGCTGGGTGACGCCAACTCTGCTAGGCATCAACGAATTTCCCTTGGTCATTTATACTAGGTTTTAGTCCCTTTTATATATAAAAAAATGAACTATTTGGTTGTGGCCTATTTGGAACGTACAAAATTCGTAGGAATTTCATAGACTTTTTTTTCAAGAATCAGTACAATTCCAATCAAATTCCTACAATTTTAAGCAGGGCCTTAGTTCGTTACCTCCTCTTCTTTTTTTTAGAGCCTCTGCTAAAATAGATCTGATCAATTTACATGAAGCACAAGCAACGCTTGTGATGAAATAAAAAATGATAAAAGGTCTACTCTTTACAAGGAAGATGAATTAGACATCGCATGCTACACGGCATTGTTTGCCCTTTCACTTAACTCCTTTAAACGTTTTGCTCCAACCAACTCTCAGAGCTTTGCCTCCTCCTTGATTGGTATTAAGATCTCACGTTGTATCCAAAGCTTATTTTGGAAGATGCGTCTATTTCTTTCCTTCCACCATTACCAGAAGACAAGGATGATGAGTGTGTTCGCAGCCTTTGTGAGGCCGATCAGGGAGTCGAGACGCTTGAGTCACCAATGTTCAATTGTCGTCAGTTGGTCCCAGTTTGTTTGGTCAAGCATCGGTAGGTGCAACCATTTTGCTATTTAAGTCCATATCTGCTAGATTGCCAAGCAGTCGATGGAGAGTTGTGTTGTAATTTCAAGGTTTCTATTGCACATTTGGCAAAAGTAGTTATTTGGCCATCCTCGAGACTATAGTCTTTGGGCTGTCCAGATTTTGTCCTACAACACCAACCAAGCGACTAACTTACAGCACAAGGGCACCCAAGCTTTCCAAATAATGGCTTGGTATGAGGTTCGAACTGATCCTAGAAACTGTGTTTGATAAGCCGAGGACGCTGAATGAGCACCATCGGTAGTTAGTTTTCATTGGATCTCATCCTCAATCTCTAGATTAATGTCAATCTGTTGTATCTTGCCCCATAGGCTCACATATTCAACTTACAGGTCAGTGGTGAGACTATGGGCATGTTCGGCACTGCATAAGTTGGCCGGCTTTTCGCAGCCGCTACAATACCTAACTTTAAAACGGAGTATTTTCTCAAGATAAGACCTACAAGTTACACGCAGTACACGTTAAAATCTTAACATATGTACCAGCCAAAATTACAAATGAGTATCTATTTTTCTGTAATCTGTACCATAAACAGCCAAAATTCAAAAATTTCAGCCAAAAGCCGCAGCCAAAAAGAACAAACCCTGTGTTGGATGTCTCATATACAATTCATATCTTGAATGGCATTTGCAACTAACATGTTTTTTCGCTGTGAATGTTTGTATAATTTTGGAGCAAGCTACGCAAAAACGAGATAGTAGCATCAAAACAAACATGCAAGAGATTACGATCTTTAACAAAATGTAAAGCTAGCCTACAAAATTAGAGGCTAATTCTGACAACCAACTCCGGTATACAAAGTCGAGTAACACACGGAGAAAGAAAGCCACATGCAACACCATTATTTGCTCCGATTAACCGTGACACAATAATTCAACGTTGTGCAAAAATTAAAGGTGACACCAGTGAGGGCAATGCAATGCTCGAGACAGCTCACGCCCTTCACTTCCCACCCAGGGTTGGGAACTGCCCTTGATCTTCGATGGATGGTGCAGCAGCCGGGCCGCGCTGATATCGCCCGCCATATCCACCTCCGAAACCGCCACGCTCCCCACGGCCCCTTCCGCGACCACGGCCGCCATAGTACCGTTCTCCTTCATCAGGTTTCAGGAACTCGTTGATGCTCAGCGACTGTGGAAAAGATTTTACCACATTAGCACCCAGCAATCTTTTTTTTCCCAAAGTTAAATTAGCAGCTATGTTCTCACTTCAAAGAAAAAAAATGATCACACAATCCAGAAGATAACCATCACTATCACTATGGACTTGTTATGCAATTTGTGGGTCTTTTAACGAAGATCTCATTCGTTTCTTCAGAAAACCTTGGAATTTCACATATTGGGGATTCAGAATTCTAACTCGACTCAAATCACAAGCTTACAAATACAGGGCTGATTCAAAATTTGATATTCCAATCCCTAGACTAAATTCCCAAGAGGATCGGTCCAAATCCACCCTATCTGCTATCTAATTAACACGAGGACAAGAGGATTAACATGACGACAGGCTAACAGGATTTAAAAATAAAACCTATCTGATAGGTACCTAAGTAACATCCAATTTGGATTATAGAAGTCGCAGAAAGCCCAATAAGAAGTCCAACACTCCAGTTCAAGAGGCAAAATAGTTCAGTGGGACGATCAAATGTAATATCCAGATTGATCACCAACAAATTGCACCCAGGATTGCAAAATGCTACATAGGTAAGAACATGTTAGTTATACCTTCTTGGCACGCTCATCACGCTCAGCACTTTCCTTCTTCTTATCTTTGTCAGAACCCTAAGAAGACACAAAGTTTTAATCATTCGTATATTCCAAAATTACAGAAGATCAAAATAGCATATACTGGGAAACTTACCAATTTAATGAAAACTTCATCACTTCCTTTCTTAGTGGAAAGTGGCTGCATAGACTGCAGGTCCTTATCAACTTCAGCCTTCCTCTCTTCGGTCTTCAATGCAAGTAATGCTTTCCGCTTTTCCTCCCTTATTTTCTCAAACTCCTCGAGAGTCATCTCCTGCATAATTGAATATTAGAATGCAAAAAGGAGTGTCAATGGCATTATATATCAAATACACTAGCAAAAGCAAAGGTTCATCTACTTAGAATCGATGGAAATGGGCCATTAGTTCTTTGGAGCATAATTTTTAATGGTGCTATATACAATACTTACAAGTTGTCGCATGAGCAGGATACATGCCACTAAAATTGATTAAGAGTAAATTTCACAGTTTAATTGTTCCATCCTGAGTGATTTAGGCCTCATGGACAAGAGCTCCCAAGTTATCAGATGAGAGATAATCAAACTCTCCAAAGCAGATGCATCTTTCATTTTTTACCATACAATTTAGACGGCCTGTGTGCTGATTCAAAATCAAGTTAACCTTGAACACATGTGCTCTCAAATCATCTCATATAAAATTGAAGTGGAATCTCAATGCCATGCAATTTAATATTTACTTGCACACATAATTAATTCTATTGCAGTGCCTAAACACATCAAATTTGCAATAAAATGGAACATGCCCACTGATATTCCGTTAAACTACATGACAGAAAACATCACTAGTAACTTGCACAAATAGTAAACGTTAAGTTTGTAACTAAGTGCAAAGTGCAAACACAACCAGCAACAGAAGTGAGAAAATATTTTTATTGCGCTAAGGGTGAAGGAACTCCATCATTCCAACAGCCTATTGAACCAACAGAAAAGTATCAGACAACGAGCAAAGTAGCAAACTAAGATCAAATTTATAAACTATAGTAGCATCAGATAATGAAGCAACAATGGACATTGAAAGGGCCAGAACAAGCCTCAATCACTGGCAAAAACCACTATGAACAAAAAAATACTTTTGACTTCAGCAAACCTCTAAAAAAACAGTGCAGTCTGCTCAAAGAAGTTACACTCAGAATGAAGCCATTACCTTATCCTCTTCCTTCTCTTCCTCTTCATTTGCAGCACCATCCTTGTTATCTTTGTTCTCCTCTGCTGGTCGAGCATCATCCTGCTTCGCGGTGACGGGAGCATTCTCAACCTTCAGAGCTTCCTCAGTTTCCCTAGTTACCCAGAAGTCAGAATAGCCCCATGGGTTATCTATGACATCATCAGACAGCAATGAAGAACAACACAGACAAAGTTTCCTTACTGCGCAAGAGCCTCATCAGTGGCAGTTCCCCAGTTCCCACGCCCCGCACCATCACGCTTCATCTCATACCCGCGGCCAGTCCCGCTGTGGCGCTCATAATTTCTCCGAGGTGGCCTCTCAGATTCATCACCAAACTCACCATTTCGGTAGCCGCCACGCCTGCCTCCACGGAATGGGGGACGAGGGCCCCTCTCCCTGTCCCCTTCTCCGCCACCAGTTACAGCACCATCTCCAGAGCCTCCGCCACCATAACCTCCCTGGAAGCCATTCATGCTGTCACCACCGAAGTCACGGTTCTGGCCATATCCCCGGCCACCTCTGCCGCGGCCACGTTCACCACGGCCAAATCCTCCACGTGATGGTGCACCACTGCTCCGTGCATCCCTCACTGAAGCAAGTAGAATTCAAGGGCTCAATGAAATTTTGTGTTATGCCGAAACTTGGCTAAAAACTAATCGAAGGTTCCAACATCAGGTTTGAAGGAAGGTATAAATTCCACTTTCCAGCAATTAAAAGCTCACAACTTCACAACTCACGGCATCAGTATTTACAACTGACATGAGTTACCACCAAGATGGGGATTTGGCGGGGAAAGCATATTTTCTACCCAACTCAAATCCAACCATTTCACTAAAAATCCTCCAAATCATTATTAAAAAAACTTAGCCCGAATCAATAGAAAAACATCAGATGATGGAAGAATACCAAATGGACAAGACCCCAGATCTATCACCCTGGCAACCACAACTCACCAGCCTGTGCGGGGGGAGCGGGCTTGATCGGGAGCTTGGCGGCCGCCGCAGTCTGTGCCGCCTTCCCAGCAGGTGCCGCGGCCGGCTTCTTCGCCTCGGCCTTCTGCGCCGCCGCCACGGCGGCGGCCAGAAGCTGCGAGGGGTCGTCGTTGTCTTCGGCGCCGAGGATGTCGAACGGGTTGATGGTCGCCATGGCGGCGGCGCCGGAGAGAGGGACTCTGTAGATTAAGGAGCTACTCGAGGCGCAGACTAGAAGCGGGCGCTAGAAGCTTCGCCGGATGGAGTGGGCGGCCATTAGAATACGAGGTGGGAGGAGGAGAGGGTAGGGTTTTGGGCGGCGGCGGCAGGGGGTTGGAGACGAAGGGTAGAGGAGTATGTGAGAAGAAGAAACCCTAGCTGCACTCCTACGCGAGCTCATAGTCATATCCTCTGTGTCGGATTAGTGGAATTTTTTACCATTTTTTCTGAGAATCATCGAAATTACAATCATAGCCTCTGGCCTGGGGAGTATTTACGTACTATTTTAGGAGTGTTTTTGTTTTTTGGGCTTGGTCGCTTGGCGCTTCGCGGTAGATGAGGGGGTAGTTTGGGGATTCCCGCGCTGGGTGGTCCTCGGAGGCATGAGGCGCTCGTGGTGGGTTGGGAATCTGGGCATCTGGAGCCGTGGGGCTGCGATCGGACGGCAAAAATTTGCTTCGTTGGGCAGAATGGGCACTTCGTTTTTTACAGGGAATGCGCGCTTCGCACCTGTTAATATTGGTTTCTACTGATTTTTAGTTGTAACTGATAATAGTAATAACTAATAGAAACAGCTGATAAATAGTAACGGCTGATAAATAGTAGTGTATTATATAAAAAAGACGGAGCAACGACATGCACTACAAACATTCGAGTCGCCATGCGACTTACGGAATTATGATATAATAAAATATAAATTACGTTATAATATGTGAAAATATATATTATAGTGGCTAATAAATAGTAGTGACTGACAGAAGCGATTTATAGAAACTAGGACGTTCATATTGGTTTTGGCTTCTGTAAGTAAAAGTCAATATGAACGGGCCCTAATAATTCTGGTCAATTTTTGGTGTAGGCATGGGCGGACCCAGGGCTTGTTGGTGAAGAGTAACCTGTGCATCGATATGCAGACTTGCCCATTCACATTTTCTTTCATGCTAAATACATTTCTTTGCGGGACTGGAGTGACTTAACATGTTGTTTCTCAGCTCTTTTTCTACCTTCTCGATTTGTCGATCGATTTATGCAGATTGAAGTTGGACTAGTCTATGCTCAATTCCCTTAGCTGCTAGTTTGGGCTTCTCTCTACGTAAATTTCCATCTCCTATTCAGTGCAAACTAGCATGTATTTTTCCTGTTAAATTTTACTTTATAGATCCATATGATCTTGTGAACATGTGCAACGATATGATTCTAGTTAAAACTAATGTGGCTGTCATATTTTGCTTGTATTATGATCTATATTTCTGAGCGCTTGTTATTTAGACTTTGTTTTTCGCCTAGACTCATCAAATTCTCTGGGTCCGCCACTGGGTGTAGGCATGTAAATGGCTGATCCCAGACTGCTAGGTTGCAAGCTCAAGCGAGCCTAACCTGGAGTTCAGCTCGAGCTTAACTCGAAAAAGTTTGATAACTGCACTTACGTAATATCTTCTACCAAAGCTCGGTAAAAGCTCAAGTTCAGTTTAAAAAAGGTTTGGCAATTACACTTCAACATATCACAAGAGCTTGGCTCAAATAAACTTGACAACTAGACCTTAACATTGGAATATAAGAGGGAAATATGTGAGGGAAGGTGTAAATCAAGTCTTAGGGGCACATGTGACGGTGCCTCTATACAAGAGCCAAACCATTCCTTTCTTCAAAACCAATTAGATTTTTAGTTCTTTCCCTATATCTTCGATCTCCCCTTTATTCTATATGAACAAGATAATTCCTCCCCAAATTCCACCTCCTTTTCTCTTGTTGATATCTTACCTAAGTGTTCTTTAGAAAAGCATACGCCACCTCACAAGCGACGCACGTTACGCTACCTCTATACAAGAGCTGAATACTTCCTTTCTTCTTCAAATCCAATTAGATTTTAGTTCTTTTCCTAAATCTCCTATCTCCTTTTTCATTCTGTCTAAATCAGATAATTCCTCGTACTTGCTTCACTAATATCATATCGCTAAAATCATATCACTAAAGTTACCTAGCCAATTTTATATCGTTAAACTTACCTGACTATTAGCGTATCACTAAAACTTATCTGGTCAATATCATATCACTAAATCACTAATATTGTCTGGTTATTATCATATCGTTCATGTTTGTCTGTTTATAGATGTTTAATTTTGTATGCATGTCATGATGTTGTAAGTTATTTTATTTCATCTACTACTATGTTAATTATGATGTTCAATTAAAATGTTCCAGAGTTCATGCTTTTAATTAGTGTTTTAGAATTTATACTTAAATTGTCAATGGGGGGTAGCATATGAACATGTTTGAACCTAGTTTTAAATTATCGACACTCTTTTGATATTAAGGCTGCTATGTTTTAATTTCTTAATATTATGTTTCAATAATTGTACGATGTTGTATTTGAGCCATGAAGGATGTATGTATTAAATCCGTTAATCTGGCTAATAATCACGTGTCACATAATAAAACTTGATTGGTTGATAACTTTGCGTGAGCTATATAATAATACCTCTTTAGGATAATTCTTATATCACTAACACTTTATTAGTATTCCACATCGCTCTCACGTCAGGAACTTTGTCTCTCCATTTTCAACCCTAGCACCTCTTTTCGCTTATCATAACTTTATCGTAGCCTTATGCTCGTCATCTCCTAGTTTCCTTAAATTCATATTATATAATATGTTCATGATGTACTAGTTACCTTATCACCATATTATCATCCCCTATCATCCTCATATTGGAAATTATGTGTCCTTATTTTCTACCTTAGCAAATCCCCTCACATTTCTTAATTTTATATTAACTTTCTCTTAGTTCCTTAACTTCACACCATGTAATATGTTAATAATATAACGGTTACCCGGCCTGGGATTATCCACATATAGGGGAGATTTCCACCCACCTGGTAACGTACGAGGGGCCGTACACTTTCGTTACTCAGGATATTACATCCCGTCGACGGTTATACAGTCGAGGACGATGGTATGCCTGACTATTCTCGTATAACCGGGTATGTGGGGAGTAATCGCCAGTGCCTTTGCCATAACTTGCTAAATAACAATTATTCCGGTTGACCAGATGACGGTTACCTGGCATAGGGTCATCCACATATAGGGGAGATTTCCACCCACCTGGTAACATACGGGGGACCGTACACTTTTGTTACTTGGGATATTACACCCTGTCGGCGGTTATACAGTCAAGGACGATAGCGTGCCTGACTATTCTCGTAAAACCAGGTACACTTTTGTTACTTGGGATTATCCACATATAGGGGCGGTTATGTGGGAAGTGATCATCGGTGCCACCGTCATAACTAGCTAAATAATATTTATCTTTAATGTCATTGTTCATGTAATCTCTAGCTCCAATATGTATCAGTGTTTTCAATAACCTAGATTCTTTGTACATAAACTGTATCAATGGCTTGTTTGCTTGTTTTGCTTGCCCTTTACATATCTTGCTTGCTTACTTGACCTTTTCTCGCCGTGTTGCACCGTTGTTGGGTACTTGCTGATATTTCCAAATCTCATGCTTGCTCTTTTTATTCTTAGGTAAAACGCCAGTGGAGTGATAGCATCATGCATGGGTGAGAGCACTCGAGTTTTTAGTACCGTGGCTTGTCACTATTTGTTGTTTTATTCGTCCTTTATTTGGTTAGAAGTGAACCGGTCCCATGTTTCAAACATTTATTTCAGTCTCTGTTGATTCTTTAGTAAATTGTTGTTAAAGTTTATTTACCGTGATTTCTATTATGGCTTTTATTATTCAGTTTTTTTAGTTTGACGATAATGTTCTATAGTAGTATCTCACATCGATATGTGGGGTGCTATAGCTTCACCTAGGATTGGTGATGCATGTCAACTACACGCTGGGAGCCATGTCATGGGAGAAACCGAGCTAGGGGAGGGATGTGTTGTTCTCACGAAAGATGGCATCTCTTCCTATTTTTTCCTTCCTGCTTTTCTCTCCTTCAATAAATCCGTAAATGCCTGCATTGCCTGATATTGAAAATTCAGATCGATTAATTTGAAGCAGACATGAAAAAACTTGTAATTTTGTCCCAAAGATAAAAGCGCAAGCAAAAGCAAGTTTAGGTTGTTGTGACCATGATTTGAATAACATCAAAAGCTGTCGATGAATAGAGCTCACCAAGGTCAGTATTGGCAATATATTGTTTTTGGTAGGGATTTGAAAATAGTTGACATCGCCTTAGGTTTGCTATCAGGGCTTTATTAATTTAGAAAAGGAATTTCCTCACCATATGGAGCTACTTGGTTGTAATACTTTTTTTTTTTTGTAAACAGCTGAGCCATAGCCAGTAGCACTCTTAAGCCTGAAATTTGCAAGGTTCAAGGATAGTCCATATTGCAAATTCTTAAGGGATCTGACAATATGACATGTGAACGACATAAATTTACCCTGATTCATACAGTGAAATTTAGTTTTCTTGAAATGGCGCTATCCTTGGTGCAGATCTCCCTGGACGAACAATTATTGGGGAAAACAATGTCATTGGGAACTATGCTGTGGTTGGTGTGAAGTGCCAAGATCTCAAATATAAGGTTAGCTTCTTTTTTTTTTTGGTCACCAACAACTTGATTATTGGTGCACTGATGCCATGTAGTGTAGTGTTTGCTTAGTGCTTACCATTCATGCAAAGTATGTCTATGAACTATGAGCCTTATTTAAGACCAACTGCTCTTGTATTTATGAATTTGTCAATGAAATATTTTGCTGATACATGCACAGTTACAATTAAGATGACAAGCATTTCATTTGGTACGTGAAAATTTTATGCTTTCTGCAGAACATCAATGCCCTTCCTCCTGTTTAGCCAGGTGATGAATGCTTCCTAAACATTGGTAACCACAACGAGATCAGAGAATACTGCTCTATTCACCGCTCTTCTAACTCGTGTGACTGCACGGTATTCAGGTTTCTTGTGATTATAAGATATTTACTGGGCTCACTTCCCCCTTCTTACTAACAAGCATTTTTTTTATAGGTTATTGGTGACAATAATCTTATATGGGGTCCTGCCATATAGCACATGGTTGCAAGATTGGCAACAATAACATCTTTGCTAATAATACTCTATTTGCTGGCCATGTTGTTGTTGAAGTGAGTAACCATTTTACTGTGATACCCTTCTTCACATTTTGTTGGCTGAGAGCCCTTTCCTATATTGATAAACTTTATTGTTTCAGGACTGCACTCATACTGCAGGGGCTGTTGTTGTCCATCAATTTTGTCATATTGGGTCATTCTCATTTCTAGGTGGAGGCTCTGTGGTATGTTGGGCATATAAAGTATAACATTCATCTGTATTCGGTATTCCTTACAATTGGGAGTTTGGAACAATTTTTTTGGCAAAAATCTTTATGGCATCTCATGTAGTTTGGTCAACCCTTGCTAGAAACTGTGAGCAAATTGTGCTCTTAGAGAATGCAAATAGGAAATAAGAAACCTGGAATGTAAGCTTAAGTCAGAGAATCAGCATGCACTTTATGTGATGTTACTTTTCTAGGAATAGGTTCATGATCATACATAATGAAGTAGAATTAGCTCTGCATGGAGGCACTTATGTCAAATGTTATTTAGTGTGACATTTATTCTGCATAGGTTTTCTTTCCTACAATGTGCTTGTTGAAGGCTGATGGCAGTGTAGTTCCCACCATGCTGGCACTGCAATTCTTCGCACTGTTAAGTTTGCACCAATTGACATTCATTCATTTCTATTTGAATCAGGTTGCACAAGATGTGCCAAGGTACATGATGGTTGCAGGTGATAGAGCAGAGCTTCGTGGTCTGAACTTTGAAGGTCTTAGGCGCAATGGCTTCTCAGACCAAGAGGTTTCCATATACTACCAAAATTTGGAGCCCTTAGTGCATGGCCGTGGCGGACCGGAGGCTCCCGGAGGACGGCATGGAGGTGCGCCGTATCCGCCGCCGCCGGATCTACTGCCGTCGCCGCAGCCGGATCCGCCGTCGCCGTAGCCGGATCCGCCGTGGCGCCGCCTCCTCGCGGCTGCCGCTTGGGGCGGCTGAGTAGCGGCGGAAGGGAGCGACCGTCGGCCGGTGGCTCGACCTCGCCCGGCCGGAGGCGGAGGAGATGGGGAAGGAGAGAGGAGAGGCAGGGGCGGGCGAGAGGAGAGGCGGGCGGCGTATGTTGAGCGGGTGGCGCCTCCACGCCGGTTATAGGGTTTCTGACATTTTGCAATTTAACACTCTTACTTTCTGAAATTGTAATTAAGTCCTTACTTTATATTTCTTCTGTTTAGGCCCTCTAAAAGTCTAATATTGTTGTAGCTACTTATATGTATGGTGTCGCCACATCGCGCGCCATAAACGATATTGTTGTGTGAAGGTGGTGAGTCACCGCGCCTCGCCGCACCGCCATAATAACCATGCCGTAGTGATAACATGCCTGCAATACTTATCTTACTTTGGTACTTGAATCGAAGTTTTGCGTAGAGTACTTAAAATCGTGTTTCTCATGTTCCATTTACCGATATTGGTAAATGTTTTAACAATATTATCGCATTTACTGCGAGTTCACAGTGAGGAAGCTGTATACTAACTTCAATGCCTTATTGGAGGAAATCTGGGAACAGTGAGAAATTTGTCACAAAAGAAAATTTTCTAATGCACCCACCCTACATTTTTTTTGCAACAATGCATCATCTAATAATTTGGTCCATTGAAACTAGTCACATATTATGCCAACAGTCATCAAGAACCATGATGTGAAGAATTATCATTACTATTTTTTTAGAAATTACCACCAAAACGATGAGCTGATAGGTACTTTCTACACCATTTGCTTAAGGGTTCCCCGCTATCGTCACCTTGTTGTGAGTATTGCTTATCTTGGTGTTACTTGTCTTGATATTTCGTATCATGTGCATATCTTGAGTCAGTTTGTCTCTGCTCTTACTCAGCTCCGCGATAGTCATCATCTTCACGTTCTACAATATCTTCATGGAACAATCACTCGTCGTCTCTTTTTCGCTATAGCTCTTTACAGTTCCAGGTATATTCTGATGCCACCTAGGCTAGTGATCACTCTAATCGCCTGTCTCTCTCTGCCAATTGTGTTTTTCTTGGTGGTTCTCTCATTTCTTAGAAGACTAAGAAGCAGAGAACGGCTTCTCGTTCAAGTGATGAGGTTGAGTTGCGAGGTATGGTTTTGCTGACTGCGGAGGTTACTTGGCTATGGTGGATACTTGAGGTTTTTGGTGCTTCTGTTTCTACACCGACTCCTCTTTTGTCTGACAGTATAGGTGATATTAGCACTGCTAAAGATTCGGTGAAGCATGAGCTTACAAAGTATATTGGTGTTGATGCTTCTTACATGCGGACACAGGTGCAAGACCAGGTCGTTGCTCTTCAGTATGTGTCTTCAGATTTTTAGTTAGCAAACTTCTTCACAAAGGCACAGATCAGAGCCAACTTCTATCTATCTAAACTTTATGTTGTTGATCCACCATAAGTTTAAGGGGAGGTGTTAGATGTGTATTATTAGTTGTGTATTTTCCCTATTGTATAAAGGGTTATCTGTATATATGCCATACATATTATTGTATATATATATTGGTTCATTAGCCTTATGATGAATACAAGCGCTATTCATAACATTTGTATGGATTCATAACATTTTCTCGTTGATCTTCTACACCAGAACACATGAATACATCATACAGATAGTAAATGACTGAGGTGGTGTTCATTATGGCTTATTTTTGGTGGCTTATGGCTGAAAAACACTGTAGCTGGCTGAAAAAACACTGTAGCTGACAGAGGCTTATTTAACATAATTAAATTTAAAAAAATTAAAAAATATAAAAAATATGTTAGCCCATCACAGACAATGCAAACGAATACAGGAAAAAAAAGAACCGGCAAAAAGCTAAAAAAACAAAAGTTCAGAAAAAGACAAAATTATGAATAGTGAAAAATAAACCAGAAGCTGAAGCCGAAATGAGCAGGGCCTGAATGTGCCAGTCAATCTAGGTTAAGGGCCTGTTCTTTTCCTCCGAAGCCGGCGGCTTTTGGCTTTTGCTACAGTATCTAACTTTCAAATAAAGTATTTTCTCAAGACGAGGTCTATAGGTTAAACGATCTACACGTTAAAAGCCCAACATCTGTACCTGCCAAAATCGCAAATCAATATCTGTCTCTTCGTAATCTGTACCGTAAACAGCCAAAATTCAAAAATTTTAGCCAAAAACCATAAGTCGCAGTCGAAAAGAACAGACCCTAAACCTAAGTCGTCGACAAAATGACCGCCGCATCCGAGCATAGGACACTTGGAAGTTGTGTGTGGGGGTTGTGTTCTTGTATGTACAAATCCTTAGAACTCCATTTTTGTACACTAATTTATGACGGGGCCTGGATTTTGTCCGGACTGTACTTGGCGGCCTGGATCGCAGGCTATAAGCTATAAGATTTTTGTACACCGATTTGTTTTTGCGGTGATGTTATTTTCCTATCTGCTGTGAGTCGGCTTTCTTCTGACGAGTAGTATCTTCCAGATTTGAAACAAGTTCTTACAACTACTGTACACTTTGGCAGCGTTTCAGAAAGATTCAGGTATGTCCAGGGAGGCCAGGTATCCAGGATACGCAAGCAGTCTGCGTAGCTTGTGCAGACGAAGCACACGCCTGGATATTGAGTTCTGGACGCTCATGGGCCGGGCCGAGGAGAGGCAGATGTGATATTGTTGACCCGTATTCAAAGAACGAATAGCAATGTAACGCAGGTGCAGCACCAAGCGTTGCTGTGGTGTAGTGGTTATCACGTCAGTCTTACACACTGAAGGTCTCCAGTTCGATCCTGGGCAGCAACATGTCGTTTTTTTGAGAAATATTTTGTATTTTGGTTCAGAATCATTCAATTTATAATCCTAGTTTCTTTTGTAATCCACTTCCTCGATTTTATTTTATGAAGTGTTAGACTCCAGTAACCTATTTTATGAAGTGTTAGACTCCAGTAACCTATTTTAAGAGGACATGCATATCTCATGCTTACGCCGCCCCTAGATAGATACTCGCCGTTAAAAAAGAAGCAATATCCTTTGGTTGGTGAGAAGAGCTTATGCCAATCGCCTACTTAAGGGACATATGTGTGATTGCCTTCTTCAGGATACATGTACCCATACTTTGCTCCAAGATTAAGCAACTCATCTATTGACCTAGTAGTGACAGCGATACTGACCTGCGTGAAAATGACCATCCATTTTTCTCCCTTTTCTTAATTTTCCGATTAGAAAAACGTAGTGTGTGTTTTTTTTCCAGAATAAAATGTAGTTCATGCTAAGCTTTGGATTTTTTTTTGTTGGCACTTATTCTTGAGTGCTTTCTTCTTAGCAAGAACATTATACATACGACTTGCATATAGTATTGTAATAATCTAGTCGCAAGTAGCAAATGAAATATTACACGAAATTTTATAACTTCACCGGCCAAGTTTTCTGAAAAAAGAATATTTGCAAGTTTTTTTTCTACTATGAAATTGCCGTACGAGTTTTATTTTATATCCTTTCATATTGGTTCCCATTTTCCAATATTTACAACTATTCTAAATGTATATAAAAGTATTTTTATCAATCTGAAAAAGAGTTTCTATTGTTGTACCCACGCAAGCACCTTCCAGACCGTCCGGGGGACGTGCCCATTTACATTGACTTTGTTTCTTTTCTTGAGAAATTTTACATTGACAATTGACATCACGATGTATACCGCCAGAAATTAGGTAGCTCTGCATCAAAGATGATGCTGCATTCACGTCATGATCATGCCACATTTTTGCCTATGCTGAAGAGGTGCTTATCTTCTAATAGGTTTTGGCCGGATGCCTCAGTAATTCAATGTGCGTCTTGAACGATGGCCAACTATTTTTTAGCTGTCCCAAGCGCATGCTAAACAATAGTAGAAGAGAGTAAGAGACCATACATAGAAACACATACAAGTATAACATAAATAAGTTTATGTTTTGAACTGTTGTAGGGGTGTCCAACTCCTACATCCGTTAGATTTAGCTACTGGGCTTTGAAACAAGCTCAATAGCACATTACTATGTATAGAAGGAAATGTACTGATTTACCGTCACCTTTTGTAATTATTAAGGGGTAGGATGAGAATTTTTCATCATATCGTACTCATGTATATAACCCCCAAGAGGGATACAAGATGGCTAGGTCCAGCCTCCCTACCTCTGTCCACGACCACGTCATGATCGACACAGTCGTGAAGCATTCTACGACCACCTCGTGGTCGCAACTTCGTTGACACCCACGACTATGCCATGATCAACGTAGTCGTGCGGCATTCTACGACCAAATCGTGGTGGCGACTTCGTCGATCGCGACTACGTCATGATCGACGTAGTCGTGTGGCATTCTATGACCACCTTGTCGGGCGTCGATGTAGTCAGGCGTCGATGAAGTCGGTGGCAAGACAAAGTCTCAAAAATGCACATGCTCCGTCCTCCCATCGCTCGAACGGGTGAGGGACAAAGCGCACATGCTTGAAGTCTTCGCCCCATCGCGCGCTTTGCAGCTTTGGCATGTGACTTGGTCGCCCACGTCTACGCGCCACCCGCATCGGAGGCTCGACCTCGATGGGATGGCACCGGCTGCGTCGGGGGACTTCATCGCCCCCTCGTAGGCTTCGCCTTAGAGTGGCGGCCCGACCCACAACTCTGCCTCTACGTGTCACTCGCGTCAATGGCAAGGCCTCGACGGGACAGCCACGGTTTCAGCGTAGGACTTCGTTACCCGCATCGGAGGCTGGATCTCGACAGGACGACCATGGCTTTGGCGTAGGACTTTGTCGCCTGCGTCGAATGCTTGACCTCATTGGAGGCTTTGGCATGGACACTCACCTTTTTGTAATTATTAAGGGGTAGGATGAGAATTTTTCATTCTACCCTATTCATGGGACTTTGTCGCCTACGCCGAAGGCTTGACCTCATTGGAGGCTTTGGCATGGGCACTCACCTTTTTGTAATTATTAAGGGGTACGAGATGGCCAGACCACTCATTTTGGGCTATCCACCAGCTCTCTATGTTGGCTCTGTAGCTCTCTTAGTCTATCTCCCCAGAGGAAAGGGGTATCTTGTACCCACTGTTGTGCACATATCACAACATAAACCTTTTTATATTGCTAGGTAGACATACACATACACATACTATCATACATATATAGCACACATGTACACACATGAGTGCCTACTTAGCACACGTCTATACGACGGCTGGGGATAAATCCACGATCCCACAAAATGCGGACAAACGTTTTCCGCTATGACACACTTGTGTAGTGCGTGAAATTTGACTTCTTATGTATTCTTTGGAGAAGCAACTTAAAATACACCAAGTTTGTACTTGGGTTTGTTCTTTTAGATTGGACTTATTAATTTAGTAAATAATGATCGTTGAGAGAAGTCAATAGACAAAAATTATTAAAAAACAAAAAAACAACCGGGCATCTCTCGAAGCGTACAGTGTGCCGAATTAACATTGAGGCCTTGGTCCACACAGTGACACTCGTTTAGATTATATGGCAATTATATTCTCTGTTTGCAGTGCGTCAGCTATCTAAAAGAAAATACATTTTTTCTTATCGATTACCTCAACCCCGTAGCATATACGCATGTGGGTTTAGATAGTAATAATTAATTTCAATTATTTCCCCATAGGTTCTCTAGATTATGAATAGCTGAGAAGGCAGAACACTGGTTTCTAAAAAAGATGAGGGAATCAGAACACTGGTTTTTTGCGAGGAAATCTACTCCATCTTTAGTTATTTATGTGTTGCAATCTTGCATGTCGAAAGACTAACATTTGCTGATACTTTGTATTTTGGTACATCCATATAGCGGCCAGAGAAGTGTGTGTGTGTATATATATATATATATATATATATATATATATATATATATATATATATATATATAGTGGGTACATAAAGATTTTTTAACTGCATCGTGCGATCACACCAGCCAACAGCATCCCCTACGATGATACTGAGAGAACATCAAGTAATCCACTTATCTATATTTCTCAAAAGAAAAGGAGAGAACTTTAAGTTAGGTAAGAAGCACATTACGATCAAAGTCAGGGTTTTCAAATACCGGTCCTTTTTTTTTGAGGGGGCGATACAAGCGATAATCCTGATAGTCAGAATTTTTTTGTGATTTTTGGCCCAAAAATTTCTAACAAAATTTGAATTTCAAACAAATTTCAGCCAAAAATTTGTGAAATCGGTTCAAAATATCGGCCTAAAATTTTGAAAACCAATTTCAGCAAAAAAAACTTCTATATTTGATAAAATTGATACGAAATATTTTTTTAGATCCGATTTATAATTTTATTGGGAGACCAGTATAGCGGCCTATAAAACCGATAATCAGCTGATTATTGGAACAATGATCAAAGTCATAAAACACACACATAGATATCAGATGTTTACAGTTAGCAGTAGCACATAGGAGTACATAAATGCTACAATGCGCATTCGTGTTCAGCATTATTCAGAGGCGAGTACTGAGTACAAGCAACATTCACGTTTATCGATGAAACAAATTGCATCGAATAATTGGAACAGGAATCCTAAAGAATAACAACTAATAATTAGAAGTAGAACAGTATACAATGATCGATCACCTCCATAAAAAAGAACACACTTGCAGCATTAGGTTAGCGCATGTCTAATAGATCAACTGATCAAATGGATCAGAAATTCAGAGTCAAGCCTCTTAACTTATCCTAACTAACTAGTATATACTATGTAATTTTTTAACGAGCTCTCCCAAATTAATTACCGAGTAACAATAAACCAACCTCCCCTCGCGAAGCCTTGCTCTTGCACTGCATGATGAGCTCATCAGCAGCTACTGTTTGCACTCATCAGATCAACGGGTTAATTAATCAGTCCAATTGTTTACGGCCGTTAAGGTTGTTACCTACCAATTTGTTTGAGACATTACCATTACTTAATGTACGTACGTATTATGTATAAATTCTGGTCATTGTGGACCGAAGTTACGATGGACACCAGCAAGGCACTGATCATCGCATCATTTGCAGGCACGCGTCGTCTGATAATTTGGTGCCTTGGAACGGACAGTGAAAGACCAGTTCAGTATTGAACCTGAACCTGAACCTGACCGTTTCTCCAACTGTAGAGTTAACTCTTTGAAAGCAGTGGCAGTCAAATAGAGGACAGAATTAATTGGGAAAACTACTCTTCTTTTGCTTTCCATTTCTTTTTACAGTTAATACTCCCACGACATTCCTGAAGTCTTAAGGCCTGTTAATCTCATTCTCTTAGAAAATTCTCTTGATCTCTGGGGAACCAAAAGCGCTAATTGCGGTTAACAACACACCCTCGGGACCAGGTTTTCGAAAATCGGCCGAAAATTAGAAGATGGGCGCTCTCAGCCCCCGGTAAAGTCTGGTAACGCTAGAAATTTTCGTTTTTGAATGCTTTTTGTCAAATATAAGGACACAAGAAACTGCTTTTCTTTTTTTTTTTGTTTGAACTTTAGAAATTTTAAATTTTGATTTAAAATTTTCTGCTGAAATTTTTCGAAAATCAGAAATTTCGGTCCCCTCAGTAAAATTCGGTATCTGACTTTGAAAACCCTGCTCGAGACATATAGAGTTGACGGCCGTTAATGAAACGGATTAATTCGTACTCGTGAACTATACATAACTCAGTTATAGTACTGGAGCAACTAATTAGAGCATTCTGGACGTCTAGATGTGTACTGTACGGCGGTAGCTGCGAAGTTATTATCAGTACTCTTTTCTGCTGATCAGAGGCAGAGCACACAAGCAAGCGCTCGCCTATGGACACATAGTTGTCGCTTGACCAAGCGTATGTTATGTATATATCTTTTTGCGCATAAAAAGAACTGTCGCTTCTAGAACTTTTATAAACTTGACTATTTAGTCGATCGACGCGAACGGAGTAGAATAATTCTCAGAACCACACATCATAGAAAATGCGGTTATCTTGAGATATCCAAGTCCCAGCACGAAATACACAGCGGGAAACTGACCGGTAGTGGTTGAACTTTTCGAGTTCTTTTGACGTGCGGATGAGACAAGACGTGCTTGGTCAACTTGCTCATCGCCGCCGCTCGATATAACCCCGGCCGGGAGGCGCGACCGGAGCCTCAGTGCCTCACCAATCCCGGCAGCCCCTGTTCCCTCTTCTCCCTCTGCGTTCTATTGCTGCATCCTCGCTCGCAGCCTCAGTCCCTCACGATCAATAAGTGTTCTGTACTTACATCCTCGATCAGTCGCCGTGCTTACGCGCGTCTGTAGTAAACCGACGGTCGATCGATGGGGCGGTCGCCGTGCTGCGACAAGGCGAGCGTGAAGCGGGGGCCGTGGTCGCAGGAGGAGGACGCCGTTCTCAGGAGCTTCGTCGAGAGGTTCGGCAATGCCGGCAACTGGATCGAACTGCCCCAGAAAGCAGGTACTGTATGTCTGCTTGTGCTACGTTCGATTTGAGGAAGAACGTACGTGCAGGAGCAACCACTCGCTCGGCGCCGTTTAGTTTTTTGCTTACACTGTGTAGCAGTACGTGTAGAGAAACCGTCGTTGACGAGCTTAGTTTGATCAATTCTTCTGCTATATAAAAGATAGATCAATTATAGAGTAATATAAATAGTAGATTAAAACACAGAGATAGGAGAGAACTATTGATCTTTCTTTATTATTTTTCTTTCACGTATCTATACAAAATAGTCAATAACACTCCCTATTTATAGAGTAGTGGTGAGGTGCCCACCATGGATCAAGATGTCAAGCTCAGGCCTAGATTTTCTAACACTCCCCTTGGGTACTCATCCGACACGTTCATACATTATCAAAACTCCATAAAACCCAATGAGAATAATTTAGAGAAAGAGTACATGATACATGTTATGATGCGTTGCACGAATTGACTCATTAAAAACCTTGGCTGAGAAACTTCAGGAAAACTCGTTAAGAGAAAAAAAGTACAATACACCCAATTTCATTTAATCTACATGATTTATTCTTTGGGTACTCGATCTTCGTGATCAAATTTTAATAACGAGTTTGAAAAAAATCCCCTCCTAAATTCCGCTCTTCTCTAAGTCTCATCATTCCAATTTCTCGTACGTATCTTTCAAAACTAGATGCTGGGAGTGACTTAGTAAATAAATCTGCAAGATTTTCACATTACCTAGTATGTAGTATCTTAATTTTGTCCATCTTTTGCAATTCATGTGCGTAGAAGAACCTAGGGTTTACTTTGTGAGATGACTCTTCACGTAGCCCGTCTGCACTTGTGCAACATAAGCTGCATTATCTTCATAGATAATTATGAGAGCTTGCATTATATTCACCCAACATGATTGTTGGATGTGGTGAATCATTCATTGGTGCCAAACACATTCTCTACGGCTTCATACAACGCTATGATTTTCGAGTGGTTCGTCGAAGTTGCTACAAGACTTTGCTTAGTCGATTTCCATAAAATTGCAGTTCCACCACACAGGAATACACAGCCTAATGTGACATTGCGGTATGCGGGTCCAACAGGTACCGCATAGCCAGTTATATTCAAGTCTTGGTTCTTTCTGTAGAATAACTCAATGTCTTTGCTTTCTTGGAGGTATCGGAAGATGTCCTTTATTTCCTGCCAATGCCTTTTGGTAGGTTCTGCACTATGCCTTGCTAATAGGTTTACGGCAAATGTAATGTCTAGTCTAGTGCAGTTCGCTATGGGAATTCCGGTCCCAGGACTTCCTCCCCCTCTTACCTAGGTCAGTACGGATCCTTATCTTGCTGTAAGGATCTCCCGATCATCGGTACTTTCGATGAGTATGTTTTCTCAAAGCCGTACCTTTCTAACACTTCTGGACGTAGGTTGACTAATGTACTAATATTCCTCTAGAGACATGCTCGAGCTGCAGTCCTAAGCAATATTTGGCTTTACCCAAATATTTCATTTTAAATTTTAACTCCAGGTAAGAACTTGCTTCCTTTATGTCTTTCATGGTCCCGATGATATTCAAATCATCTACATATATTGAGATTATACAAAATCCATTCTGGTATCATCGTATAAATACATAGGGATAATCTTTATTGTTCGTGTAGCCTTTCTTGCATAGAAAGTCACTTAAGCGATTATACCATATCCTTCCTGATTGCTTAAATCCGTACATTGATTTTCTGAGTTTCACACTGTACAGATTTCTATTTACTCTTTCTTAGTTCGGGACAGGAATACTTTCAGGTACTTTCATATAAATTGTCGAATCCAAGTTTCCATAAAGATATGCGGTTACCACATCCATCAATTTTATTTCTAAGTTCAGGTTTACTGTCATTGAGATTAAGTATCTAAAGGTAATTCTACTCATAACCGGGGAATATGTTTCTTCGTAATCAACTCCTGGATGTTGAGTGAAATCTTGTGCAACAAACCTTGTTTTATATCTTATAACTTCATTTCTTTCATTTCTCTTTTGAACAAATACCCACTTATGCCCTACAGGGTGCATATGAGGAGGCGTGCGACTTACAAGCTCAAACATCTCTCTTTTGTTCAGAGATAAAAATTCAGTTTCTATTGTCCTTTTCCAATTTTCCCAATCTGATCTTTTCTTACATTCAGCGAGCGATGCGGGATCTGGATCAAGATCGATGATTGTGACAATTTTTTTGCAAAGTAGATATCAACATTGACTGTTGTCCTATTCATGATTCTCCCATGTGCACATAGTTTATAGCTATTTCATCATGAGTTGATTCTTCTTGAGGTTTTACTTGCTCACCGCTCCTTCCAACTGCGACGATAAGTCCCTTTAATTTTTCAGCTACGATGTGTGTGCACACATCCGTACTGATTTCTCCCTTCATGAGAATGTTCAGGTTCGGTATGTCATTTTTCTGAAGGTGTCATACTGGTGCCAGGTCTCAACTGGTTCCCCTTCTGGTTCTGGGGAACTTCAGTGATTGGCTATGTCAAATCCTTGTTATCTTTTTTCAGTGATTGGCTATATCAAGTCCTTCTTATCTTTTACCATACGTGTTTTTTCAATTCACCGGAGCGATTCGTGCTGATAATGTGTTGAGGAACTATCGCTGGCAAGTCCAGTCCGATCGATTCCCTTGCTATGCAAAAGATAGATCAGTCACAAAGTAATACAAATAGTAGATTAAAATACAGAGATATAGGGAGAACTCTTGGTCTTTCTTTATCGTTTTTCTTTCACGTGTCTGTACAAAATAACCAATAGTATTCCTTATTTATAATCTAGTGGTAAAATGTCTACCATAGATAAGGCTTCAAGCGCAGACGCAGGTTTCCTAACAGTACGTGTCGTCGCTTTACTCTCGCGGTTGGTGATGAACAGTGGTCAGACACTTTCGTTGGTCCGCTCGAATTTTTTAGCTACAGTCGTTGGAATGTTTCTGAACTGTAACCATCTCTATCTAGCTAGGCTGATTGACAGAGTACATCGTTAATTGGCAGTCACGTCACGATTCATATGCAGGCATATCATCGTTAATTACCTTTTGATTGTGTCATCGACCTGCAGGGCTTATGCGCTGCGGTAAGAGCTGCCGTCTGCGGTGGCTCAACTACCTCCGCCCGGCCCTCCGGCACGGCGGCTTCACCGACGAGGAAGACAACCTCATCTTGTCCCTCTACGGCGAAATCGGAAGCAAGTATGAATGACTTACGTACAAGCTGCATGCATGCTTCATGAATCGATCTCTTTGCCACACATTTGACAACGTTGCCGATTGAAACTTTTGTGGTTAATTTGCACACAGGTGGTCGGTGATCGCGTCCAAGCTCCCGGGCCGAACAGACAACGACGTCAAGAACTACTGGAACACCAAGCTCAGGAAGAGGTACCTGGCGACCACAAGAGAAACACCACCACCACCCCCTCCTCCTCCTACCGGCGGCGACAACATCGCCGCCGCCGACAGCCCTTCAGAATCTGATCAATCTCCTACTCCTCCTGCCCTCGTCAATCTCGGCACAGCCCTTGACACAGTCGACTACGACGACGACGAGCTCCTGCACAAGTCGGAGCAGCTGTACGCGGAGCTCATGGGGCTCATCGAGCAGCAGTCCACGACCACTACTAGTCCGCCTCCATCGTCGTCACCGCTTGGAACGAGTCCGGCCGCTAGCAGTGCAGGAAGCGGCATGTGGCCCGTGGACGTGTATGACACAATACTGTTGTCAGAGTCCAGCACTACCAGCAGCAGCAGCCGCAGCCGCAGCCTGTTTGAATTCGATGATCCTTACGGTGCTCAGGCGTTCGGTGTGGCTCAGCTGCCCGACTCTTTCCAAGACTTGTTGGCCTCTTCTTACGACGACGAGGTTATAGTGACGCAAGAGCTGCTGTACTTCTAGGGATGAATTGGTCTGAACTAGTACTAGGGGTAAAATTTACTTAGTGTTTGTGTATATAAGACCATATATAAGAGTATAAGCATTTAACTAGCTAGTGGTGAGAAGAGACGTCATGACCTGTGTGCAATCAAGTATGAGTGCATTTTATACAGACGTGTCGAACTGTCAATGTACATGTCAATCTAGAACTGTATGTAGAAGTAAGAAACTGTCATGTGCGTGGAAGATGACATTGTGCTGGATCGCCAAAATATAGCTGTCAGCTGAACTATGTAACTGCTCAGAAAATAATTCTGCAAAGGAATCAATAAGATGTGGCAAGTCAAGTGTTACCGACCAAGAAAATTTTGACCACTCCGAAAAAAAAAAGAGAGAGTACATAGTACATACTTCAACTTTTTATTAATGCCCTGATCTGACAGTTTACGCGATCACACGGTTGAAACACGTGCAATTACTCCATATTACAGTCACGGTAATACATGACTTATCCAATCCCTCGTAGGGTACGTGGTGCATGCATTTGTGTGAACCCTGGTCAATTTGAACCCACGCAATATATCCGAGCAACAAGCCAGGGAGTTCGTGATGACCGTTGAGAGATGGTCATCAGCGTGTACGTGACTGTGCGTTTCTCTAAAAGTTAATACAGATATCTAACTTTTTAAGTGTCTTTTTCACTCTTTTCATTACCATTTTGCTTTAGAGAGAAGACAAAGATCACGGATGCATCACGCACCCCCACTCCTCTTACTCCAGTCACGCGTACGTATCTCTCCATCATTTTTTTCACCGTTTGTCCCTCCTTCTAAAAACCACTTCTTTCAGTCATTACTATTTATTTCTAGCCAAAATCTATTAACAAAAGCCAATTCAAAAGCCCCTATATTTGTTTCTATTTCTAACTTCTGTATAGAGAAATTAGAAACCAATGTAAACAACTAGCTTTTCAAAATAATTTTTCCACTTCTCTCGCTTCCGTCTCATTCGGAAAATAAGATAGTGGATCACGGACGCATCATGCACCCTATTCCTCTCACTCTCATCTCATACATGTATTTCTTCGTCACTCTTTTTTTCCTAAAACCACTTCTTTTAACTATCACTTATTACGTTTAACCCAAAACCATCGGCGCAGCCAATATTAACAGCTCCTGTATTCGCCAGCAAACTACAACAGCAATCGAATGCCGGATTCTGGCCTATCCAAGTGTAACAACTGATGCAACAACCCATGCGGCCTATGCCCCTACCTATGAATATTGGGCCCATATGGCCCTACAAGGGTCCACCCGTCCAGCAAGGTAGCCCATACTGATACGAAAACCCAATGGACTATGGCCCAGACTTGATTACACGTTTCCATAATCTCCAGGTGATACGTTGTTGGATTACTACTACCTTTACTTACTACCGGGTGCTGCGGCCATTACCATTTACCAGCGCAATTGGTTCGACATGCAATCCAAGACAACAGCACCGGTAGAACCATCGTGGGGGAAGAATTTTCGGCCGATCTAACCCCGTGCGCCGGCTTAATGCCAAATGTAGCCGCCGCCGTAGAAGATTCCTGCATTTAGGGGCGAAGCCACCGGGTAAGCTTCATGAGCTTGAGTCCACCCTACGGCCCGCCCCGAACCCCTACCCCCCAAGCACCTGGCGGCTGGTGCACGCAAGGAGGCACCTGCGCGGCGGCCGAGCTACGAAGGTGCCTGGGCCGGCGAGGAGAGGGCACGGCCTGGAGTGACTGTGGCGAGGAGAAGGCACGGGCGAGCAAGAGGCCGAAACCGACCGCCGATAACGCCATGGACGCGGAGTCTGCCGCCGCTGGCTACGGGCAGGGTGCCGTGAGGGTGGCCGGTTTGCCCCGCGTGTTCCTAGCCGTGCAGCAGCGACGCGCCGAGGCCTACTCCAAGCTTCGAAGGTATATGGCTTGTGCCGCTCCCCCTAAACCCTAGAATAAAATCAGGAGAAATTTCTCATGGCCCGATTTGCGCGCGCGTATTCTAGCTTCAAAGGGAAGTTTGGGCCTTTTTTAGGCTTTGGGCTTTGCTATGTCGGCTCAGGCCGGGCTCAGGCCCGACCATTCCAGGTCGGGCATTTCTAATCTTGGCCCGGTCCGACTTTTGAAGAGGTCTACTTTTGCTAGCATTAATTTCAATCAGATGGAGAGATATTATGCGATGGTTTGCTGGATCAAATCTTCCTTAAATGTTTCTCTAGCTAGAATTAATACATTGTTTTCATGTGTTATGTCTATTTTTCTTTAGGGAAAAAATCCATAATCTCGTTTGTTTACTTTGCCTACTATATAAGTTAAGGTTTGGGAATTCATAATCTTCGGTTACTCAACTTTGCGCTGAGGATTAGGTGGCTTTGGCTACAGAAATCGGCGCCGGACAAACCGTAGCCTTTGGAATGCAATGAAGTTCTTGCTATGTTTAAGCGTCTACAAATATAGTGATCGGTAATGACCGCAAGCCCGCAGCCCTCTTCTTTGGGTTGATAATTGGATCAATGGTGCTAGTGTGGAGGGTTTGGCACCTAAGCTGTTTTGTTGTGCCGAAACTTCGCCCGGTTACTGCTAAAATTTTATACCAGGCAAAAAAAATTCGGATTCATCAAAATTCATCTAAAAATTTTCAAAATTATAAATTTCAATTCAAAATTTTTGGCCAAAAAATTCCTTGTTTTATTCCTGCACTCCAATAAAATTTTTGGACTGATACAGTTTCCCCTGGTTGTGTCTAGATATGACTTAATTCGATTGCAATTTTGCTATAGTTTTAGTGTGCACGAGTTAGCACCGGGTGTACTCCATTTTCTTGACCGGCCATGTGGAAACAGTCGATCGCGTGATATTTTCTTTTCCTATGGTTTGTAATACCTTGTGTTATGCACTGGAAGGGCTACAGACTTGCAGTGGTTTTATGCATAATGGCATAATGGCACTGTGCGTACTGAAGATTAATTGGCCACGTAGGGATTGGAACATGCAAGTTCTTTTTTATGCCTTTATGGACTATGGTAACGTTTCTGCTAAAATTCAAGCAGGGGGTCTTTGGTGGAAGCTGCTCGCTTCTGTCATGACAAGGGTTGGTCTGAACGGAGCTGTTGGTCTGATAGCTTCGTACTCCTGTTGTTCTCTTTCGCCAAATATTTGTAAATTATATGTAGGGCATGTTCCTTTCCTCCAAAACTGGCGGTTTTTAGCTTTTGCTACAGTACCTAACTTTCAAACGGGGTATTTTCTCAAGACGGAGTATACAAGTTAAACAATGTACACGTTAAAAGTTTAACATCTGTACCATCCAAAATCGCAAGTGAGTATCTCTCTCCGTAATCTGTACCATAAACAACCAAAATTCAAAAATTTCAGTCAAAAACTATAAGCCACAGCCGTTGCCAAACAGACTCATAACAACGATAGAGTGTTTGGGCTTTGGACCGTGGTTGTTCCAGTATCATCCTCTAGCTAGGTTTAGGCGAATGTATTAACCCCGAAGAATGGAATAAAGGCGCTGGCCGCAAAGGAATGAGAAAGCACAACCTAGTTGCAATGGAATGTAATTCCATGTCCCTTTTTCTGTTTGTGTTTTCGCCTGTCTGATATATGTTTCTGAAAGCAACTGCGTCCTTTAACAGCCTGCCTATATATATAGCTCAGCTCTGCTCATCGCAACCTCAGCTCTGAGCCACTCGCGTGTGTGTAGCAGCTAGACATGGCCTGCTGCGGCGCCATGTCCTCGACCTCCAGTCCGAGGGGTGGCATCCGGGAGGAGACGCTGCTCCGCGTCCCCGGCGCGTCGGTGCACCTCATGGCCGCCGACTCCGAGGGCCCCGTCGAGCTCGCCCGGGGCGACCTCGCCGTCGTGAGGATCACCAAGGATGACGTGGCCGTGGCGGCCGTGGTGCGTGTAGGCCGCGACCTCGGCTGGCCGCTGACGAGGGACGAGCCCGTGGTCAAGCTCGACCGACTGCACTACCTCTTCACGCTGCCGGACAAGGACGGCACGTTCCTTAACTACGGCGTCTCCTTCGCCGCGGCCGACGCCGCGCTGCTGGCATCCCTCGACGCGCTCCTCAAGGCCAACGCTTGCTTCTCCGCGCCTTCGGCCGTGCCGTCGAGGAGCGCCAGGCCGCCGACGTCGTCGGACGGCTACTGGAACGACTTCGCGCCGAGGATAGAAAGCTACAACGGCGTGCTCGCCAAAGCGATCGCCGCGGGCACCGGCCAGCTCGTGAAGGGGATCTTCATGTGCAGCGAGGCCTACGCCAGCCAGGTCCTCCGGTCTCAGTCCCTCCTATTTGTTCTGACAAGCCCGGTGTAAAATGGTTATGCATGGCTCTGTTTCTTGTGTTTCTTGCAGATTCAGAGGGGAGCCGATCTGATTCGTCCTCAAGCTGCCGGCGGCGCGAGCAACCAATTCGGCGGCACGGGTGGAGGAGCTGACCGGAGCGGCCAGGTGAGCACGAGGCGCGGAGGAGTCAACAAGAGCCTCAAGAGGTAACTGAAGTAGCTAGTGCTGTCCTCCCCTGCTTGTCTGAATTACTTCTTGCACTGGCTGATTGTACTGGCTGGCTCTGCTGATCTTGGTTGCTCAGGGTCAGGAAGCTGTCGGAGATGACCGAGAAGATAAGCCAGTCGTTGCTTGATACGGTCATCTCGGTGACGGGTTCCATGGCCGCGCCGCTGCTTCGTTCCAAGCAAGGGAGAGCCTTCCTCGCCACCGTTCCAGGAGAGGTCATTCTGGCCTCTCTTGATGCCATCAGTGAGTGCCCGGCCAACACTAGCCGATCGAACCTTGCAATACGATCAGATAATAGTTTTGGGTTGCAAAATGAAAATAATGCTCGGCCTCGGCCGGCCATACGACTAAGGGGTGTTCTTTTTGGCTTTCAAAAGCAGCTTTTGGCTTTTGCTACAGTATCTAACTTTTAAATGAAGTATTTTCTCAAGACGAGATATACAAGTTAATTGTAGTACACGTTAAAAGCCTAACATCTGTATCAACCAAAATTGCAAGCGAGTATCTCTCTCCGTAATCTCTGTCGCAAACAGCCAAAATTCAAAAATTTCAGCCAAAAACCATAAGCCGCAGCCAAAAAGAACAGGCCCTAAATACACAGACGAAACTCATGTTCAGTCGCAGCAGCAGAAAATAGGAAATGAGCAAATCTTTTTACATTGCTTGCCTTTCTGTGACAGACAAAGTTATGGACGCGGTAGAGGCTGCAGAGAAGAGGTCACTTGCCGCAACTTCCAATGCTGTTGCTGGTGCAGTGTCCAAGAGGTGAGAAGTCCTACTTGAGCATTATACACATGCGCATCTGAAGCTAGGCTAGGATCGGTTCAGCATCTGGAACGCTGCCATTGATTAGCTTCTTCCGTAGGTTTGGAGAGAGCGCAGGAGAGGCGACCGAAGACGCGTTCGCGACGGCCGGCCACACCGTGGGAACGGCGTGGAACCTCTTCAAGATACGGAAGGCCGTCACGCCGTCCTCCTCCCTCCCCGGGAGCATGGTGAAGAGCGCGGTCAGGAACAGAAAATGACGCTCTTGATTTGCATCCGCAGCACGGCAACGCTGCTTCAGGCTACAGCTTACCAAGAGATACTGTGCAACGTGATTGTGCTGCGTAGGATGATCGTGTACCGCTAATACTAATGCCTACCGCTTGTAGGCCAACTAATGAAGGCATGTTCTTTTTCTCCGAAGCTAGCAGCTTTTAGCTTTTGCTATAGTACCTAATTTTCAAACGGAGTATTTTCTCAAGACGAAATCTATAAGATAAATGATATACACGTTAAAAACCAACATCTTTACCGTCTAAAATCGCAAGTGAGTATCTCCCTCCGTAATCTATACCATAAACAACCAAAATTCAAAATTTTCAACGAAAAATCATAAGCCGCAGCCGTTACCAAACAGGCCCCAAGACATACTTAAAAAAAACTGATGATGTCAGAGCACTACGCAGGGATCGACCTATATATCAGCACACTTGCTGTCATTGCAAGAAACTATATAAAGCATTTGCTCCTTAGAATTTAAAATGCAGCGATAATATGTCACAACTCAGCAGGAAGACAACTTAGGCTGAACACGAACCAGGTACATGATCATGACAACCAAGTATAGGAGAGACCTAGTGAAGTGGATATCAGAAAGTTGGCAAATCACACGATAGTTTGACGAGAAAATAGGTTGGCTTGCAAGTTACCATAAACACTTCTAGCTCTAAGCATAAATGTTAATGTCATAACACGCTATAGCCAAACTGGCTAGGTTCACATCCAGGAATCACAAAACTTTAACCTCAGTGAGGAGGGGAAAACAACAGAAACCAACAGGAACATAATTGTGCCATTGCCACCAGAGACCACCCAGAGTTCCCAGACACAGTAAGACAAATGTAAACGACTGTTCACTTCTTTTTCCCAGCAGCATCACCAGCCTTGGTCTGCAAATATAGTAACAAAAACCACCATATATGTTAGTACCGCAAAGTAGCCAATTGACCGTGCATGAAGAAATTGCAGGCCTCGAGTATCATGATGAGTAGCTCTACCTTCTTGACACCACGGATCTTCCTAGCCCTGTTCTTCCGCTCTTTCATTTGCTTGCGAGACTTTTCAACCTTAGTAGCAAGACCATTCTGGCAAAAGGAACATAGGAAATTAATCACAGGAATAACATACAGCAGATACAATGTAGAAAATAAAATATATAGCACTGTGGACTGAAAATTCAGAACAACATACAACGACAGCTACTTCATTACTCTTCAAAACAAGAAATATATAGCATGATAACACACATGACTCCGGTAGTAGACATAACATCAAGTCTACATTAATCAAAACTTGCATAACCAAAACTTATCATGCCTTTCTAATCATGCATTAATCTTAACACCATAGATCAACAACAGAAAAGTCATGATAAGAGGATACACATCATTATCTAGTATCTACTGTGTTTGTTCATTGTTGCTGCATCTCATAGGAAAAGATAGTCATCTCGAGGGCACTATCTGATAGTCTTATTGATGATTACTGTGTTACGATACATGCAAATCTTACATCAATTAAATGGAATAACAACATAATATATTTTATGAGCTTGAACTACAATGTTAATGCAATGCGAGGTGCCGAGGTAGAAGCTTTCAGCTGTAAAATGCACAGTACAAAATCATGCAGCTGCACCCTGCATCCATAAATTTCTACAACTAGGTCCTTAATCACAGACACCGGGAGATTGGAGCATTTGCCCCATGCATAAACATGGAATTTGATGATTTGCCCTATTTATCTCATTGACATGTGGACCTTGAACCTACATGTCAATGAGACATCATAAGACAAATCATCAAATGCAATGAAGGGTGTGGCAAAAGATCAATTA